>VZTI01001119.1:452208-556226 GCA_013397865.1 Struthidea cinerea | reverse complement strand
GGGGTCATTTGCCTCTAGAACCCTTCACGAGCAGTAGCAATAAACTGCTGTCTGTGGAACTCTGTGCAAGGACCCTTCTCAACTCCTTGCCGTCGGATTCATATTACTGAAGCCATCCCTGCGCCTGTGTGTTCATGCATGTGAGCCACAGGACCAGGAAGGGACTCGGTAATAACAGAGCTTCACTGAAGACCATGGGCACACTTCCTAACCCTATATATCATCCACCATCCCGGTTACAGTCGAGATCCAGCTGGCTGTCTCGGTCTGTCTGACCTTTACAATGGTCAGAATATTCAGTAAGACTTTTTCTTTAAGTCACACGTGACCATAAGTGTAATGTTTTTTCTTTTGCCATATTCCATAACTTTTTGGAAGACCCCAAGAAGTCTGGTAAGAGGAAAAATAAGATAGTCTGCTTCTTGAAATGGTTCTGCTGGCACATTTTCATAGCATATTAGTGTGATTTTCACACATTTAACCCAGGATCCCTGTGATATTTATCACATCTGCTGTTCCCCAGCACTGCTCTCAGCAAGATTTTAGCCATCATTGTTGAGGTCAGTTGAAAGGAAGTGTCTTCTTATTTGTCATTCCCTTGAGAAACGTGCAATATCTCAACTTTATTTCCAGAATTCTCTACTAGACCAGCCTGAAGAGCGACAGGATTGTTATTACTTGTTGCATCAATATTAACACACTGTACCTTGCCTGGCTTCAAGCATGCCATCATGGTGATGTTAATTTAAAACCCTGCCATTAAATATCTTGTGTATAGAGAATACAATCTGCCCTCACAAGAATTTCAGTTCAAATCCAGTATCTACTAGCCTTAGAATTCATACTTCTTCTGCCTAAAGTAGCAGCTCACAGCTAAAATGCATTAGTTAGTAAAATATTGGTCACATGTTCAGACAGATTGCATCGAAAGAAAATATTTGTTTCATCTATGACCATTTTATATGCAGGTGAAAAAAAAAAAGGCTATATTCTCCATCAAATTTACTCTCTCCTTGAATTACAATGCTGCCAGATTTTGGTGCATTGGGACTGCAGATGAAAAAAAAAGTGGAAAAAAAATCATTGAACCTTCAGAAACAGAGCTTAATCTTAAGGCCTTCCCCCTACACCTATGGTGAGTACATAAAACTTTTTCAGTTTTTCCTGATAACCAATATCACTAGTTGGTTTCCAGAAAGTTTTCTGAAAGACATCACTAACTTTATACCCGCTAACTGGTGAATTCTTTAAAAGGGTCAACAAAATGCCTCTAAGGCGACTAGCACGCCACTTGTCTACTTCACAGCAGAGCATATACTTCTGAATCCTTAAACAAGTAGACTCCTTAGGGAAAGAATCTGCAGCAGTGTCTACTTAAGACATCAGTGCTCTGTAGCTGATCTGAAGGGCTCGTGTGCTTTAGTACCTAACACCGTGCCCAGTTTGCTGGGCAATGGCTCTATCAAATAATTAGTGAGGGTCGGGGGCTTGGGTAGGTGTAGCAGGTGAGAGCACACAAGGTGGTGCATGGAGTTGGGTGTTAGTGCAAGATGGGGCAACCCGTTGCTAGCTTAAGATAGTGAGGTCAGGCCTAGGACATCCTGTGGGATTTGCAATATAACTCATTCTACTCGCACCGGTAATGTGACAGCAGAGAGTAGGGATTGTGGTTTTTGGAGACATATTTCTGCCTGTTGATGCCCGAAGCTGGCAAAGAGTTAGGTATTGCTGCATTTCCTAAGTGTCACTGCTGCTAACGTTTCCTAATTATGGAAAGTATTACCCAGCCAACTACTGATGACTGAACATCAAAATCTGATGAACAGGAAGTTCCACCTGAATACGAGGAAGAACTTTACTGTTGGTTGAGCACTGGAACAGATTGCCCAGAGAGGTTGCGGAGTCTCCCTCTCTGGAGATATTCAAGACATCTGGATCCACGTCTGTGGTCTGAATTGAGAAGGAAGACTCGACCCTGACTGAGAAGGAAGATATGACCAGATGACCCAACTGTGCTCCCTTCCAACCTTACCTGTTCTGAGATTTTGTTATCTGTTCAAGAGAAAATGCCCAATCAGCTTTCCTATTGGCTGTTCCAGCAACCAATTAGACATTAAGAAGTTTTAAATTAGAAGTTTTCCGTTCTCCACATTTCACTGTTCTTTGTGGTTATAAATTCAATATATACAGAAACTTTAATAAAGTCAAGCAATTCAAGCTTACTTTTTTTCATTAGCTTCTCTAACACTTCCTATCTTACAAAATAGGGATCTGACTTTTAGAATATTTCCATGTTCATTGAGCTGTAATATTTTAAGACCAGGGGTTTATTACTTTACTTCTGTAAATGATTGCCTAATACCCAAAGAGGCCATACAGAAAGTACCCAAGATAATATAGTGGTAGTCTAAAAACACTTCTCTTTTATAGCCTTAAAAACAGATAGTAAATAGATTTTCCTATATTAGTGTTCTGAGACCACCCTCTGTGGACAAAATTAACTGTTGATAATAATATTTCAGCTACTCACTTTTGTACTTTTAAACTAAGCATTTTTCGAGTCTCACTTTGAGTTAAATAAATGATCAATCTCTCTATTTAATCTTGAATAGTTTAGTTTACTGCTTTGATCTTTATAATATTTCACTGAATGTCATGGGAATATGTATATACTTTTTAGCAAATAATATTTTTTTAATTCACTCTCCTAGTCCCTTTTGATGTTGATACTAACATGTAGCCCCAACATTGACTTTGTACACAGTGGAGTAATAAGGAAAAAATTCTTATAGTAAGAAATGTTAATCAGGCATGAAACTTTCCGGTTCAGACTGAAAATTTCCTGAATGAAGATGACTGAGGAGAGTAGTGAAAAATTAATATACAGAATCTGGAAACTAAAATATTGATTGATAAGAGGAGAGGGTGAAGATCTTGAATAACCAAGCAACTTGGTGGAGGTAAGGTAAGGGGAAGAAAAAGAAACACAGTGACTGGAGTTCTAATTATCAGATGTCAAAGGACATTTGAAAGTGGAGAAGAAGAAAAACACCCCAAGAATAAAGCTGTGTTTCATGGCATTGTGTGTCTCTGGATAGCAAGCAGGGAAACAGAGTCTCATGGGATAGGAAATCTGATGATCTGAAAGATCACAGATATTTTATGGGAGGCAGAAGGGGAAGCTGATGGTCACTATGCTGGAGGGACAATGAAATTGTATCATGAGATCTTGCTTCCTTTAGAGACAATAAATTCTGCATCTATTACATCTTATTTTATCACACTAATGAAAGGCATATCCTTTCCCACTATTTTGAAGGCAGGAAAGGTAAAAAAAATGCGTAGCAGGCACACTGCTCGTGTTAGAGTGGGTTTTGATACACAGCAACTTCTCTCACACTCTGATACCCCGCACTTAAGACCACGGTATGAGGTCAGGTCTTTAGGAAGGCTAATGTAGCAATTAATCACAAAAGCCCTTGTAACCATTTTCTGTCCTTATGTTTGGCTGGTTGCAGTAGACACACCCATTAAATTGCACAAATTAATTTTCCTTTAGTTTTCTAAAGTACCACATAAAATATTACATAGTACATTACACATAAAATATTAACATAATGTTCATGGAAGTTCCGAGTGTAGAGAAATTAATAGCTTTATCAAATTAGTTAATGCAGAAGATACGTTTGTTTTACAGGAAAATAAAAGCACAGAAATATTTCCATCACTGTTATAAATTTTCATCAGTTTATTAAATCTTTTATTATGCCTAGAGATTCCCCAGCAATCTGAAATGAAATGGCCTACCTCTGAGGTGCTATTAGGATAAGAATAACTTACAGAATAAGCTTTACAAGACACGTAGAATCAATCATTTTTACTATTATAACCAAGACAAATTCCCATTAGAAACTATGCTGCACTTACAAGCATCTATTTTAAATTTTTATATACTTGGTGTGCCCAACATAGCAGCACTGTGTCTCAAATTACTTTTGTAAATCTAATTGATTTAATAAATTCACACTTAAATTGCTATTCAATTACTTACTCTTCTCTCCAGCAATTTTACAATCTTGAGCATATAGCAGAACAAGAACAAAATTAAAGGGCTTATTCATTAAAGAAATACTTCTTTGCTGGTAGATCACCTGGGTTTTTCTCAAGATATTCAAGCTACAGCACTTATCTGCAAAAAGGTTAGCATGGAAAATTGAAACATATAAATATTTGGTACTACGCAGGAGACATGCCTTATCATGTAGTGAATATAGAGAATTTTTATGTATCTCATATGATCATATAGTACAGAAATTCTTAATGTTTACTAAGTATTTATCTGTTGTCAACTAGGTCTAGATATATTTTTCTGATTTTTTTAAAAAAACTTGAAGTTTCAAAAAGGCATCAGCCTTCATACATGCATACATACAGCATTCGTATATGAACGATGTATATCTAACATCAAGTTGAAAAATTTATTTGCATGTATGCACATAGAAATGAAAGGCAAAGATACTCACAGCCAATTATGTGACACAGGTGAATTGCTCTAAATCCAAACAAACCAGGGGACAACCACTTGGCAGAGGTCACAATACAATGGAGAAACGTTAGTATGAAGGTATGTAGAGGTACTGAATATTAGTATTTTAAGTTTCTCTCCAGAGCTATGGACCCACAATACTCAAGCCCTTTTGAGAAATTACTTTTGCTCATAGGAAGCTAAAATAGTAGGAAAGTATCATCTGTTTTGATTGATGAGAAATTTGAAGCAGGGTACTGCTACCTGTCTTCTTCAAGTCTGTACAAAACCGAACATGCAGCACAGATCAATTAATCTTTAGGACAGTGCTTTGATCAAGACAACCACATCCTCTTTTTTTATATAAATCAAGAAACTTGTTTCAGCTTGAAGCTGCAATAAATCTTGCTAAAGTGAGATGTTACTCCTCTGAGCACCGACAGATTGTCTTTTCCCCACAAGGAAACAGTCTGCTTGCTCTGCATTTCCAACTTCCTGCTTAGCATTGCTTACAGTGGCTTCCCAAAAAGCTCTGCTACCTAGAGTAAATGCGGAGAGGGAACACTGGCACAACTTGTGCCTGGGGGCAAAATAAGATATTCCAAAGAACAGCTTGACTCTGCTATTAGGCAGTGGATAAGCTAATTCAGCTTTCCCCCCCACCTTTGCACTTTTCAAGAAAGTCTATGTATTGTATGTTCTGCTCTTATAGATGTCCCTATACATTTAAAGACAAGATACTGTTTTCTGCATTTGACTTTCTGTATTTTGTTATGGCACTGAAAGAATTCAGTTAAATTCAGAAAGAGTGAATCAAAACAACCCTACATATGGAATATGACTTTTTCCTCTTAATTTACAAAAGTAACACTCATAGATTTCCATATGCCCTGAACCAGAGTACTCAGTCTCTTAAATATGATCAATAGAAAAGAAAATCAACTCCAAAATAATTCTACGAATTTACAATTATATTCTCTGCTATTTTAATAGTGAAATACAAACTAGTAAAAAATTTTAAAAAATTGTTTGGAGCTCTCCAAAGGCATTGCAACTCTCTAAACTAGCATATATTAATTCTCTAATTAGCATATATCCTAGCTTGTTTAATCTAGGATAAAATAAAAACTAAAGCAAATTTAGCTTTTGCCTAAATAAACCTGTTTAAGAGTACTAAGACTTTGGTTTTGAATCACTTCACAAACTACACAGACACAAGAAGTCTGGATTTTAGACTAGTAACAGATTTAATGGTGCAGTATCTAATCTGGGAGTTGGGCCAGAACTGTGTGTTTAAATCATACCTGACTTCTGCACAAAGCTTTTATATCATAGATCTGCTTTGGAAAGTGATGGGTTCAGGAGTTTCATACGTTACTATGAGGAAAAGGTTTACTTACTTTGATGTTATCAGTTACTTTGACATTTTGATGTACCAGCATTTTTTTTTCCCAGACCAAACAAATTAAACTTTCGTATGTTCTTATCTGACTGTTAGACAAATCTTGCAAAAGGATTATCAAGGCTATTAGGAATGATGGCTCTGTTCTACAGCATTTTATCTGGCTTGTACCCAAGCATCACCTTTATGCATCTGAAGAGCTTGCAATGAAATCTGGTGTACCTGAAAATGGGATATATTCTATTAGAATTTTCTTTTTTTTTTTAGAAGCTGGAATTCTTCATTGGTAATACAATAATACAATCGATACACAACCATATATTTTTTAATAAAACTTAAGCAATGCAGGCAAAAAAATAGAAATATGCTGGCACTCTTGCATGAAATCTTTCTTCCAGAAAAAAATCCAAAATATTTTGTGACACAATTTCGTGTTTTTTAATTTTTTTCACTTATCGAAGAAACATGAGTTTACTATCTGGAATAGAACATTAAGTCACCTACATTTACAAACATATTTTTGGAACAATTTTCTCAACAATCCTTTAAAAAACAGAAAATGAATATGGCAAAATGTTAAGGAGGAAGATCTTAAAAAAAAGTGTTCTGAAAATGCTAATATCTTCTTTATCTCTGACATATTTCAGCCTCTTTTCCTACCTTCATGAATGAAAAGTTATTTAAGCATTGTGAAGATGACAAATTCCTTGTTTGAATAAGTAAAAAATGGAGGGACTTATAAAACCCTAAAAGAGCTACGCACAATTTTTCATCTTAAAACAGGTAACTGGGACTTATACACATAAGAGGAAAGCAGTTCTTTATCAAAGAACCATTTAGCTAGGACTCAAACTGCTAAGTCATTTTAGGTCAAAGCAAAACATTTGAATCATCACTTAACAAATTGATTAGCAGTCAGGAATGACTGAGAAACTCAGTGATCTTTTTGCCTGAAACACCGTTTAGTAATTGGAGTCCCTCTTATTTTACAAATCTCATCAATCATGAGAACCATGATGAAATCTCATTTTCATTTCTTCTCACATAAAAAGTATTTCACCATTATATTCCATTGAGCTTCTGCCAAGTAAACTTGACCATGTGCAAACATAAATGCACTGCCAGAAAAAAGTGAGATATAAACTAATAGCCAGCGCCTGAATATCCAACGATCCACACTTACTTCAAGCCTTTTTTTAGCCCCATTGGAAAAGGTCAGATCACCAAACACAAGGAAAAATGCCCACTGTTAAGTTTGAGGTTGATCAAGCACGAAGCTCAGCCTTTCTGAAGTTAATGGTTGCTGCTGCAGTTTGCAGTTTTGTCAGCAGCATCTCATATTTGATTGTTTCTACAGTAATAATGGAAATGGTGGTGTAGAGCAGCATGGAACCATTTATCTTCTTGCAGGATGGCCACTGTTAGCTAATCAGCAGTAGCCCTGCTGCTATTTGTCAATAACCAAACACCTAGTTGTGACCAAACTGCCTGAGAGAGCTGTTAGTAGGGCAGTACTTCAGGTTCCCACAACTCTAAGAATTTTATCTTTCACTTTTCTAATCAACAGTTTCTTGTAGGACTGCTCTGAATGGCACCTGAAAAAGTCTACACTCTCTGAGCTGTATCCAAGCTAAATACCACAGGAAGATTATGTCACTACCCTTTCCACATTTCTTTTTAAATTACTGTTATATACTGTTTTAAATTGGTAGACTCTCCATGTTCTTTGGTTTTAGCAGCTGTAATTTGGTCTGGAATATTCTTAAATATGAACAATATATTCTTACTGTTCACAATATATTAGATTAATGTCCAACTTTGATGTTTCACTGTTCATATGAAAAAAACCAAATATTAAAAATGTGGATACATTTTAAGATTTCATTTGCTGATGTTAATTCAAAGACTTGCTAAGTTTTTCAGCTTCATTTCCTTTTGTTTAAATTGCAGTCTTTGCCACTTTATCAAGGTTTTTATATTCTCAGCATGATCAATATGTAGAAACCAAATTAACTGTGTATTTCTTACAATTAAAAACCCACAGATTTGCAGCTTTATCAATACTTCAATTATTTTTATAACTCAACATAAAGATTGTTTTCAAATCAAAACAATTAAAATAATGAGACATCTTTACAAATAAGATTACTTCAAGAATCAAGATCTTAAAAGTTGCCTCTCTGCCTAGGAGAACCATCAGTGAAGCTAGCTAAGCAAAACCAAATTACAGTCATTTCAGACCCTATTCTATTCAGATAGTTGGGAATACCCTGCTAATTCTTGTTATAATATTATTCAGGGAGACTGATTTCTTAAGAACAAAAAAAGTCATTGAAGATCTAGAAACACTAAATGTAAGTTTCCTCTACTGAAATACAGCAAGCCAAATTTAAGTTTTACTGAAGATAACCCAGAATGATTCAAGTCCTTAAAGTGAAAATTCCTCCTCTTTTACTTTGGTACTACATAAATATATACATACATACGGCAGTTACTCACACAAAAAAATCCTCTGTTCTTTTATCCTACTTGTCTTTGAGTTTTTACAGCAGCACTCACAAAAGAATCATGGAGATTAAAAATTTTTCCCATCATGAAAGCAACTGTAGCTGTAGCTAAAACTACCTACACAAAGACGTTTAATGCTTAAAAAATCACTGTCTTCCAGAGACCTGCTGTTTATTGCAGTTACTGACAGTATAGGATATCAACACTAAAGCAAGCCAAAAATCTTTCTTTCACTTTTATTCATGTTTCACTCATAATCATCTCTTCTTTGTAATTTTTTACCTTTGAATGATTTCTCAGCTACAGTTGACAGATTGTGTAAATATAAATCAAAATTAACACCCTGAAGCACAGAGAACTAAGCAGAATCTCAAAGATAAGCTTTATTTGTATGGATATTGTTTTAAATATTTATTCACGTATCATGTCTTGGAGTTAGGTAGATATAGGAAACATCCTGTTTAAATTGATTAGCACTACTCATCTAATAGTCTAATGTTGGCCATTAATAATTACTGTTTAAGATCAACTACTGAGTAACAATTAACCAAATATTTTATCTTCTAAGTGTTTCTCTTAGGCATACTACATTCATAGACAAATTTGGGAAAATTTAAATTTGACTTTGCAGTCAATTTTATGAGATCCCATCACCAGAATTTGAGGTAACACAAAATACGAAGTGGTGCTGAATGAATGCTGTGCTGGAGATAGAGCAAACAGTCTGTGTTGATCCTTCAGGCCATTCATGAACTTTCACAGAAGGATGTGTAATTAGGATTTACATGTTGTTCAGGCTTAATCCCGCACTTTTTTCCCACATGACCACTTCATTAATGATTGACAAGGAATGATCAACAGGCAGAAGCCTTAAGGAGCAATTCCCTCAATGAGATCATTATGTAGGGGAGGCAAAGGAGATGTACTGTTACAGACCTCACCTAGAAGTTCTCCTCTTCACATAGTTTCAAAAGTATGGAAACACCTCTGCAATATGGTTATGTCTTTAAAAATTATACACAATATGTTATGTCACATTTATGCCATGCAGACACTTATGGCAAATACTGTTGTGACCTCCTTCTAATGCCTGCTGTTGTGGATTATCATTGCTTTCATACTTGGTCAGAAGAAAATAAACAATAGTGACTTTCTAGAGTACTGTAATGAAAAAATGAAAAAAATAAAAGCACCGCAAGTAGTCTATTTATTGATGTAACTTATGTGCATTCCTCTCAAAAAGATTGAAAATTCTTCAGGGCAGGTATAAAAAGCATAAAACGCAGCAAACATCCAAACCTTCCATCCTTATCCACTGTCAGTTTGGTAGGTGCAGTAAATAAAAATCTCATATCATCATTTACTGCTCTTAAGGCACTGAAAATTTTCTTTATTTTTAATTATTTCTAGTAATAACTTTGCCTAATTGCTAGAAGTATTTTCAACATCATTAACAGATATATCAAAAAGACCAACAAAAATTGGTAAGCAGGAATCAGCATGATTGTCTATCCACAAATTTGCAAAAAGGAGCGTAAGAAATGGGTGTTACCACCCTTTGCATAAAACAAAATCTCTGAGTAGATCCACATACCATTAATTTGGGTCAAAAGGCAGTTGCCTGTATTACTTATATTTTAGCAAATACATCTACGTGGGGATTGAATTCTAGCAAAGACATTCCTGGCTTTACATGCGGATTTTATTAAACAAGGGCAGGTCTCCACAGATTTAAAATTTCAAATAAGAAATTCTGCTTAGCAAGCACGAAGTATACCCTGATGATAGCATTACACTTCTTCCACATTTACTGATGCAAATATCGTGAAATTGTAAGTCCCTTTTCCTTTTAGATGTTACAGAACTGACAATTATGTTTCATTTAACTTTATCCGGTCTGTTGGCAACAATTGTCAGAGGAAGAAAAAAATTCTTACACAGTCCTCTGTTACACAGAAATAGAAAATAAAATTCAACAGCAAATGCAGCTTTTAAGACTGCAGTGCAGACATTTATGGTGTACAGTGATCCACACCTGCAAATTTGAACAGGCAGAATCCATCATATATGACCTAAGTCACAGCATCACCTTAGTTTTTCTACCCACAGCAGTTAGATGCATCAAACACCAAGATTTTCAAAGTAAAAGATTTATTATCCTCTCTGCTCAGAGGACATAAGTGATTGTCAGTTCATTGAATCCAAAAAATTCTTGAATTTTAATGAATTGGAAAGAGAAACTGGGGAAAGAAATTGCAATTGCTACAACTATTCTCTACACAAATAGTGTGAAAAGGCAATCCAAAGATAAATTTTAAACCTAATATTGCATATACACTGACATCACATCCTTCTTTTCTTATTTTTTTCGCATATTTCTCTCTTAAAAACAGTAAATATTTATCAAAGGTTTAAATCCATTCAAAGCCATAAGAATAGAGCCAAAATTAATAAGCAAGGCTTCTTCCTAAAAATTTCTTTTTGTTTTCCACATTTATCAATGAACACTCTTAAACTTTCAAGACAAACTTGTCCTTTTGACTTTTTTCTCCTACCTCAGTCTCAGCAAATTCCTTTACAAGTATCTTTGCAATATCTTAGATAATGAGTAATTTGTGGCCAGATGAACTTTTGTTTGTACTCCCAAGTCAATTACTTTCTCTTACGGGCATCAGCTGAACCACTTCACAGCTGTTATAGGTCACTATGTGATCAGACTCTGCTGGGATGTAGTATAAACAGTTAAGTATGGGTTTAAACAAGGTACCTTCAAAAGAATCCATGGACCTCAGGCCATTTAATTATAGAGATTTACAGCACTGTAGCAAAATGTTTTGTTTAAGACCCCATGTTCCTCAGGCAGCAGAATTTTGAGAAACAGTAATTTAGGACAAGGTGCATAAAAACAACTGAATGTTATCACGCTGAAAGAAAATATTTTAGACCAAAGGGAGAGACAATTTTTTTGTTTGTTCTGCTATTAGGTAGGAGCTGGAAAAGCAAAATGTGAGAAAGGCAAGCTGTTCTGCGGAAGATGTTTAGTTTCATAATATATCTCTGGAGACATCACTTTCCCTCACTCTCCTTGAATGAAAAATTTGAAAAGGAAAAATGGTCATTGAGTAAAGCTGTAGAACATCAAACCTTGCATATTCTAAAGAACAGGAGTGTGGATAAGCTCATAGATTCCTCTGGTATTCTGTATTGGGTTATATTTCACTTCCAATTTTTCAAAGATTAAATTTTTATTAGTCATTTTCTCCCTATATTGACAGCAAATCTGATGTAATTTGCTTT
Organism: Struthidea cinerea; assembly: GCA_013397865.1. Lineage (NCBI taxonomy): Eukaryota > Metazoa > Chordata > Aves > Passeriformes > Corcoracidae > Struthidea > Struthidea cinerea. The sequence continues at coordinate 544,494 of VZTI01001119.1, read as the reverse complement.
GGAACATTCAGCTAAATTCAACAAAAATTATAGTATATCTTTGCTATAGCTACCTGCTAGAGGATCAACAAGTAACTTTCCAACAAATTTCATTAATTAGCCTTAAAAGCAGACCCTCTCCCCCTCCAAAACCACACTAAAAAACCCTAAGCCAAACAAGACATCAAACCCCAAATTAAAAAATCCACACAGTAAAGCGTGTGTACATGGAATATATTTCAAATTTATACTGAAAGTGTGGTGGTGATGCCAGCCCCTGTAGTGATTTGACCTTACTCATGGAAGGCCGCAGAATTTCTATTAACTTGGCAGTGGAATATCTCATGTCTTGTCTTGACCAGAATTGAGTTTAATGGTGTGAATATGATTTATGGAAAAGGTCTGACAAATCTATAAAGCTGATGAGTAGCAAACATTACCCCTATATGTTACACTGGGGTTGGAGGGGGCTATCATAGATTCTAAACTAGTAATTGCAAACTACCTTCACAAAAGGGCAAACAGTTTAGCTAGCAACCAACAAATAGAAGTCAAACAATGGCAAGGTGTTTGAAAATATTAAAAATAAATTCCCATGACAGACTCGAATCTGAGAAGAAAAAAATGGTCACCACCAATTATAAAATTATTCATTGAAACAAATCAGGAGAGAGAACTTCCTGGAGTCCTCTCCCTTACTCCATCCTTCTTGAGGATGAGTACCAACCTAAAACACTAGACTGACACCAGGAAGACGAACAAAACATCAGAGAAAGAAGTGGAAAACTTAAGTTATTTAGGTACCATAAATATAACTGTATTCCTTTATTACACAGGTATTTCAGCATGTAAATGTCAGTGTCATTGTAACTGAGATAGTAACTGCCTATTTGGATCACACAACTAAGACTTTAATTAGACTAACCTTAAGTTCCATTGGTATTACAACATAATCCAAAGTGCAGATGTGCTTCCTGAATTTGTACCAACTTCATATGCTCCTCCTAATTTCAAGATATCCTCATTACTACTTCCTTTTTTTTCTGCTGTTTTCTTTCTTGGTCTTAGTCTGGTACTGCTACCACCCCACAACATTCATCAATCACTCAAAAAGAAGTAACAGTAAATCAGGGACAAGTTCAAAGTTTACTGTGCTTAAAACAAGCCAAACAAACTGTGGTTTACGCACAGTAGTGAAGAACAAATCTTAACCAGAGTGACAGTTAATTTTCAATGAAGAATATGCTAGAACAGCATTTAATTAATGATTTCCTCACTAGTGGCTATTACTATTATAGTAAAACAAAACCCAAAAAGGATCAGCATTGTGAGAGACTACTTTATTTTTACTCTGCTTGTAAACCCTCTTAGATGAAAAGTAAAATCAGAGAAGCCAGAAAAATTCCTGTGAAACATTTATTGCTGTGGATCAAGAGGTAAATGAAGTTTGAAAATTGATATCCTCACTGGTTTTAACATAAATATCCATTCATGGTGCACAAACAAATAAAACCCCGACACTGTTTTTCTTTACTTTTGATGGATATTCTATTATTAAGCTAATAATTTGGCAAATTGACAGATACAGCAGACCTAACCAGATGTTTTTTGCTTTGTTCCAGTCTTCTGATTTTGAGATGTAAAGAAGAATTTTGCACACCTACAGAAAAGGTGCATTGCATGATAACTGCGTGTCCCACAAAAAAGGGGAAGAGATGGTATTTAATGCCTTTCCAGAGCTCAGATGTAAGGAAAAAAAAAACAAATCCCATTAAGTGGTCTGAATGATCTTGACACATAATGAAGTAGCAACTGAAATAACAGAGCTGAACTCTAATTACTGGTATTTCATAGAATCTGTTTATGTTGAAGGTAGACAGGCAAAGAATAAAAAGATTTTACAAAACAATCTAAAATACCACAAAGGACAATAATTGGCAGTGGTTTTCTTTTTTTTTCTTAATCCTGACAACAGAAGAAACAATCTTACTTCTAGACCTAAGTGCCTGTAAGGAAATGTTGACATTGCAAGTGAGGCAGAACTATGGCAAACAAAGAAGGAATTATGTTGAAAAAGTGAATCTTGAAATATGGTCAAGTAATTAGAGTTGATAATCTAAAAAAAGACAAATTTAATCACAGAAGAATTTCTAAATAGGAAAGGAAGGCAATTAAGAGCTAGCCAAAAAGCTCATTTTAACTTTTATTGTAAATTCTCTTTACCACTCTCAAGTTTGTTAGACTTTCAAAATACAAAATTTAGACAGAAAACAAAAATCTGTAATTTTTACTGATACTGAATTAAAATTTCAGCTCCCCTCCTCTACCCCCACCTCCCAGTATCAGGCTCATTTAATCAGTATTTTTGATGTTTATTGTGCTATGTTGTGAACATAAAATTTATTTATACTGAAGTGACAATGGAGATGCTCCATTTAATTATTTATTAAGAGTGTGGAATTTTTGATGCGGTGGAAAAGGGTTTGTGGGTGAATCAGGAACCTCATGATAGAATTATTCTTCAAATAGATTAGAATAAATATGTCAAATAAATATGCGTTTTGCTATTTAAATAGTAATATATGAATTTATTGGTCTCTGTTTCCTTTAGCTTGCCCTTACTAAGATTGAATCAACGAGTATTATTATACCAGCCATTTTCTAATGCACTCCTGTTCAAACCATAACATTTCTCACATGATCGTGATATTACCACAAACACCATAGATAGAGACCAATAAAATACAATTTTTGCCTCTGTGACATATTGTAATGGAATGATAGTAACAGAATCTCACATTATTATGCAGCCATCCTTAGCTACACAGAGAGATGGTACTTTTCCCCCTAGGTGTTATTACTTTGTTATTGTCACCATATGTTATGTACAAAAAAAGAGCAGATGGAACTTTTATTCTTTAATAAAGATGAGTACAGGAATCCTGGTCCACCTCCAGATTATGGCTAAAAGATGTTGTTCTAAAAGCTGTGACTCTGTATCTGACAAAACTATTAGAAGCAAATGTCCAATTAGAAATGCATAGTGACAGTTTTCCCATAAACATAATTAAATAAGTATATGTTGTTCACATAGATTAGTTTCATTCACCCTTTTTGTTTATTGCCTACATCCTATCAAAAGAAAAAGTAAAATAAATTATTGAAAGAGATGCTTTAGACAGACAAGCAATGGCACATTTTGAGCAAACTAATACTGCATTAAATCATCCTTTAAAAAGAGATCAGTGTAACCTGAAGCAATCTTTCATAGTTGTACTCATTTCTTTGGGAGAGAGTCAGTTTTCTCCATAGCAGCTCCTACGATGCTGTATTTTGAATTACTGAACAAAACAGTTTTGTAACATTAGCTGTTTCAGCTATTGCTGAGCAGTACCTGCACAACATCCCAGCTTTTTCTCATGTTGCCCTGACAGTGAGGGGACTGAGCATGGACAAGTGACTATGAGAGGACACGGCTGGGACAGCTGAACCCAACTGGCCAAAGAGATATCCCATACCATGTCATGCTCAGCATATAAAGCTGGAGGAAGAAGAAGGGAGGGCAGGGCATTCAGAGTAGGGAAGCTACACAGCAAAAATCTGGTTTTGTCACCGTTTACCTTTTTCAGGTAGCCATACTACTCTAGTGTTCAGCAACATGTACAGATGTCCTACTTAGCAAATGAGTACAACAAATCAAAACTTCCAAGTCAGATCTATTGGGTATGATGTGCACAGATGGTAGCACAGTCAGGATATGCAATACTTTTTTCTCATGTCAGATTTACAGTGTGTGGTCAAACCAACAATGCAGAGCACTGCAACACAACTTATGTTTTCCCAAAATCAGGGCACCACTGCACAAGTCTTATAAAGCTGATCAGCATAATGGACCTGCCCTGAATCCTCAGGTTTTCAGTTAGGAAATTTTGTAATCCGTTCAAGATTTGTATTTTGAACAAGACCACTTCCAAACATCGATGAAGAAGACCTCTGAATGCCACTTGAATATAATTTCTGTGGGTGGGAGAGAGAAGAGATAGGAGCACCTTAACATAAAATATCAGTACGTTTTTTGTTTGCTTGTTTTTTATTGCAGCCTTGTGTTACATCTGGAGATGGGTGCTGTCACACTGAAAAAAACCTTAGTTTTGCCAGTTACAGTCCTTCTGTTAATACAGTCCTTCATATGTCATTATATATATCTAATGCATGCATTAATCTAGCTCAGTTTACCAATTCCGCACAGCTGCTGTATGTTTAATACATATGGAAAAGTTAAAAGCAACATTCCCATCTAGATTATCTTACTGACTTATGTAAGCAATTTCATATGGTTGTCCTAAATACACATTAGCACATCATATTAGCATAATATATTAATTTATTCATACTTTTTAGTTAAACTTTTCTGTCTCACTGATCCACTGGAGGGTTTTTTGTGAACAATAGATCTCTGCAGTAACTACATGGAAATGCTGCCTGGCACAAAGGGTTAACAAAACCACCCCAAAACTCTATAATTTTGATATGTTTCTGAAAGCCATTTAGTTAGCACAGTGTGGTGGAAAGAATTCACAATAAGCAATTTTCAGAGCACATCTAAAGCCAGGATAATATTTCTATTTCTGATCTTGAAAAGAAATAATGTAGCACTATTCTTCCCTCAGATCACCCAGAAGGCAACTCCGTGTGCTATGAGAACAGTAAGGCATTTCTGACAGGTCTCCTGAGCACTTTACCTGAGGACTATTCTAAAGCAGCATAATTTTCCTGTCAGCATTTGCTGGTGTCATCAGGGGAATTATGGCTAGTTTCGCAGCAGGCTGGGGCAAAAGTTACGAGGACACAAGACACAGAAAAAGTAAAAAAGTTTAAAGGTGAAACAATTACAGAATTCCTCTTGGCTTGTGAAGACCATGCACAGAAAGACAGCACCATATCATAAAAATTTTGATTTAGTATGTATGCTTTCCACCACTTCCCATATGTTTCTCACACCAAAAATTCCTTTTTGCCCAGTTTAACGAGGCCCATTTTTTTCCCTTCTCAGTGGGAATTGTTCAATCAAACATTCAAATTCTGCTCAACCATTTCCTACCATGCTAATGACACGTTTTCTACCATAAATATAAATAGAAATCAATGGTATTAAGAGGCAAAAAAAAGAAAAAGGTAAATCTGCTTACAAATTCAATGATTTTTTTTCTGTGAAATAATTTAAATATTAAAGACTCCAAATAAGAAACAGACTATACAACCACATAATTTCAACAACAAAAATTTTGAGTGAAAGGTTATATTTACCTTGGGATATATTAGAAAAGGCCACCATATCATGGGTGACATTTCTAAATATCAATTTAGCTGATCTTATGAAACAGCTCCTCTTTCTCTGGAGCCAAACTGAACAAATACTCCAGTGCAAGTTCCTTAGCCCAGCAGCACTGTTTAAGAATAAGAAAAATACAAATTCATAACTTTTGTCCATAGTGCAAAGGTGGGTAGGAAATACTGCAGCCTACATGCACATCCAAGCTGGACTCTGTCAGCCTGCTTTCACTAGTCCAAACCCACAGCTCAGTAGTTTGTACACAGACCACTCTTTTAATTTAAGATACTGAATATCATAATTTATAATAATTATTGTGTTAAAAGAAAAATACATCAGGTAGGTTAGAGATCACAACGGGTAGATACGTGATTGCATACTATCTATTTTAATGTTCATAAATAGCCTCTATAAACCACTTCTGATTCTGCTATTATGATGATTTAGTGCTTGAAGGTGTAAGAAAGTTGAGTTCACATCAATGTGCCTGAGTTTTGGAACATGCCATGAACTGGATGGTTTACCATTTTCCTATGATTCTCCACCACTACAAAACATTCTTGTTTCTATTGCTATTTCTATTATTTATATTTATAAAACCAAACTGTATTTTCTGTACTGCTCTGTATTGGGAGCAGAGTCATTTAATATCTTCATTACTGACAAAGATGAAGGAATTGAGTGCACCCTCGGCAAATTTGCATATGACACCAAGCTGAGTTGACCCACCTGAAGGATGGGATGCCGTCCAGAGGAACCTGGAGAAGCTCAAGAAGTGGGACAATGCAAATCTCGTGAGATTTAACAAGACCAAGTGCAAGGGGCTGCACCTGGGTCAGGGAAAACCCCAGTATCAACACAGGCTGGGGGATGAAGAGATTGAGAGCAGCCCTGCTGTGAAGGACTTGGGGGTGCTGGGGGATGAGAGGCTGGACATGAGCCAGTAATGTGTGTTTGGTGCCCAGAAAGCCAGTTATGTCCTGAGCTGCATCCAAAGCAGCGAGGCCAGCAGGGTGAGGGAGGGGATTCTGTCCCTCTGCTCCGCTCTGGTGAGACCCCACCTGGAGCACAGCATCCAGCTCTGGGGTCCTCAGTACAAGAAAAACATCCACCTGCTGGAGTGAGTCCAGAGGAGGCCACCAAGTTGATTAGTGGAAAGGAGCACCTCTCCTATGAGGAAAAGCTGAGAGAATTGGGTTTGTTCAGAGTAGGAAAAGAGAAGGCTTTGGGGTGACCTAATTGTGATCTTCCAGTACCTGAAGGGAGCCTACAAGAAAGACAGAGAGAGACTTTTTACAAGGATGTGTAGTGATAGGACAAGGCGGAATGGCTTCAAACTGAAGGAGGGTAGGTTTAGATTAGATATTATTAGGAAATTCTTTACTGTGGCAGTGATGAGGCATTAGAACAGGTTGCCCAGAGAAGTTTTGGAGGTCCCACCCCTGGAAGTGTTCAAAGCCAGGATGGATGAAGCTCTAAATGAACTGGTCTAGTGGAAATTGTTCCTGCACATGGCAGGGGGTTGGAACTAAATTGTCTTTAAGGTCCCTTCCACAGTAAACCATTCTATGATTCTCTGATTCTATTATTCCATATATGCTATTTGGGAGTATGTAACATAGCTATATTTTTTAAAGTGCTTTGTCATTCATATCAATGTTTTAGGTTTAAAAAAAATACCTAAATTTTGTACTCTCTTTGTCTCACCCCTCTTCAGAATAGTTATTTTTTACCTTCTATGCAGGAACAATTTTAACCCCAAAGAAGTTTGTTTACAATACAGTGTACATTGCCAACACACCAGCTAACAACTCTTTCATTTTCATAAAACAGCCCAATGGAAGTGGAATATGCTTTCAATCCAAACAGGTTTACAATCCTTTTTTTAGGACTGTGTGATTTTAAAGCATAATTCCATTTTCTTCTTGGATCAAAGCAAGAAGCCCCAAATGAATAAAAATTTTTACTGTGTCTAGCTTTGCATGACCATTTATAGAAGTAATGACAAGTGATCCTAATACAATTAGTTTAATTTTTATATCCTTTTCAGGATAAGGAAAAGACATTAATATCCTGTATTTACACATTTAATAATTTAGAGAATATAAAGAACTAGTGAAGCCTTGGCTTACAAGACTGAATACCAATATTTTTAAAAACTCCTTTTCAAATATTACATTGTTTTGATTATAGATATTTTGGGATTCTTTCATCAATTGATTCAATTTTATTTTTTCAGTATGTGAACACATCTTTATAATGGACAAAACACAAATGCATGGTATAAATATACTTATTCAGAAAATTATAGAAGATGATCTAGAACATACTTTATTATTCCAAAGTATTCTATGCAAGTTAGGGAATCATGTCCAAGATTTAGAGACAAATCTTGTATTCATTACAAAGAAAAAACAGGGATTTTTCCATATGAGGAATAAGAGGAAATTGAAACTATTTCTAGCCATTTCTCCTCATAAACTCCAGTTTTCTCAACTTTTGTTTGATTGGCATATGACCTTCAGCATTCCAAAGTGTAAAACTTCTGCTTCATGCACACAATCCTGATTGGTTCTCATGAAATTTAATATAGGCATATCCTGAAGCATTTGATTTAACATTTCTGTGAGAGTTGCATCCACTGTTCAGTGAAATTAACCTATCTGCATTTAGAAGCTAGTAAGCACTACACACTTGGAAAGGTCTCCTTGAAAACCTCTTGTGAGTTGTCATCATGCATTTGGGTCACTAGTAATAAACTCTTTTAAATAAATTACAAGCTAAATTTCATGACCTGAAATGGTTCAGAAAAATAAGCACTTGGAAGAAAGTAATTTGTTCTTGGATAAGAACAAACTAAGATAGTGAAAAAATTACTAGAAATTCAGAAAATATCTTTTCTACTCCCTTGTTACCTAATCAATTAGTAACAGAATACTAAATTGTATTCACAATGGTGTCAGGGCATATAATTTCTTTAACATTTCTCTCTTCCTATTTTAGAGATTGCATACATTCATGAAAAACCCCATAAGCATTCAAGGCTTTTCATTATCTTCACTATCCTTCATCTTTTAGTGTGAACACCACATTTTTTTTTACACTATTGAAGCATTCATTACATCTTGATGAAAACAAACTGAATGGTTTATAAGCTACAAGTTTTTTGTGGTGATGCCTTGTGGGACTACCTAAAAACAGAGGCTAGACAAAATTAATAGAATAAGAAGCAGTTCTATTTATTGAAGGGCCTTCAGGTACATTTAGGGAAGTCAAAGCTCCCCAGGGGCTACACCCAAAAATGGACGACAGGTCACAGGTTTCCATACTTTTATAAGTTTGGTCCACTTGCATATTGGGTGTTAATCCTCCAATTACAGCTTCAGGTAATGAAGTAATTTACCCCAAGTTTGCTCCCTCCCAACTCACTTTTGTTTACATTTCTCAGGGGCTGAGATGGTAAGGTGCTCTTGATTCCCAGGCCTAGAGAGGAATTGTTTAGTCTGACCACAATGGGAGAACAGTAGCTAACACTGCATACGGAGTTTAGAGTTATGCACTAAAGAATTGCAGAATTACATTACATTATATGAAAAATATAAAAGCTAAAATCCTAAGGCATCAGTGGAGTGTTGTGAAAACAAAAGATGAGTAGAGTCAAATCAAGTTTTGTTGAGAATTATGGGATTTCATTTCCACATTTAAAAATGTCTCATTGTTTAACTCTAGGACCTTATGTTCTTTCTCTTTATAGCACATTTTCCTAACATTTTTGAATTTATGGAGTCAATATTTTCTAAATCATAAAGATTATTCTTGTATGTAAAACAAAATAATTTATTTATTAGACTTAAGAAGTCCCAATAAGGTCAATGGAAATAAAGTTTACTCTCAGAACAACCATCAGTTTCTGAAACAAACATAAACATCAATAGCTTTCTTCACCTAATCAATGCAGACAGATTGATTTTTCAGAAGGCAGACTATTATGTATGTCTGAGTACCATGACCTTTCAGATTTTACCAACAATATTCTTCATGTAAATTGATCTGCCTTATACCATGGGAGCCAGGGATGCAGAACTGCCAAAAGCATTCACTTCCACTTAGTTAGCTGGAAATATTACTTCTCACGAAAAAGCACCTTCTTCAATCATGGTGTGTCATGTGATGAGTTGTAAATGTCTAAGACAATTCAGAACTGCAGATACCTTTACACCTAGTAATCATAAAACCACAAGAGTGTGAATGTAGAGTAATTGATTTAAACTTATCAGTTCTAGGCCATTAGACTTGGTAAAAGGCATTTCCACTCAGCTATACAGGAGCCCATTACAGTCATTTCCATTTGAAGGTCAGCAATCACCAGTGTTGACCTTCAATATGACATAAAAGTTATTAATCGATGAATTTACTGGAGCAACGAACAAGCACAAAACAATAATATAAAACCAAAACACACCAAACAAAAAACCACCACCAAAACAAACCAACCAACCAACAACAACAAAACACCCACAAAAAAACCACCAAAACAAAAATAAACCATAAAAAACAAAACCAAAAAAACCGGCTCACATTTAATCAATCTGAACAGAAGGAACTTAATATTTTGGTGAATTAGGCAGGGCTGAAACTATCCCTGTTCAACTGTTTTATAGCCTCTTATCCAAGTTCTAATTCAGATACAGTCATTTGATACTAAGTGATGAACAGTGGGGCTCTAAGGGCAGAGATTGGGCTGCCTGGGCTTTGGGCCAATTTAGAGACAGGATAGCTGAGGGCATGCCCCTGCTCCCCCTTTAGAAAGGAGCTTAAATAAAGCTTGTACAAAAAGCTCTGCTGGAAAACAAAAGTGAGTGCTGCTCAGCTCCTGGCTTTGCTTCCCTTAGGGAACGAGTGCCCCTCTGACATATTGGGGTAGAGGTTAACATACTGGTTTTGATGCTGACACAAAAATTACAGTAGTGCCACATAAGAGGAATTCTGGATTCCAAATACTTACACTCATATCTATACAACACTGACGAAAGAAAAGTAGTCACCACAGACTAATCACTTGCAAAGTTACAAGGACCTCTCGCAAACTCTAGGACAGAAAAGTATTTTCTAAGGTAGCATTTGTAAGGGTTTCTGCAACCTGCTTAAGCAAGATGTACAGCAGTGTATTAAATATAGTACACTATCTGGTACTAAAGACATTGCGTTTTCCAACATGGTTGCAACTCATTTGTATTACACATTTGGTAATGTGGAAATAAATATCCTTGGTAAGATGTATGGCTGGAAATAAGGATTCATTATGGTATCTAGGAGTTCCTGCTAAATGACTTCATGATTGATATTTCTGCTTGTAGACAATAGGTAAAATAATGTTGAAGATTATTTATTTTCCTTTGCAATTATGTTATATGACAACACAGCTTGAGAATGTTTTGAAATTGTTTTTTAACACATTCACTTCCCAACTATAATAAGCAAAGAGAAAATGAATATTATTCCCTTACCAAACAATAAGGATTTTCTTTCACAATGTTTTTGTATTAAGAAGAGCAGTTTTAGACTACAACAAAGGAACACCTTTAGCATCATCAAGTACAAATAAAATTCTGGTCAAAGTATCTTAAAAAAAAAGAAAAAGTAAAAAAAAAAAACAAAAAAAAAAAACCAACCAAAAAAGGGATTTTGACTTTGGGTAGAGAAATAAATTTGATTATCTTACATAAACTATTATTTTCCATCATGACAAATTTTCTGGAACAGAGAAAGACAGAGAGGTCAGTACTCCTAAACTGAGAAAAGCAAAGCACATGGGAAAAGATAAGGTCAGACAAGAGGTGTTCAGATCTATAGATAAGTATTTATGCTGTTAGGGGACTATCTGTCTCCAATGTACTTGAATAAGTGTTGGTTTTAAGAAATCTCTTGACAAAATCACTTTAAACTAATAACAAAATAAAAGCTGTTATTTCTGTTCTCTTCTTTGGCACAGAATTAAATTTATGAAATTCTTAAACCATGACGTGTTTTTCTCCCCCTGTTTTTTTTTTGTTTTGTTTTGTTTTTTTGTTTGTTTGTTTTGTTTTGTTTTCTTTTGTTTTCTTTTTAGTAGGGTCTAATGAACAAATGCCAGACTATTTCCAATTAGATTTAGATTACTCTTTCCATATAGTCATGGAATCATAGAATGGTTTGGGTTGGAGGGGACCTTAAACATCATGTGGTTCCAATCTCCTGCCATAGACCAGGTTGCTCACAAACCCCATCCAGCCTGGCCTTGAACACTTCCAGGAATGGGGCAACCACAACTTCTCTGGGCAACCTGTTCCAGTGCCTTGTCACCCTCATAATAAATAATTACTTTATAATATCTAATCTAAACCACTCTTCCACTTCGAAACCATCCCCCCTTTTTCTGTCACTACACATCCTTGTAGGAAGTCCCTCCCCATCTTTCTTATTGGCCCACCTTAGATACTGGAAGGCCGCACCTGGGCACCCCTGAGCCTACTCTTTTCCTACTCTGAACAAACCCAATTCTCTCAGCCGTGCCTCATAGAAGAGGATCTCCATCCCTCTGATCATCTTGATGGCCTGCTCTGGACTTGCTCCAATAGGTCAATGTCTTTCTCGTGCTGAGGACCCCAGAGCTGGATGCAGTGTTCCAGGTGGGGTCTCACCAGAGCAGAGCAGAGGGCAGAATCTCCTCCCTCGCCCTGCTGGCCACTCTGCTTTGGATGCAGCCCAGGACATAACTGGCTTTCTAGGCACCAAACACACATTGCTGGGGCATGTCCAGCCTCTCATCCACCAGCAGCCCCAAGTCCTTCCCAGCAGGGCTGCTCTCAACCTGTACATCCCCCAGCCTGTGTTGATACTGGGGTTTTCCCTGACCCAGGTGCAGCCCCTTACACTTGGTCTTGATAAACCTCATGAGGTTTGCATTGTCCCACTTCTTGAGCTGGATATACTGGGATAAATAAGTAAGAGAGAAAGAGAGGAAGGGAGGAAGAGAGGGAGGGAGGAAGAGAGGGAGGGAGGGATGAAAAGAAGGAAAAGGAAAGAAAGAAGGAATAAGAAACATGGTGAAGGTTTACATAGAGACATGTCTTCACACAAACTTGGCTAAAAGGGTTAGAAGTGGGAGGACAGATCAGGGAAAACTGAGCCATGATCTCTTCAATGAACATAATAACCCAAGATAGCTGTTCTGAAAGCAATGGGTATGCGTAGCACAGCAAGCAAAGCACAAGATATTCCAAGCATCTACTGCTGACTGTCTAAAGAACTGAAATTTCCGAATGTCAAAAAAATGTTCAAATACATGAGCATGCATTTTTAAGAGAGATACTGCTGAGGAACAATTCCTTTCATTCTTTTTCCAAGACTACTGAAAGACACCCCAAACTGAAGTCTGAATTAGCCTCTCCTTACTTTTAAAAATTTTTTAAAAAATTTTCTTAAAAAGGAATTTGAGTCACAGACTATCCTGAGTTAGAAGGCCCCCACAAATATAAGTCTGACTCCTCTTCCTGCAACAAGTGAATTTGAAAGTCTGCTTCTTCAAAGAAGTGGAAATTTAATCAGAGGAACTATTTTCAAATATTCAGTAACTGTAGGAAGTACCTTGCCAACTGACACAAGCTTTCAAATATTCCATACAGGGCCAAATTTTCTTTCTAACTGAAAAGATAAATCACTGATTAATCAGATTTGACAGGCTGATTTTAAAGGAGTGAAACTTGAACAGAGCATCAGCACACTTGGAAGAACATTTCCCCCTTTACCAACTGACAACTTAATTATGAGACAAAAGGGGGGAAAAAAAGTAAAATTCCTGACCTTCTATCAACAGCAATAATGTCAAGAAAATATTTTAGGAATTAATAAAATGTGGGGGAAAAAAAACAGCATTAAAGATCGGAATTTTATCTTATTACAGATTTTGGGAATAATGTGAGAACACATTCAAGTCTGAGAATAGAGCAGAAAAAAGTTAAATCTGTTTCTCATACATATATTCTGGGGTAGGGTCTACTGTGGTTATTTCATAAGGGGACTAGATAAAATATTATATTACATGAATAGTATAACTATTTTTTTACAAAAGGGAAAAATAGATCTTAAAATCTGGCAGTATTTTTGTAAAGATAAGTAAGAGAGGCCATTTAGGATATGAGGAACAACTTGAAGAAATTATAAAAACTATTATTAATCCTTTTTCTAACAAGTCAACAGCAAGAAACCTCATAGTCTTTTGACCATTACATAAACAAGATCAAAAGTTCAGGAAACAAGGAAGCTACTTGAATATCCTCTGTATTCACATGGGAGAAGCATGGAAATAAATAATTCTGTGCCCACATTATATATATATATATGGGTTATACCAGAGGATCTGTCTCAAACTGAACCTTATAAATCAAACAGGCAAAATGGATAGTTAAAAAATCGTGGGACTAGATACCAGACATTAAGGAATTCAAAAAGCTAGAAACCAGCTAACATGAGAACAATTTTTAAAATGCTTCAAGAGGGTATAAAAACCACAGAAAGTAATATTGACATTCTTAATTACAAATAAAATGAGGCATGGGCACATAAGATTTATTGAAGAAGAATCAAAATAATTTTTATGCAAAAAATCTTATGTCTTGCTAATTTATGACAGTTTTCTGAATGAGTCAATAAATTGTCTCTTCTAGATCAGAGGTCTAGGCAGGCCTTCAAATGGCATTTAACAAAGGTCTTCTGCAGTGATTCTTAGAGAAACTTAGCTGACATTAAAAAAAGCCCTTACATGCTGGAATACCTACTTACTAAATTTGGAAAAAATAAGCGAGAAGGGAAAGAAGAGAGGAATGATTGAGCAGTTTCCATGGTGTTGGAAGATCGTATCAGTGATAGTGTGAAGAAAGGGGGAACTGAATTAATTTTCTGTTTTAGTATCACGAAAATGTAAAAGCAGATGTAAAGCAGACAGTGTAAATGTTTCACCTAATGTGCAGTTAAAGTTATAATTTTTCATGGCAGGGCACAGTGGATGTTAAGAATTTACATGTGTTCAAAAATAATTTTAAAAAATTACCAAAAAAAGAATTCAGTAAGAAGTATTAGAGTTGAAAAACACCGATCTCATTCTGGACACCTCTGAGACATGAATTGCTAAGAAGCCATGACAGTTCTCTGAGACAGTATTCCTGTGCTGCTCTTAGTGAGTATTCCATACCTACCCATTTTTGGCCAGTGTCAGAAATGGGATATAGGACTAGATGAACTTTTATTCTGACAGCATGCAAATACTGTCGTGCTACTCTGCCAAAATAAAAAAGGCAACTGGCATTTTAAAGCAATCTTTCCCACCTGACTGGAAAAAACAGGGAGAAGAAAGAATACAATATAGATTAGCTGATTATACACATGCATCAACAAAACTTATAGCTTTTCTGGTTTCCATCATCACTGTAAAATGTGTAATTAAAAAAAAATTTATACAATCTTTGAAAAATTTATCATTACAATTTACAGGCCCAATCAAGAAGTTAGAAAATAGGAGATAAAATAATAAACTTAAATGAAAAATTTGAAGCATATTAACACTCTCAAAGTTATACCACTAGTCAGATGCAAAAGAGAGATAAATTTTTAAATCTGTTCTTGGACTTTCAGCTTTTCTTGTTGGAATTCTGAATTAAATATCTTTAAAACTGGAAAAAATTGGTGAGAAAAGTACAGTGCTGAGTGTTTATCCATAACAGTTTGTAATCCTGTATTTTTTTTTCCCTTGCTTTTATTAAACATCAGCATAATTTGCTGGAGGAAACACATCTGTAAAACTCTCTTTTTATTTAGTTTTAGCTCTACAATTTAGTCGATTTTCTAAGGAATTGAAATGAGCATTTCACCAGAAAGTAATTAGAAAAAAAATCATATAAAACCAACTGTACTCTATGTCGTAATTCTGACAAAACATATTGTGTTCTAGAAATCCATTAAAGGGAGCAAATTGTGCAGCCTGTACTGTTTTATCATTGCAACAACCAGCCCCAGTGGTTTTTGTTGAAACAAATATATTTCTCCACTGGATGAACAGTGCTAGATGAATATCAAAGGGTTTAACAAGAATACCATAATTATGTCTCCTCTCGAGTTTTGTTTGGATGAAGAGTAAAAAATATATTAAAAACTCAGTTCAAGAGATCTGTGACACAAAACCAGCAATGAAACACATGGCAATTAATATAAGCCCTTAGTATTCAAACTCCTCTCTTATCATCTGGGCAAATTATAAAACTCCTCCTCTGTACTGTGGTGCCTTCCCAAAACACACCTGGCACCCCACAGGCACTCAGAGAGTGCGCAGACAGATCCCTGTCGACTGTGCTCACTGTTGACAAGGGAGCAGTTTGCAGCCCCTTTTGCATTTTGCCCTACTCACACCACTAGGTCAGCACAGCAGAAGTTGGTAAACAGACCACAGCAGCAGGTGCTGAGCCCCGCACACAAACACAGGACTTGAGATTTTTCCTGCTCCTGTGGCCCTTAGTGCACATGTGGCATTAAGCCATGCCAAAAACTCTCAATGCTCCAGCCATATCCATTCTCTCAGGGCTTGGAGCAAGGACTGTAAATACCTGAAGCAGGACTTCCCATATGGTTTCCTTCGGAAAGAATTAATGTGCACAAAATCACTCTGAATTAAAGCAATGCCAATTCAAGCAGGGATGATGCAAGAACCTGCCTTAAAGCCACATTACGTCTTTTAACCAAAATGTAAAGGTATGTTTATGCAGCTGCAGCATTTTTCATCTTATCTTGCTCCATTTATTTTTCTCAACCACTTCTTAAATTTGATTTTTCAACTGTACTTGCAAAAACTGTTCTAATTAATAACTTGTGATACATTTCTGTGGAGCTCAGAGTAATAAGACTGTCTCTCATCAAAAGTGTGCTACTGCAGTGGTCTAACCTTTATTAAAAAATATATCTGGAAGCAAGTACTGTTGTGTTATGACATCTTCTTTAGAGATGTGCAGAGACAGAGGATTTTTATTTTGAAATTTTTGTTGATTTGATTTTTCTAGACCTTAAAAAGAAAGGAATGTTTGAACTTTGATTTCTTATTCAACTAAAAAAATAGACTTAAGGAGCAGCAATTTAGTCTTATAGCCTTCACTATATTGTTTTGGGTTTTTTTTAGTTAAAGTAAGGAAGAATATCATTCGCATTGTACCTATTCCCACACCAAAACTTCGTATCCATAAAAATTAGAGTTTACACAGTGATACTGTTAGAAAGACTTCATGGTTACAGCAGGCTAATTATTTTCTGCATATAAGAAAAACATCAGTAAATACCTCATATAATTAGGAAGAAGAAATACCCCTTTCATTTCTAAGGGAGGAAAGGAAAGGGTCTAAGGAAAAGGAGACAGTGGATAATGCTCCTATATTTTAAAAATACAAAGAAAGCCAACCTCATTGACATTGCATCATAAAAAGTAACTTTTGCCTGTGAAATGTCACACCTCTGACACTGTGATGGGATGACCAGGGCTGAATTCCAGATGCCCACCCAGCTGCTCTCTCACACCTCTCCTCTATAAATTAACCTCACAAGAAAAAATAGACTTGACTAGGGGAAAATTAAACATATTCCCAGTTAAAAATAGAGTAGGATGATTAAAAACAAAGATGAAACTAAAATCATCTTCCTTCATTCTCACCCTTCCTCTCAGGCTCAACATAACTTCTTTACTGATTTTCTCCACTACCCCCTCCCTCTATGCACAGAAGGGGAATGCCAGGATATGGGTCAATCCACAACAGCTTTTCTCTGCTTCTCCTTCCTCCTGATGCTGTTCCCCTGTATCAGAGTGAGGGGTGTCACTCTCATGGGATACAATCCTTCATGAACTGCTCAAGCATGGCTTCTTCCTGCAGGCCACAGTTCTTCAAGAATTGTTTGAGGATGGGATTTTTCCATGCAGTAATCCTTTTAGGAACACACTTTCCAGAGTGGGTCCCCCATGGTCTGTGGTTCCTGCCAGGAGCCTTCTCCTGCATGTGCTCTCACAGGCTACACTTTCCTTCAGAGCCAGTCCACCTGCTCCATCATAGGGTCATCCTTGGGCAGTAAGATGGCCATTTGCTGCACCATGGACCTCCATGGGCTGCAGGGACCCAGCTGCCTCACCGTGGTCTGCACCATGGACTGCAGAGGAATCTCTGCTCTGGCTCCCAAAGCACCTCCTCCCCTTTCTCCTTCACTACCTTGGTGTCTGCAGGGCTGTTTCTCTCACATTGGCTCAACTTTGGCCAGTGGGTTTCTTTTGGAACCAGTTGGAGCTGGTTGTGTCTGGTATGCGGAAGCTCCTAGGCTCCTCTCACAAAGCCCATGGATCTATGGATTTCTTTCCTAACAACATGATAACCTTATCATATTAAAGATAGAAATTAAACTAAAAAAAAAGAAAAAATTGGTCTATGCATCCACAAGCTCCACAGTTCAATATTCTGTACAGGTCCACTACAAAACATATTCAATTAATTCAATATTTCATAGCCAGCTATTCACCATAATCATTAGAGATAATACAAAAGAATAGTTATTATTCCTCAAAATTAATTTGTAAGTTTGTTTCAAGGTCATATTCACGGATGGAAGAAAAAAATAATTTTCCATAAACATCATGTTTAGGGTATTGATTTATACCATCTACAAGGTGTTGTTTTCTTCATGTTATCCCTTCCTAGATGAACCAGTTTGATCCATTTAATATTTGTTGCCATGCTATTTGTCAAATAATACATCTATTAATTTAAATGGTATTTTCCATTTCAAGAAGTGCAATCAATAAAACTGCATAGTAACAATGTCTGATCTCAATTGTTTCGTCAATTCTGCTCATCTTGTGCAACAGAAGTTAACCTTTCAAAAACTGCATGGGGAAACATTTTAAACCAACATACTAAGCAAAGAATAATATTAAGGACTCACATTTTGTGTAAGATATAATTAATATTAAATTTTATGTTCAGAACTTCAATCTACATGGTTTATGACGAGTGGCAAGAGATTGCAGAAATTCTATATCCTATGGATGTATGTATGCATACTAAAGAGTGACATAACTGTCAACATGAAATCATTTGGACAAGGATGTAAGGATTTAATTTCTGTGTATTGATACCATGTTTTCAATATTACAAAAACTGATATTAAACAAAAAATG
Source organism: Struthidea cinerea (assembly GCA_013397865.1). NCBI lineage: Eukaryota > Metazoa > Chordata > Aves > Passeriformes > Corcoracidae > Struthidea > Struthidea cinerea. The sequence continues at coordinate 525,949 of VZTI01001119.1, read as the reverse complement.
TTGCCATTGTTTGCTTATAACCTCTACAAGTATGAAACAGCCATATATCAATTAATTGATAAAAAATTAATAAAACCCTATATTGTTCTAAACAACTACAATGGATGTTCCAGATAATCTCACAAACACAAGTTTTGGAAAAAAATAGGCAACTAGGCAACTATGTTGTGCTCTAGGATTCATTCTACAAAACATTACTTATATCTCTTGTGTCTGCTTGCTAAATAAAGCCATAATCAAACAGATCAAGATGCACAAAGACCTTTAGATAGCTGTAGTTTCAATTTTTGCTAACCTAGACATCTAACCATCACCCACATTAAAGGGGTCATTCTTTTTTACATCTCTAACCCTGCTTATAATGTTATTTTATTTGAACTTGAAGCTACCATCCCAGAAATAAAGGGTTCCTGAACCTGAAGTCAAAGCAATTGTTTTCAGATTATTTATAGTATTAGAGAAAATCAGAAAGAGTCTCAGAATTTAGGTTCAACAGTGACATTAGGATGTGTCTACAAAGGAATAGACAGGTTCCATCTAGATTGAGTTAGACTGGAATCCTTGAAAAAGAAATTCTCCTTTCTTAACCCGTTTTGCATTTAATGGCAGCAGCAAGGTTAGAAAATATGCCAAGTAAATCTACAAACTACTGCCTTCTCCACATATGGCTGATCAGGTCTCCAGTGCCACGACTGACTTGGAGATGATCTTGTTGAAAGAGTAGTTTTCCTTATAAGACTGTTTCCATATTACTTTTTCCAGCTGAGAAGAGTTCATTTTCCCATTAAGTGTTTGCCACAGTGCTTTAATACTGTTGATCTTTAATTTGACTCCCGTTGTCCATGGGTTTTTGGTGTCACAGAAGAACATTTATGGTGGTACCACTCACTCTCTGCAGCCAGAGGCCAGGAGCCCTGGACACTGTGAGAAGTATGTTTAGGATACTGTGGCAGGCCCTGGCAAGGAGAGCTGGCTGGAAACGCTGCTGAAGACTACAAGACAGCTCAGCCTTGGGGACGATGCACCACACAGCATGGTTCTCAGCCCAAAATGGAGAAACACAGCAGGTGCCTCAATTCACAGCTCTGTAGGGAAAATGGTCCCATCAAGGTCTTGCTGTCTCCCTCTGAGGCTGGGGCAGGCAGAGGCAATATCCTTGCCTGTAGATGGGATCAAGAAGTTCCGTCTTAAAGGTGAAAGAAGGGGCCAACAAGAACCTTGTGAAATTATGCAATGATGAAGTCCTACACCTGGGAAGGAAGACTCCCTTTCAGTGACAGAGGGGTGATGGTTTTTCCAAAGCAGCTGTTGCTTAGAGACTGGCTAGGCAACCAGTCTGCTGGTTGTGTTGAATGCTTTTGCATCACTTCTTTTTTTCTCCCCTTCTTTTCCTTTCTCCCCCTTCCCAGTTATTAATCTGCCTTTAACTCAATCCACAAGTTTGTTTCTCAATTTTGCACCTCCAATTCTGTCCCCCAACCCACTGCTGGGGAGTGAATGAGGCTGAGTGGGAGCTTAACTATCTGCTGGGGTCAAGTCATCACAAACATGCTGCCCAGAGTAGGTCATGCAGTCCTGGATGTTTTTGAGACCTCACTGAACAAAACCTTGAACAACTCTGTCTAACTTTGGAGCTGATCTTGCTTTGAGCAGGAAGTAGGACTGAAGATGTCATGAGGTCCATTCCAGTCCGACTTGTCCTGTGATTCCATGTTTTGCAGTTATTGTAAGTCAAATATAGGGGTGTGTTACTAATGGAGAGAGCTGATACTAACAGAGTTGATCACAGATATCTAATAGTCTATGCAACTAACTGCTTTTTGAAAGAAAACCAAACAAATAAACAAACCAGCACAGACACATAAGCAAAAGAGATTTGAAATATAGTCCCATGCCTAAGCAGATGAGCATCTTTCTGGCCATATCTCCAACCTCAAATTACTTGCATTACAAATAAATAAAGAAAATACTGATGTGACATGGTATGATGTGATACGGATATGTTATCATAAAATAAATACTAGTAAAGAAAAGTTAAAACCCGGTGTTTGTTATATAGGATATGTTAGAAAGGTAGGCTTATATGCGTGAGCTTTCATTTGCTATTAGTCATGATGGAAACATAGGAAATCTTATGATTACATTTAAAAGCAGACATCAAATACAAAACGTCTCTCTCAGTCTTTCCCAAGAGAAATTACCTATTGTAACTAAACCCTAAATGTAGTTACTCAGAATGCCATTATTCAACAACAAATGCACATAAATTAGATTAAATTGTTTGTAATTTAGGCAAATAGAAAAAAAAAGTTGCTGTTTCTCACTACCTAACTCATAGCATCAGACACATACATTTAGTGATTGGTTTGTGGGTTTGGGGGTTTTTTTGCTTTCTCTTTTTTGAGCTTTCAGAGACTCAGTGAAAGTGGGAGCCTTCTGGATTACTACTTAGTTATTGGCATAGAAAACCATAAAATAAAGGAAATATGATCAGCTAAGAATCTCTGAATAAATTATTACATCTTTTTTAGCAGGACAATAAGGTTTAAAAGTGAACAGATCTTTAGAAAAATGAAAACTAAGAAATAGGCTCTTCCTTCAGTTCTCCCTCTCCTGAGAAGAGAGTCAATGTTCAACAAGACAGAGAAATGATTTGTCTCACAGGTTTTTTTGCTTTTACCTTCATCAGGACTCTGTAGCTAGCAAAGCTCTTCTGTTCTTCCCAGTCGTCACTTTTGCTTCCTAGTCTTGTTATGCTTGTCATTTCTCCCTACTCCTTTTAAAAATGAACAGATTTATTTTTATTTTTCTGTACCCTACAGAAATTCTAAGCCACTGGAGTCCAATTTTTCAGGTCTAGGATGAAGCAAGGGCTCCTCTGTCTTTGTTTTAGGGACACATTCTGACATTATGAAATAGTAATTTGGGGTGTGACTGCTCCCCAAATAATCCAACTAAGTAATACACAAAGCTTATTTTTAATCATTGGCTTATTTTGTGCATTTTAATGATCACAACTCAATTTAGTTACTAATCCTTTATTTTTTTACATCTCCACAGTCCCTGAATTTCTTTTACCTGCATTTTCAGTTTTCTTGTCTCTTCTTCCAAACTTTGTTTTTCTGCTTCTAGTTGCTCTCTCTTTCCCCATTCAGCGGCATTCTCGCACTGCATTCTTTCCAGCTGGGAAGGTTCAGGATAGGAGGAAGAATAACCAAAAAAGGAAAAAAAAGAAAGAGGAATAGAATACTCTGATTAAAACCCACTGTTTTCCGCTGAGTGAGGCTAATGGCTTCACCTCAGAGTAAGGCAGGCACCTTAGAAATCAGTCCAAGGTGTAAGTTTTCCATGTTTCATAAAGTTAAATATTTGAATTTGAAAAGAAAATAACCAAGACAGTCAATTTTTCATCAAATGTACCTTTAAAAAAGTAAAGCATAGATAATTTTTTGATACAGTAACTGGTAACAAATTCTTTTTCTTTTCCTGCTATTTATGGAAAAATAATAAAAAAAAAATAAAATGTTTTAAATAAGATTGAGACTGATTTTGGCTTGACAATGTCAAAGTCCGCTTTTTATTCTCCAAAAGATGAAAAGTCAGCATGTTTTTACTCTGTTTACAATTTAGAAGGATTTTAATGAATATTCATTAAACTGAAGAAGTTCTAAAGTATGTCTTCAGTACTACATATTGCTATCCTCATAACTAGAGGAGAGATTTTTAAGTTTTCATGCTAATCTTTTTCTTGTGGTCACAATTAATAGTCTTAAGGGGAATATTGTATTTTATGGCCAATGCTGTAACCTTACCTTAGGATAACTTTAGGAATTCGTTCATCAAATGCACATATAGGGAGAATTAAATACATCAACCAAAAGACACATTTCTAAGTCATATAAAGTAATTATCTAAGAACTGATTTATTCTTCAGAGACAACTACATAGAGGGTTTTGTCAAGGCTGCACTAAATACTTCTCAGACTTCAAAAGAAAAAATGGTGAAGTGAATTTATGTTTACAACACAAAATAGGTACTTATCAGGTACTAATGGATATTTATCAGAAGACTGTTATTGACAATACTTTCTGCTAACAAGTTATTATTAACTGGTTCTTAACGGATTAAAAGAGATTAACACAGATTAAAAACTGTGAAAATAAAAAGTTCCAGTTCTTTTAATTGCAATGAAAAAAAGAATTGCTAATATATTAAAAAAAAAGATCAACATTTAAGAACTTTTTACAATTTTCAGTTCTGTGAGAACTAAAATTGATGGTTTGATAAAAATAGAGACTAACAACATTGTGAGACACTTCTTCATTGAAGAAACGGGATATCTGTGGCAACAAAGCTTTGGAAAGACCACAGAGGTGTACTTTTTCGGTTCTATTGGTTACTTTTATTCTAAAATCGATATCTGGCAAATAATGAAAAGGTACTGAACATGGGGTGAAAAGAATGAGTTTTTACAGCATAAGAGACACATAATTCTGACCCTGTGAATAGTAACAATGTGGTTATCTAGCTAAATGAAATTGCAAACTGCTCTGTTCCCACCTTATTTCTGAGTAAATAAAAACAATTAGAAACCAAGTAAAGAGGTTCATTCAGATTTTCAGCGGACAGTAAAAGTGATTGTTCCACTGTACTCTGTACTGGTGTGGTCTCACCTCAAGCACTGTCTACAGTTTTGGGCACAGGTCATCAAACCATTAGAGTGGGTCCAGAGTGATAGACTACAAGTTGCTAACTCCAACACACAAGTAAACGCTTGATGCTCACATGTACCTAATGAGGTCTTTAAAGTCTACCCACTGAATTTCTGTACAAGAGTTGGAAATTAAGGAATCACATACCCCTATTTAGCAGCAAATGTTATTTCTTCCCCACCAAAATTGTGCAAAATATTTGATTACTGTCTATTGGACTACTATCACAAATCCCATATTTTTTCCTAAATAAATATGCAGGCATATTTGTTATTGCAAGTATCCATGAAAGTTCTGGAACATGAGTAACCCTGCCTTCTTGCAAAGCATCTGCTAAATTACACAGCTGAAATTCTAAGCCTGAAAGTTTACCTTTTCACAGTGTTGACACTAATCAATACAAATTCGTTTTTGTCAGACATCAAATAGAGAGAAATCGCAAGACCATACAAGGTTGAATTTCAGTCAAGAAATTAAGCAGAAGATGACTATCACACAAAGATCTGATGTCAAAGACAAATTTGTTTACCTCTGTCTGTAAAATTTCAATTCATTGTGCCCAAGATGTCTACAACTTCCAATTATGAAAAATTTACGTATTTAACTGTCCTGATTTCAGCTGGGATAGGAGTTCATTTTCTTCCTAGTAGATGGTACAGTGCTATGTTTTGAATTTAGTATGAGAATAATGTTGATAACAGAGGGAAGTTTTTGTTGTTGCTGAGCAGTGCTCACTCTTAAGTCAAGGCTTTTTCAGCTCCTCATACTGCCCTACCACCGAGGAGGCTCGGGCTGCACAAGAAGATGGGAGTGGACAGATGACCCAAAGCAGCCACAGGAATATTCCATTCTATATGATGCTCTTGTGTGGAACTCCAGATTCTCATTTATAAAGGAAAGTGAAAGCTTAAGAAGCAATTTGCAACACGTGAAAAAATCTTTAATTTTCCCTTAAAATGTGAATATTTTCTCTCCATAAAATGTCTGAACAGACTTGCACTGAATTTTACTTTTTAATAGGAAGACCAGAATAATGGTGGAAACACAGAATGAGGTCAAGGTAGTGTCAGTGAAGTGGATAATTGCAAAGGTGAATGGTGGAAATGAAGTACATTGTACTGACCTTTTGAAACTGGATAATTACATCTTAGAGCTAACCTACGCCATTTTATGACTAACATGAAAGGCAGAACCCTGAAAAAAACGGACACAGAAAAAGGAACTCCACCCTGTACAGTTCATTAACAGGAAAATCTTAATGCTCTTGTTCAGTTTAAGGCAATATAACAGTGGTTGAGGCTCCAAAAGTTTTACTGAAACAAGATTTTTCTCCTTACCCTTAGTCAGGAGAAGATAGAGTAGGATGAAGGACAACAATTAAGGTGTAATGAATGGAAAAAGAAAGATGATGAAAAAGTAATATAGCAGTCAACAGGATTTCATACAGAAAACAGAAGAAATTCCACACACCCTTCAGGTTTATTTTTTTTTTTTTTAATGCAAAAATTTGTTAGCTTCCTATAAAACTTGGAAAAGGTAGGAAAGTGTACTTAGAGAATTACGATCTTCAGTTTTTTAAAAGAAACACTTAAACGAAGCTGGACAAAAGACAAGCATTATGTTAAAAAACTTGTAGTTTTGATCTGATCTGACTTGACAATGATATCAGAAATAAAAAAATGTCAATCCAACCAGAAATTCTCCCTGTAAAATTTTTCTTCTACAAAACAGGCATTTTCTTTACCAAAAACATGATTATCTACACATTCTCAAATCTGAGAAAGATTATCTACACATCTCAAATAAAAGCTGATTTGACTGAAAATTGAAGAGTTTTATTTATTTATTTTTAAAATATCCAGTCTGAACTTTACACAACCACAGCAAATCATTATCTTCTAATGCTATCTGTCTTTATACTAGGTATCTACAGGCAAGCCGAAAAAGGCCTACAGACTTGTGACCCAGAGAGACAAGAATTCCTGTTTAAACTAGTGACCTCTGGCAGCCTCACTCAAGTACAAATGTAAAACATCTGCTTCAGTTTGTGCAGTTTGTGCAGAACAAAAATGAAAATTTAAAATCAATATGCTTTTTTTGTCCTTAAAATGACTATGCAGGGCTTTTTTCATGTTTCGAAGCAACATAAATGAACACATATTTTCAAGATTCTTGATATCCTCACTGTATTGTGCATGGAGGTAATTTCCATTCATCTATGCTACAAATTATTCTACAAAATTTAAGCAAGCAATATATTAAACTGAATATTTAATAAGCCACAGGTTGACTATGAATTAAGGACCTTGGCACCCTCCTAATAAAAAAAAAAACCATTGAAATAAGCATAAATCTTCATAAAGTCACAAGTGAATTTGATTCTTACAGATTTCTTCCCCACAGTTACTGAGAAAACTCAGCACAAGAAGAAAATTTCCCTTTTCTGTAACTCAGACAGGAACACTAGCTCTTAAAAAATGTCATATCCAACAGCCTTTTCAAAGCCAGAGCCAAGAACTCAACACTTGTGCAGTGTTACCAACCATCTTCCAAATTATTGCACATTGATGAGAAATGCAAGGACAGAGAATCTTCCCTTTCACAGTGGTAATTTTATTTATGAGATGTCATCAACCTCTGAAGTATGGAATGTGCTTCAGCTGCTAGAAGGAATAGCAAACATGCACTTTGCTTAAATATGGCACCTAGGTATATTGGATCAAGTGAATTGAAAACCAAGCTCTGCCTAAGGAGCAAGAAAACATCAAGCAAAAGCATCACTTTTCTTCATTGAATTTGTCGTGAAACATCTTTACAATTCATAACATAGTTTTACTGGGTCTGAAGGTATTTTATCAATGGTCTAAAAGTAATGGTATCAAATGCTTAAAGACAGTCTCTCAGCACAACTGGGAGAAAAAAATTTCTCTGTTGGTGGATCAGGAAAAAACTCATACAGGCAGAAGCATCTTCAAAGAGATATACAAGACAAGAAAATAGTTATGTTGATGAATCTGGTTCTCTTAAATCACTTCCAGTTTTAGTTCAGCTGTATCTACAGAACTTGGAAGATGACAACGGTCCCACTCCACTGCACACCTCCCTCTGAGGAAGGCGTAAGAGGAAGACAGATTTCACATAAGCAAGACAATCATGTGCAAGTGGATAGAAAACAATTCCAAGAATCTTTGTTACTTGCAACGTAACCCCTATTTTGTTTTGGTATAGGGGAAGGAGTCTGTTTTTTTGTTTTTTAAAAATTGTTTTGAAATTTCTACTGCTAGAAGTCTGTAAGAACATGATGAAAACTGCCAAAGCTCCTGAGATCTGAAAGAAAACTCATCAGCTTTCCCACTTCCAAGACCAGGACTGCTGTACACAGGTGTGATGTTTGCTGGCAAGCAAAATAATTACTTAGCATGTGTGACACTAGGCAGTTTTGCGATGATTATTTACAGTATGTCTGACATTTTCTAGAATTCTTTTCTTTCTTCATCTAAAAGGTGCAATCAAAGGTTACCAGAATCCATAGCACTCCTTCCACAGGAAAGGGAAGACAAATGTTGGCTACCTTTTTATTTGACAAGTGCTTCAATACAGGAAAAAATTTACTCTGTTTTTTTTCTTATTGTGGGCAAGTCTGCCAAGAACACCATTTAGTCCATCAGCAACTATACTGAAAGCATGATAAATGTTATTGTGCCTGACAATATCTTGAGACACCAAGCCCTGAAACAAATGGAACTTTTTAATGAATGCTTATATTCATAACAATGCCTAGGACCAGCATATTTAGTAATCAAATATTTCTTCCTTCTGGTTCTACTCAAATGCTTGAGTCTGCTGCAAGCAGATATCATTGCACTATGCTGACATTATGGAAAGTTGCTGATTTACCAGTAGGTTTTTTCCTCTCCCCTTGTCTGCACACAGAGAAAACTCTTTTGTGTTTATGACTAACTTAACAGAAGTGATTTATGCAGGAATATAAGTTGTCCATAGATACATAAAAAGCTTTAAGCATAAGGCTTTACAACAATCAGAAATAATATACACAGAGAGGCATAAATAAGTTCAAAAATAGGAACACAGTGAGGTGGAGAAAATGACCTTTGATCTTACAGATCTTTCTTTCCATGTTGAATCTGTCACTGCTTTTATCAGCTTCTTGTAAGTTCAATTTCATATGGACTATGTATTACGTTAAAATTCTGTTCAGGAGAATCTACTATTCATTCAAGGAAAACATATTTTCTGTCAATGACTACCACAGAAAATTATCCACAGTTCTACTTTCCTATCCAAAATTCTACTTTCACCAATTATTTGCAAATAATTAAATAGTTCAGAGGAACTACCTTTACCTATCTAAACATTTGAGATCAGTAAAGAGAAGACCAACACATTATGCACTCATTTCTACTTTAAAATTATGAAGGGCTTTTTTATTTGATCTCATTTAAAAAAAGGAAATATTTACATTTTTCAAGTGTAAAAATTAAGCAAGATGACTAAACAAATACTGTAAGTTTCTTGCAGTATCACAGAATGGATAAGGTTCGAAAGGACCACTGTGGGCCATCTGGGCCAACATCTCTGCTCCAGCAGGGTATGTTAGCTGTCATAAATGGAGCAAAAGGTTTGGCTTTCGCATTTATAAAAGTTATAAGTGGTTAAAAGTTGGAATAAGTTAAGTAAGTTAAAATTAAAAGGACGTTTATTATAGAAATAATGAATAATTAAAAGTTGTCACAAGTTAAATAAGTTAATATTAAAAGCATTCTCAATGGAGTTATCAAATGTTGTTACAAGTTAAGTAAGATGTTAAAGAAGTTAATACCAAGAAAATTGTAAGTTTAAAGACCAAATCTAAAAGTTCAAAGATCATGTAGATCAAAGAATTTTATGAAATCTTTTGAGCTCTTTTCCAGGTATAGCTGTGTTCCAAAGGAGAAAGACCCCTCACCCATAGCTAAAGCACTATATTTAGAAACTCGACCGTTAGCCTGTCACCGAGCTCCATAGAAACCTGAATTTTAATGAAGAAAATTTCCCGCCTGAAAATCTGGATGACCTCATCCAAGAACTGCACCCTAGCAATAACGAGCCATTGGTCAAGAGACCTTACATCATCTCCAGGACTTAAACCAATGAACTGGACCCTAAGAAAACTCTACCAATCAACCTCTACCTCAGAGGCGGGACAGTGGGCAGTGATGGAAGGAGCCAGGAGGGGTATAAAATAGGAAACACAGACTCAGGAGCTCACTTTTTGCCGGCAGGTGGTACAGCTCTTAGCGTCTGTAACTCTCTGCTCGGGATTAGCCCAGGCATAGCCTGGTGCTGGGGGTACTAGGCCGACTTGCCAACCTGTTTTTGCTTGAGGCTAGCCCAAGCAAGACTCAGCACTGCAAGTTTCTTTTGTGTTGGGTAATTTGCTGTTTTAGCTTACAGCGTCTCTAATCGCTGCAGACCTGGATTTTTTTATTATTATTTCTTTTATTATTACTCCTCTTTTTTTGTTAATAAACCTGAGTTTTCTTTTAACCAAATGCAAAGAGTTGCTCTGTTTTTCACATTAGCCTTCTTCATTGTAATCACAATTCATAACAGGAGTGAGACTAGAGGAATGTCCAAACTATCAGTGTCTACCAAGCCGTACAGTGCTGCATATTTAGTCAACATTTTCATGCATCAAAAACAATTTCAAAAATTATAGGGGAAAGAAGTTAGAACTAGAAAGGACTGCTGTAATGAAGATATAAAAACACAGGCTATAAATAAAATATCTGATAGCCATAAGATGTAAGGACAATTTTGTCAAGTAGACTTTCTTGTAGGCTTGCCAGAAAAGCATGAATGTTTGAATGAATATTTAAAAACAATAAGAGCGTGATTATTTTTTCTGATACATTTTGTGCTGTTCTACTGAGATACAAGACAAATGTTAAACCATTTTTAGGCTATCTTGGAAACTAAGGGACTTTCATCCATGGTTAAAAGCAAACAAATATCAAAATGCTGTATTCATTTTTATGGCCAGGTGATATATCAAACATATCCACGTCCTGATCAGCCAAGTCACTAATGCACATGAAAGATGAACCATGTACTTTATTATCTTCCTGAACCAAATTCAACAATCTGTAGTTCAAAATGCAAACCTCCTACATACCAGTCGGTACAAATACCTGTAATTTTAGTTATGAGTGAAGTGTGTTTCAGCTGAGAGAAGCACAGCAAAAAATTATTCCTTCATTTTCCACAGGGAAATGTACACTTGATAATTATGAGCACTAATGCATCTTCTATATGCAAATCTAATTAGTGAAAACAGTAAAAATAATAACAACTAAACATCAACATCTTCACCTACCTTTCAAATCAGAACAGAGTATCAGCCTCATCTCAGTGTGTTCATTCTTAATGCAGCTCTGTCTCATATTTGCTAATATAAATATATCAATATTTTACCACAATTTCTGGTTGGGGAGCCCTCATTTGTCTAAAAGGTAGCACGGCATATATTTGCATACCTAAAAATAAAATATTTGGGTAAGAACCATTCCTCCCTCTTGTCATTAATATTGATATTCACTGAGTTTCCAAGCAGCCTATATTAAATCCTTGCGAGTACATTCGCCAGGTTGAAGTTGAAGGTACTCTGGTTTAAGTCTCTTCCTGACTTTCCAGGCATTGTCTCAGAGATCACTGAGGGACTCATGGGAACCCTGTGAGGTACTTGTGGGTATCTGCTGCTGCCACGTAAGGAACCACTGAAGTAACTGCCCCTTCACTGATGCCATGATGATTTTTGCCTTTTCTTTTAAACCCCTTTATACCTTTTTACAACTTCTGTATTCTTAGTGCTTTTTGCCTACATTCTTGGACTTGTTTGTTAAGCTAGGAGACTGAACATTTTAGAGGTTTCGTAGTTAGGGAGCAAAATGCCCCAGACCCCAAGGTCCTTTCCAGAACACATTTTGTAAACTAAGATAGAACCATCCAGGGGAAGGTTCCTTGGGGAGAGGGGGNTATAATATTATACCAGATCTTTTGTGAAGGGTGCATTGCAGTATGCATTGACGTGCATTTGACCTGGACGTAGTGCACTTAAGGATCCTTAAAATAAATACCAAGGTAAAATCCCTTTTTCCCTTCTAACCGTGTTTGACTCTTAATTTTAAGACCAAGAAAAAGCATCATCACCACCAAAATCTTGTTTGCTGCATCTTAGACAGAATAAATGCCCCCACAGAAAAAATGAAGAACTAGATTTCTAAATTAGGAAAAAAGATATGAAATCTGTAATCTGCTCCTCCTACATTTTGACAAATTTGCCATAATAATTAGCTCTTTTTTTTTTCTATAGCTGATTTAAGAATATCTCTCAGTTACAAATAACCTATCCATCAAGACACTGGGAATTTTCCAGAATTTCTCTGAACTTCTCCTCTCTTCCCTCTTAAGATGAACAGGATAAGTGAGAGCTATTTATTTACTGAAAAAAACCAAACCTAATTACAATTAAATTACCAATACTAAATGGTCCATCAAGTCATTCTTCCTTTAAAACCTTTACTGTTGTTTAGAAACAAATACTCGTATTCTCTCATTTTATATATACCCAACCCATAGATAATTTCATGCAGACCTTATACCTATAATATGGGCAACAATAGAAGGATGTTCTTTTCCATCTCTGGCTGGGACTAAGACCCTCACCTCTGGCTCACACCACAAAGACCCTCAGAGTACAGACCACTTGGCTGTCCTAACCTTCCCTGGACTGCCTCTATTCTAGTCCCACTCCAACAGCACCTCTAAGCATTCTCTTTTGCTCAACTCTAACACAAACTTTTGTCTCTGTCTGGGGCAAAGAATCTCACCTCCAGAATTTCTGTCAGCATCACTCACAACTTTTCCTGCTCTGTATTCCTCATTTTAGCCATTGTTCAGCTATATAACCCTCCCACTTTTATGGTTTGCCATATTTCAAAAGTAGTGCTCATGGTATGAAATGTACCAACAACTACATCCAATGTCACTTACTCAGCTGCACCAAAAAGATGCTTCACTAGCTTACTGCAGTAACTTGACTCTACAAATTTACTAAATGTCCCCTTTTGCTATGGTCTTTCAGACTATCCCATAACACCTTTCTATTTGGGTTCCATTCTCGCCTTCTTCATACTAACCACTTCCAAATGTTTTGCCAGTTCCTGGAAATTGCCCATAAGTCAAATACTTTTCATTCTTCCCTGTAGAAATCTGAAGAGAGTGGCTCTCAGAGTAATTCCTGACTGCAGAAACAAAAGTTGAAGCATTTGTTCCAACATAACTCAAGTATTATTTATTCATAACTTTAATATTAAGACACCTTTAAGTAGCCTTTGACTTGAAGGCTATTTTTTTAATAATGACAAAAGCAGTCAGGTTCAAGTAGTTTATGTACTTCCCATAATTAGAAACAGACTGAATCTAAACTCATTTGAATGCACTGGGCATCTTTTTGCAGCATCCCTTTTACTGCAGGCTCTTCAAATTATCTTGTTGTTGTTGTTGTTTTTGTGTTTAGCAAAATATTGGTGCTTAGATAATCATGACCTTACATATAAACAGCATGTACAAGATGCCCATTTGCTATATTCCTAAATGGAAGTGATATTTGAGGTGGGATTAACATGACTAAATTATCAAACTACTTTTCTTTTTTTGACTAGAGATGAACATAGTGATTAGAGTTCTAATCAAGATTAGTCTAAATGAACATTATACAGTGGTTTAGGTGCATTTAAAATGTTCTCTAATCTCAGTCAAGGAAATAATTCACATTTCAGCTCATCCCTTGGAGAATACCGCTTGAAATTTATAAGGGACACATGTCAACCAAAACTCTCAAAGTCTGACAAGCCATCACTCGTGTGGACAGTGAGAATTCCAATGTACTAACAAATTACTATTTCCTGTTGCTACTATGCATGGAGAGGTCAATTTTTTAACAGGGAATAAACAAGTAAAAATTCCCATATTAACTAATAATCAACTGATCCAATAACTGTAGCTCAGGTCAATTTAAAAAAATTAAAAATAAAAAAAAATCACACTTTAATATTTATGTTTCACTAACAAGCAAGGAAAAACTGGAGCTCTTGACATTTACACCAAAGGGTTTTATTTGTTTGCTTTACAAACAGTAGCATGCTTTTCTTGCAGTTGATTGGATTATGACAGAACACAGCAGGGATGACAGTGGTAATAGAATAAACAAACTGTGTTAAAAATCCCATGGAAATGGCAGAGATTGTTTCAGGCATAGGGATTACAGTAGATGTTTTTCCTAATGTAATTTGAAATCTCAAAGGGCAGCTGATTTTGGGCATCCTTAAGCAAAAAAATCTGAAGCAAAGCATGAGCTTTCATCCCTTAATTTTCCTCACTGACATCATAGCTTTAGATGGGGGGGTGGGGGAGTGGGAAGACAAAAAACTGCTCACTGCGTGCTGAAAAGTTCAGTTCCAGACAGTTTGGTTTACGTTTCAAAAGAAGGTAGAATAGGCCCCTGCTGAGAATCTTTTTTATTTTTGATGACACCTGAAACTTATTAAACTCCGCTTAATTCCCTTTTCATCCGAGTATTGTTGCAAGACAGAAGTTGCCCAGCTTAAGAGTTTTTATGATCTGCATTTAGCTTACTTCTGTTACTAAGTGTTCTTATCAGGGGAGGGGACCATGGGTGTATGTGGCTTTGTGGTTGTTTTTCCTACTCAAAACTAATACAACAAGTTTCTTCCCAAAATAAAGAACACAGACTAAACCCTGAGAGAGCTGAGACTGACTAACGCAAAACCTTTTTTTTCATAACAAGATAAAAACCAGATTTGTCAGTTTGTATGACTATGAGTGGAAATTCATGTACAGACTTTACTGGAAGCAAAAATGAGCTTCTATTCTCTGGAAAGAAATGACCAGACCGATTAAATTTTTATTCTTAATTTTTAGGGCAATAACAATTTATATATCATTTACAGAAGATGATTTTTGTATTTGATATTTTTACAGGTAAACAGCATACAAATTTAATTGCAATCCAGACTATAACATCTTGCCTCCCTTTACTTCAAATAAGGTGTATGTTTAGGTAGTTATTGTTAGCACTTAATTTAGGAACTCGAATATACCATAAGCCATTCTAATAAGTACTGTAAAAGGAAGATAATAACCATCCCTCAAAAAATATGGGGATTTATCATAAGATGAATGCAGACATGCAGAAAATCACCTGGAAAAAAAAAGTAAATAGTGCAGTGGGCAATATAGATATTTATTTATTTATTTTTGAAGTTTGATTTGCTGTACAGAAGGTCAATAACTCTTTTGTTTACAGCCAATTTCTAAGCCAACTTCATCCTCACTTTATATTGTTGAATTGAGACAAATGTATAGCTAAATAAGGAACTGTAAGGAAACAGAAAAATCAATAGGGGTCAGCATGATTAGGAAACACTCAAAACAAGTTTAAATTGTCCTCAGTCTCAAGAATTTCCTAGACTGTATGCGTATTCAGATCAGACAACTGTTCAACCCAATTTATAAATTATTAAATTAATAATATTAAAGATATAATAAGAATGTTAATTGATAGATTGGAAAATAAAATCCTAACTAAACTTATCTTACTTTACATTTTTTAATGTAACTGCTGATGAATCATAACAAAAATACATCAAAATGACAGCAACAGTCAAAGCCTCTATGTTTAACTTAGGCACTACACAGGTTCACTTATTTTACAGATGAGGACTGTTGACTTTTCAGATTAATAGTCAAGGGATGCTGGGAATAGGATGTTTCCTGTAACTGTAGGTCTCTACAAATAAATACGTGTCAGATTACGAATACTAAGTAGTGTGAAACCACACTAGTATTTGCAATCGTAACTTTCCTGTAGGAAAAGCTATCCATACCAACAGTTTTAATTAAAAATTGCAAGTCTGATTGGACGTAAGATGAATATTCAGGAAAATGAAAATGGCATCAAGGTTCCTTGCTGAGTACCAGATTATTATACCAATGTTACTTAAAGTGCAGATAAATTGCTCTATAAGACACCAGATTCCAAAAGTTGCCATGTTCTGATGCAGTGAGCTTTAACATTAAACATTAAAAGCCTATGCTAAAAGGGACAGATTAAACCAGTATTCAAACTTGCTTTCTCTTCAGAACTGTAAATTCTACAGGATTCAAGAAATAGAGGAGATGACTTTGTTCAAAGCTATTTAAGTGTTGTCTTGCTTAGACTTCGGATAAATATAGTATAGAACATTTCTCCATACAGCTCTCTTTTCAGAGTAAGAACCTGAAATATACAGCTTTAGTCACTTGATCTAGATAAGCAATTACATAAGATAATTTCTACAGAGCAGTGGTGTGGTGGCAAGTGCCTGTAACAATGGTTCTACTGTTTTCAGTACATGGCATATCTTCTGTTTTATCTGAGCCATACCCACAACAGCACATCACACTGGTATTCTGAAGTTATAAATGTCCCTGAGGAATCTTCTGTTACAATTCTCAATCACCTGTTACTACACAGTGTAGGAACTGATCCAAAATTCATTGACATCAGCACATTTCTCATTGACTTCATCATTCTGTCACTTGAAGAAACATGCAGTACTTCACTGATGTAAGCATGGAAAGTTTTGTTTCAAAAACAATGGAAGAAAATGATCTAAGGCTATTTTCCCAATCAAACCTCCCCCCAAAATAGATGGTTAATTTTTAAGTGACACTTTGCTATCCTTATCCAGGTAAGGATAGAAAAAAGAACTACATCACTGAGAGCAAAAAGCTTGTATCTTTAATGCAAGATCTTTAATGTCAGACATTAAATTCAATTTTCCACATTCTACTTGTTGTTACATTTAATTCGTCCATGGTATGTTACTTTTTTCAAGTACTTTCAGCCCAAGTCGATTTCATGCAGATGAATAACAAGTAAGCACACTAGGAGAAATATTTATTTTACCAACTAAATGAATGCTAAAATACAATACTGAGAGGTAAACTCAGGTCATTTAAACATATATTAAACATTCGATATTAAAAAACTTTTCGGTTTGGTTGTTTTTGTTAAACTATACACTGCAAACAATTAATTTCTGATAGAAAACCATATGGTCAACTGACCACACTAATACATTACTAAGAAGCAACTTTTTTCATTATTTTGGGCCTTTCAATCTGAACTATGAAAAATTCTTTTCATTAAAGATGCAATCATAGAAACATAGAATGGCCTGAATTGGAAGGAACCTTGAAGACCATCTAGATCCAAACCCCCTGCCCTGGGTGGGAACACCTTGACTAACCCCTAGGACCAAGATAACTTCATGTACACAAACACACAAACACATGCATACACACATCTATCAGTGTGTGCATCTGCACATTCCTCCCTCATCTTCTTCATTCCATCACCAAGTTATACTTCCTGTTCAGTGGCAGAACAACAGGCTAAACAAAACTCCTCAAATGATGCCATTTTGGCTTCAAATTCCTTTCACAAAGATTCTGTGCGCAGAGATATGTTTCAGTACACACACATACGTTTCTTCTAAACATACTTTCTCACAGAAATAACTTTTCATCTTTCAGTTGTCCTTAAATAAAAAATAAACAAAAAATAGTCCTGGTCTTGCGTGGTGTTTTCATTGCAAAATACGTAAAGAAGACAGAGAAAATATTGGCAAGTATGACTCAATAGAGTTTAAATATCTTGTCAGAAGCCAGTATGGGCAAAAAAGTCAATGAAACTGTAGACTTTTCTTGCTCTTTCCAAATTAGATTTGTGGGAAAATAAACATCAAGTGGAACCTTAATATTATGCAGTATGGCAAATTATACTTTATGTTGGACACTAAGAATGTTAAGTACGTTATTTCCAGAGATAAAACTGAATATCAGTGGGGACCTGATTTATGAAAACAGTGGAAAGAATAGTTAACTCTTTGCAAGAATTGCCACTTAAGCAACAATAAAGAATTCTTTCCTTGCTCTCTAACCACCTGTCAGTTATTGTAATTTACACAGGAAAAAAAATGTGCATATCAAAAGTAATTTTTAAAGAACTTTTATCAAACCATTAGTTAGATGTGTAGCATCATTTTCATCTCATTTCACTCAGTCTGAAAATTGCACCAGCCTCTTAAACCAATGAAGCATTGAGACCAGTAAGGAACACTCCAAATTCTAGACCTAGTCTAAAAATAATGAGATTTTATTACAGGAAAATTAACTGCACCAAGATTCTATTCTGTAAAGTCATTTGCATTCTCAAATAATTCAGATGTTGTTTACAGAAAATTGCCTAATGATAGTTTAAATCTCAGCCTTGAGCCTTCTGATATCAAACTTTATAAAAACTCCTTTAGCACACTAAAACAGACTACTGGCTATTCTCTAGTGTATAAAAGCACCATAAAACTAATTTTTTGTACATAATTTTGTTCCTATGATAGCCATGCAAAGTACTCAACATTTCTGGTCATCTTAGGTGAGAAATTAAACAGAGAAATTCACAGTAGCCAGTATAGCCATTCAGGCTACTGGTTTATGTCTGATAATTATTATTCTTTCTGCAGGATCCAGGGGGCAATCAGAAGGCATTTTTTGAGTCAGGTGAAGAGTATGGGACAGAGTGGATGATTTTACTATCTGTATCTAAATCTTCTGTAAGATTATAAGAGTATCACTTTTTCCATTTTGTATATGTACTAAGTGAATGAAAAAAGCAATTTCAGGTAAACAGCTCTGTAGCACCTTCACACTATAAGGTAATTTCAAAATACAGATTTCTGGAGAAGGTAGAAATCAAGCAGAGTCTTTAACAAGACCTGTTAACAACGTGAGCCTCCAAATAGGCCATTTCATTTTAAAGAGCATTTAAATATTTACAGTGATAGTAGAAGACTTGATTTATCCAGAAGCCTCACTCACACCAGTGGAGGTTCCTTCACCTGGGAAACAACAGGTAGGGAACCATTCACAATCTCTTAAAGAAAGTAATGTTCCTAAGTAACAATAAATAGACTGCTGTAATATAGTGTAAAACATCTATATACTGAGAGAGAACAGAAAACGCTTGTTTTGAAAGATGTTTAAAGATTTTTTTTTTTTTTGGCTCTAGTGCAAAATCAATAGCTGATGACTTACCTTCAATTGTACGAAAAAAAAAGAAGAGGAAGAACAGAGATGTCTCTGCCAAAAATACAAAATGCTCATTTAGCCTGTTTTCCTTTTTATCTAGGTATACTTTTTTTATCACTGATGTTCCAAAAAAGATTTAAGTACCAATTAGTGTAATTTTTGCCTCATATCCCACAGACTTGGATAGGAGTTTCCCTCATTAACTACCAAAACACTAGATAATTTTGAGTAGGAGCACATTCTGTACTTCAGCTAGGTGAAAATTCTTTTAAACAACACAGAAATCACTGCCTATAGTGGCATTTGTAAGTCTACAGTGCACACCAGTGGAATATGGTAGTACATGCATTTTTCCACTCTTTTCAGTGTAATGTAAAATTGCTTTGTAAATATTCCATCTTATTGAACTCTTAAATGATAAGAAAAGCACATCCTTCAGGAATTATAAAGATGGATATAAAATTTTGAGGAAGATTTGCAATGAGTATAAACAAGAATGTTTTATTGTACATAAGATAAAATGATGATTCTAAAACCTGAATCTTCAACAGTCTTGTTTACTCCAATTCTGTGTTTACAAACATCAGGGCAACACACCAAGGATTTGCTCTGTCTTCCAGAGTCCAAAGACCTAACTAATCAAACTCAGAAACTTTTTGTGTTTCTCAGACTGTTGGTCAATTGATCCATAAACTAAACTGTATCTGACAAAATTGGATGCCCCATTTCTGGGGGCATTCAACAAGCAATGTTACGGATGTGAAAATTTTTGGGTTTGTCAGGGAACTGAAAGAGTCCTAATTTTTCCAACAAAGTTTACTTTAAACCCAAGTATATCTAATGTCAACACCCTTTATTTACTCTATAGTCTTACAGACAATCTTTGCCTTTCTGTGGATTCTCATGCAAACACAATAATAAGTGTAATTTTATACTGAGTAATTGCTTTTCTGCTTTTAAAATAACAAAGTATTTTACATATTTTAAAATAACAAAGTAATTTTTTAATGGGAGAAGAGAATTCTTAGAACAGAAAAGGAAATTATCAGTTACAGCACCAAATGCAACTTTCTGTTGTATCTGTTAAAATGGTCTAATTTATGATGCCAAACAGGACGAGGTCAATGCTAGTGTCAAACAAAGCTGCCTATAATGCTCATGGTTACTATAATCATACATTGTCACTTTACTACTTTTTTTAATTAAATCAATACACTGAAAAATTATTCTCAACTTCCAAATTGATGCAGAATGGATAATTTTTTAAAATCAGCAAGATTACCAAGGCTCTCCATATTTAGTTTGTTCCAAGGTGAGTAAATACTCGTCTTTTAAAGAAAGTAAGTAAAGTAATTAGTTACTGGGAGCACTAATAACCAAGTCTTGGCAGCTGTGAAGTTTCTAACATTCCACAAAATCTCTCCAACTTCCAAAAGGCTAGAAGAGGTATCCATTCCTAAAAATGGTTTAATTTGCAGTGGCACTGTCACTTGCAAACACAGCAATTTTTTCATATTCACAGTGGGACTGCTAGGCAATCTACCAAAGGAAGTATCAGATTAATTTAGTCAAGGACATGAAAATAATCTGGAAGTAATGACTGATCTGCTGTTAATCTAGAAATTCCATATTGATTTAATATTGCAAGTGTATATAAGAATCAGATTCCATGCTTAGCCTAGTACATGTCTGCACTTTCCTTTATTTCACTTTGAAGTTTTTCACCATCAAAACTCTTGTACGGTGTTCCAGCATCCACTTCTCAACAGTAATAGTGAGTGATATTCACATACGTGTTTTATTTCAGTAGAGGGAGAGTTTCCACTTACAAAAAAAACCCCCACTAATATAAATAATTTCATTCACATTAGTCAGATTCATCCAGATCAGTATTTTTCTGTAATTAACAAATGAGATTTATGCCATAAATCTCAGAAGATGAACACAATGCTCAAACTATCACCTCCTGTTAGCAATTAAAGCAATTGAGCACATTCCCAAGAAAAAAGCAGCAACACATATATGTAGGCATGCACATGCATAAATATTGTTATCTACCAATCTCCAATGAATTCTCAGTAAATTTTTACTTCCTGTTGTTCTATTCCTGATGACAGTGCCATAAAGCATTTCATAAAGATTGCATTTCTTGAGCAAAACTATTAACTAAATATAGACTTCCTCTCTTTAGCACAAGTATAACAAGATAAAATCCTACTTAATGAGCAAGCAGAAAATAAGGAACTAAATCTGAAGGAATCCAAATATGAGAGATAGATGTTAATTCATTGCTGTGTATGTTCATCTATGAAGGAAATTGCATTTACATATGCATCACCTATTTACTAGAACTTGAGATTTAATAGACTGCTTGTAATCTTTTCCAGAACATGAAAGAAAACTAATTAAATTCCCTCCATTATTCCAAATCTGAGGTGCTAAATTTATAGGACATTTTTAATTCTCTATCTATGTTTAGTTATATAGACACACATTTTGAGTTTTGTTGGATCAAGAAGATCCTCAATCCATTGCCCTGAGAGCGAAAACCTGTCAACTGCAACAGAAATATTTGTTATTCTTCTACTCATGAACTCAGATTAAAATGAACATTTATTTCCAAACACAAATCCTACATAACCATGCAATGTTCTTAAATTACTCTTTGAAGGCTGATCTTCTGTGTACAAGCACATCGCTTTCTGGCATCAGAACTCCACCAAGAGTGCCCTGCTGGGCTAAATTGGTCTCCTGACACACCTGCCTGTTCTCCTGAGTATTAGGACAAACTGTTGTACTCCAAGGCCTGACAGCTTTGTTTGACTTTTGTTTACTTCTCAGAGTTGCCTCCTATGGGATCCTTCCCAGCAGTACCCTGACTAAGCCAATATCCTGCTCTCCTTAGGTTCAGGGTCTGTACTCTGCTGCTCATCTTTCTTCTTTCAGGACTACCAACACTGCTATATCAAAGTTATCACAGATGAGGAAATTATTCATCATCACATCCCCAGCTAGTTTCCTTCCTATTAGTCAAAAGCAAATCCAGCTATGCATCACCACTTGTTGGCCCTTTGAATACCTTCAGCAAGAATTTATTCCTGAAACCCCACTGAAATCCTTTGATTGCATCAGCCATTCTACCTTTCTAGCAGCTGTACAGTCACCCATGAGAAGTGGGGTTTACAACTCAGAGATCTGAGTTCTCTAAACATTTTGTTTCCTTATCAGGTGGTCTGTAACAAATTCCTACCACAATGACACGCTTACTGGCCTCTCCTCTGATCCTGAGTCACAAGTTTGATTACCCCCCCATCCTGATGGAGACCTCAAAAGATCTGAGGGCAACTTCCGTCCCCTCAGCCCTTCCTTGCCAGTGTTTCTGGAAGCCCTTCACAGTGCTCTGGTTGCATGAACTTGGCATAGTGTTTGAATTTTTCCAACAGTATTGTAGTTCTGTAACCACGTAGAGCTCTAATTCTCCTTGCTTGTTTCCCAGGATGTGTGCATTTCTTTACCAACACTTGAGATGGGTGTCCCTTTACATTGTTTAATCATTCCTGAGCCCTTTCTTGCTCCTATCAGCCTGTGCCCTGAGCTTTCCAGCCGACCACCACTTCTTTATTTCACTGTGGTCTGTAATCTCTCATTGCCTCCTTTCCTAGTTCAAAGCTCTCCTCATTACAGTACCCAGCTGGTAGGATCAAGGAGACAAGACCCGGGTCCCCATGGTCTCAACCCCAGAGCCATGTGATCATTCCCAACATGCCCCTAGCTGGGGATGAGTAGTAGTGCAGTAGTCTAAGGAGTGGACAGACCTTGGCAAACTCTCTGCAATGTTCTGGATCCTGGCCCACAGCAAGCCACCCTCAAAAAAGCAAGTGGGGAACACAGGGGTTTCTATCCCCACAGGACAAGCCTCCTACTACTGCCACTCACTGCTTCCTCGTGGTGTTAATGCATGGTTTGTGTTAAAGCTGGCTCTGATGCCTCATAGGTCACGGCTTTCTTCTCCTACTTCACTACCAGGTGTTTGAAACTTTTGAACTGCAGATCTGGAAAAAGAGCCATCCTCCAGTTGCTGGAGAACATACCTTTCCAGCCTTCCTACTGTGGGACTCTATTCACTATGAGCTCACGGTCTCTGGCTGCCCTTCCCATGTGGTTCAGACTTTCTTACCTCTGGATCCCTGTGTGGATCCTGTAAATCTTCTCTTTGCCTTCACCGATCCTGCCCAGCCTTACTTCTTCATCCAGGTCAATGGGGACAACACATTTTTCCAGCCAATCCCTACTCCTCCTGTAGGCAGGGACACCCTGTCCTAGTGCTCCAACCTCACAGGAAGGTATCAAGCATTGCCTGCAGCCCAAGGTCTGGGCGCCTGCGCCCTCCCTCAGCCGCTCAGAGCTGAGGTCTCTGCTGTGCCAGCAGCAGCACTCCCAGCTGGTGGTGAGGGCCGTGTCCCAGCCTGTGCCAGCAGCTGCTGCTCTGTCTTGTGCTTCCACCAGCATCTTCCCAGCCCCCTCCCACATGCACACTGCTGGACAAGCCACCATTCCCCACAGACACAGGACGTGTGCTGGGCCTGCCAGGTGCACCTGAACCAGCGGCTCTCCTTAAACCAGGAGTTCCCTCTCTTGGCCTAGATCTCAGGGGGTCCCCGCCACCTGTGGGATGCTGTCTCCCTCCCTGCCATGTTGATACCCCCACCACGCCCACTTGGTAACACCCTGGTGTCTTTAGTGTGGCGGCGCTTCCCTGAACAACCCTTTGTCCCACATGGGCCCCTCCTCCCTGAACACAAGCCCCACTGGACCCTGATCACAGATTGCTGTATGTCAGGGCGACCAGCCTCACCGCACATGGGGATGGGACACCAGAACCTGCCTCCTCTGGCCAGTCCCTTTCTGGAAGCCTCTGGAGCCACCCCAGTGCCACTCCCACAGCTCCCCAGCGCCAGTGCTGCCATGGCAGCATCCAGGGCTGGGCTTCTCCCACCAGGCTACGCAGAATAATAGTTGATAACTGGGGGGTTTATCACATTCATAAACCCTGGACCCAATTTTACTCTTAGTTACAACACAGGAAATCAGAAGTCTAAATTTTCATTCTTACTCCGTGTGATAAGAATGTACTGCTAACTTACCTGTTTCAGGCTTTCCAGCTTGGTTTGTCTCAGCTCTTCATATTTCCATTTCCAAAGAAATAACTCATTTTCCATCTTTTCCATTTCTTTCTCCAGAAATACATTCATTCTGAAAAAGTATTTTAAAATTTAGCATTGCACAATTTTGAAGCTGACAGAAGACAAATTACTTTGAATTTCCTTCTCATAGCTGGAGTTACATTTTGCTGCCTTTGTCAATGGTATATCTTGACTTCATTAAAAACCTCTATTATCATCACATAATTATTCCAAAAGACTTACCAAAAATAACACCTAAAGAGAAAACAAAAATCCAGTACTACAAAATTAAAACTTTAAATGAAAAAAATTTGGGGATAAACTGAAGAAAATTTGACTTCAGTTAGCGGTTTGGGTCACCTAATTTATCACAAGTTAGTGAAGATCCTCCAAGTAAAGGTATTGCATCACTTGTATTTGGTATAAACAGAAGATTAAACAAACATATGCAGGGGAAAATATACACTATAAAGACAGTACAGAAACCAAAGATGATTGATGTTAAATGTTAAAAACAATATTAAAATATGTGTATTTCATGTTTCAGATAATAATTGCTCCTGGAAGAAAATGCTAGAAGAATTTTAGGAAAATGTATTATTAGGAAAATATATTATTTAGCTCAGAAGTACTATGCCTGTAAAATGAGAAAAATATGAAATAGTTGAAAAGAAAATTCTAATACTGGCAATTAAAGAAACTATTGTGTGCCATAGTAGTTATTTTTTATTCTAATGGAGGCTAATGGAATTTTTCAATCTTTTTATTAAAGATGTTATTGCTAGGCTTACTAGAACTATATTTTGAGAATATTTGATTTAAAAATTCATCAGTTAAAGCAAAGTGTATTTATGGAATTTGTCTGGGGCATTTCCATGCAGCAGACTGCAGGCTTGCACAAAGGTAGCAAGAGTTCCCACTGACTGGACTGGCTCAGGTCCTGGAAGCAATGTCAGCTACCTTAATGAAACAATCCACTTTAGTGAAATATCTTCTTCTCTCTTCTTTTATAACTAAACCTAGTGCTCTTGAATCAGGGATCTCCTTTTTCTGCCTAGATTTAGCATATAGCACAGCTTATCTTAGCAAACACCTAGAGCTCCCATAACATTACAGTAATAGAATAAACATCATTACTTACAAAGCAAAGTGGAGCAAGATTTATTTAATGCATTTCAACTCAACAGTTTTTATTCTAAACTAATGGGATATCTCATTGGAATGATATCATGACTTCATTGGATAACTGTTGGAGTGAAAGCTTCTCTGGACTCAGGCCCAGATGAAAGCGAAAGCACAGGAGTTGAATTAAAACCTTTAGGCAGGCTGAGATACATGAAGTCATACCAAAGTAAAATAGAAATATAGATTTTTAACTTTTAGTAGAAATACATGCTAAGTGCCTTAAACATTAAAAAGCTGCAGCAGAGACCTTAAAACACAGTTCTTACTGCAGCAGTGTTGCCTTTTCACAGGATTCTTCACTTTAGACAAAATATAGATAGAACGATACTGCTCACATTTTTTAGATAGTGTTCCCATAAACAATAAGAGCCGATAGAAACTGTATACGCAAATCTGTGTAATACCTATGTAGTGCTTACGGCTGTTAGAATTAGACCAGGATAGGTTAAGAAAAGAAAAACTAGAATCGTGTATTGATTTCATTGGTTAATTAACAAATATAATCCACACTTCTGTGAAAAAGAATTAGAAGAAATTAGAAGATGTTGTACGCTGCCTGCTGTTTTGCTGCTGCTGCTGTTGCTGCTTGGCTTTACCATGTAACCCCCTTCGAACTCTGCCTTCAAGAAACTATGAGACTATGAAATAAAGAACTTTGCAGAACAGCAGCCTCCTCTGCTCTCTTCTACCCTGGTCCAAGAAGGAAGGGTATCCCATCAAAAGCTCAACAGATAACTAAGAGAATTATTAAGTGGGTCATTTAATACAGTAGAAAGTGAAAGTCTGAAAGATGACATTCTAGTGCTTTGAATAATAGCCTATTGACTGTACTGAATGCAGTGAAAGTTCTCAGAAATGGTCTAATCTGAAAAGTAAAAGAGGAATGGCCAATATGTAGTGCTTATTTAGAAGACACTAGTTTTTTTTTATGTTACAGGACTTCTTAAATGAGATCAGGTCCCTCTGATACTACTAAATGAGACAATCCTGATATAATGAAGTTTACTATTTAAAGAAAACAAGGAGTGGAAGAAAGAATGTATCAGAGATCAGTGAAGCAGCTTATTACTAGGTAAAAGAATCAAGTTCACAGAATTTTTAGTGGATCTTGTAATGAGACATTTTAACTCATTATCTAATTAAGTCGCATAATTACACAAAATGGTTGAGGTTGAGTGGGACCTCTAGAGGTCATTCTGGTGCAAACCCCCTGCTCAAACGGTTGCCTTGAACTGGTTGCTCAGGACCATGGCCAGATGGCTTTTGATTATCTCCAAGGATGCAGACCCAGCAACCTTTCTGGGAAACTGGTGCCAGTGTTCAGAGATCCTCACAGAAAAAAAAAAAGGATTTCTTGTTGTTCAGGCAGAGCCTTCTGTGTCCATTGTCTATGTCTACCCAGCAAGCCTTAAGCAGCTCCTCTTTGATATTATCAACTAGCAGTGGGCTAGTTTGTGGGCTTTTGGTTTAGAGGAAATAAACACTTTAAAGTTCAAAACAGAATGAATTACGATGTTAAAACTAGAAGACATTTAGATGAGAACACTGATCCAAAACATGACAAAAGATAGCTATTGTAAGCAAATGATTATGTAAAATGCTGAGCAACTCATAAGGTTTGTCATTTCTATTCTTGTCGATGGGACCTCAAATGTATAATTGATATGAGCCATTAGTACCTAGTAGAGGATGTTGGTGTGTGATTTTGCATTGCAAACCTAAACCTAATATTTTTTGAAAGTCAAAACATAGACTTTCATCTCTTTACTTTTCCCATTTTTTTTTCAGACTTACTTTCTTTTCGCCCTTTGCAAAGCCTGATCTGTGTGCATAAGGCTATGTCAGCATTACTGATGATAGCTCTAAGCAGAATGCAATAAGCAGAAGTCCTCTCAGGGTGAAGAAGCAAAACATCTTATGGAGACATTAGTTAGGAAACTAAGTAGGTTACTACTTAGGTAACTGTTAGGTAACTTAGTCAGGGGCAAGTCCAAACACTGGATTTGCATAAGCTTACTTGACTCCAGAAAAAATGCAGTCAGAGTTCAGAGTGCTGCATGTAAACCAGAAAACTGCTGAGAAGTCCTCTGCTGTATGAGTAAGATCATACTGACTGCCAAAGTAACCTTTGGCCTTTGGGTTTGAGCTGTCTATGATCTGTTTGCTTTTGATGCAGCACAGCTGTGTGTCCTTGGCTCAAGTTCACTGAGAAAATTGCTAAGTTGTGAGAAAGAAGCTGTGAGAAAGTACTTAAGCTAGAGCCACACGAGATAAGGGAAGTAAAAATGCAAACAGGGGTGAGATTGTTGAGATAGTTATTACTAGCAGCTCCAGGATCCAGGAGTAAAAATACTGACATGAGCAAGAATAAAACCTGAGAGGGAAAACTGGAAATCTGAAGATAGAAATTTGGCAAAATCAGCCAGTTCCACTAAGGCGTGGAGACCAACCCTTTCTGAGCTAGCAGGTGACAGCCTGCCCAACAAAGATTCATCAGAAATCTCAAGAAACTGGTGACTATGATAATACCTATCCTAGTAACATTATTCCTAGCTATTTACTGTGTACATTGCCAAATATAGTTGCTCCATGCTTAGAAGTTGCATATATTCTGCTTATGTAACATCTCTGCGTGCAGGAAATATTGCCCTCCTGGAGAGGGAGTTGTTACACCAATCCCTGCTGTTATGTGGAAGTCCCTGCTCTGTGAGCATTTGCTGCCTGAGGTTGGCATTGTCACACATTGCATGTTAAAGATGTGCCCCAATTCTTACCATGTGCCAGTAAATTTACTGCCTTATACCACAGTCAGTCTATGTCTAGGCATAAATGGCAAAATCTATCTCTCTGAAATAACAGCTACAAATTGGTTAGAGAGGCATGTGAACAACCAAAACCTATTAAAGTTTTGCCTGAGAAGTGACTAAAAGTGAGTAGAAAAATTACCCATTTTCTAAAAGAAAATTATTATATATGTAAGTGTACTGTGATTGCTGTTGAAAGATGAAGTACCTAGGCCCCTAAAGATTTCAACCCCAGGAAAATGGATTTGTGAGGCATCAGTCTCCTAACTCACATATATGTTTGCTTCCACAGAAAAGCAAAATACTTTTTAAGGAGAGAGAGCATGGTCATCTTCTGCTATGTGATTCAACTAGAGAATTATTGCATGCCTTCTACAGCTATCTAATTCATATAACAAAACACATTAAATATTAGTTAGGAATTGAAAGGATTTTTTTGCCTCAGACTTGTACTATCTACAGGACAATTACAAACTAAACTGACAGGAAGGAAATACTTCAACACAGTTTACCATTACAGACTCTCTGAATTGCAAGTGTTGAATATATTTGCAATAGACAGGGAATTTTCTTCGTTTTGTTTTTTCTAATTAATTTCAACTGATTTTGAAGTTACAGGCACATAGTACCTAAAGTCTGCTACTACAACATCATATGTCACATGCTGCGTGTTTCCTTGAAAAACCTTTCTGGTGAGATTCAATCTTTCTCAATATTGACCATTTATACAATATAAGACTTCTTTTAGGCCACCAAAATGTACATTTAGTATTTATGTGAGGCAGATTTGATATGCTACATAAGTGTACAATAAATGTGTTACCTTCTCTCTCTGTTATCTGGTTGTAACACAGACTTTGCTAGAAGCGAAGAGGTTAAGATTAACAGCATTTTTCAGCTGATTCATATATTTTGAATTCAAAAACAGCCTTTGTCATTCTGCAGTTGGACTCTTTCAAAGTCTGCTGGTATATGGAAATTTGTTATTATACACAAAGCACTCCAATAACTGGGTATAACACACCTCAGATATCACTGCATTGATACCAAATTGCTAATAAGTATATATTTGTATGGAACACCTCTTATTTAAATGACAGACAAGGCAAAGAAAACTATAAACACACTATGCTGTGTTCTCTCTATAAATTCTTATTAAAGCCTTGCAAATAGCAATGAATAAAGCTTAGAACATATGATCTATAAATGCAAACATCATCATATCTATTTTAGAAGCTGTCTTAAATTCCTTGATGAGAATTCCACAAGTAAGATACATTTTGCACTTACTCTCTTTCCTTCTGTAAGATTTTTTTCATCTCAGCCAAATGCAAATTCAAGACTGATACATGTATTAAATCATTCTCTGTTGTCTTAGCTGTAGTGCCCAAACTTGTTTTACGTTCCTCCAAACACGTGCTGGGAAGTCCATTGGAGAAGAAATCAGGAGGCTTTGGGGTGAATATTTTATTGTCATTGCTTTGGTCTTTGTTTACATCCTGAGAAAACAAAAATATGACACTTGAGAAAAACATAAATGAAGGAAAAAGTCTAACAGAGTTCCTGCAGGGCCTACCAAGGCTCTTCTGGACATTTAAGGAACACAGGAGAAAAAAAGGAAACAGGTAACATCTTATACAATTGGACTGTATAAGAGTAGAAGGTGCAAAAAAGTCACTATATTTGAATCACTGTAATTTTGTGATATGTCACACCTTCTGTTATGACAAGCTTCATATCCAAAATATTTCTAATGTGTCTTCACTAAGGAATTATGTTCCATTTCTCTTTTGTTGGCTATAACAGTGGTGAAGACAGAATCCTGGAACAAATAAATCCAGGAATGCAATTTATCCATACAAATAATGTGTTGAAAAACTCTACATTATGGACTCCTAAACTTTTTATGTAAAGTGTGTTGAAGCATGTGATGGGCTTAAACAAGTTTTTCATAAGGAACAAAGTATACAGATAACTATTTTGAAGATACATGTTTTGCGTAGAAAACATAAGCAAAACTAATATAAATTATAAAAAAATTAAAACTAAAATACACATTTTTGAGGAAGACTGAATGTCTCTTATAAACAAGTTTCCTTTAGAAATGTATTTGCTTTACCACATCTGAGGAATTTTGTTTAAAAGCTAATCTCATTTTAGTAGTTTACTGACAGTCCGCTTTCACATCACTCTGTTCTTTTGAGTTCTTAGAAGAATGCCCAAAATTTACAACAGAAAATACTAGAAACCACTGCAAAGATAAGAATGTTTCCCATTCACATATAAAGTTTCAGTTTTCAAGTAGAAAATACTTTATACTAAGGAGAAATAGTTAAAGTATATTTTGTGGTATTTCCTTCCAATGGCACATTTGTCTGCCTTAAAATATGAGAGGCATGGTTTTTTTGGCAAAATTTATTCTCACTACTAACAGTACATTTTTTTTTTTTCCAGATTTCACAGGAATGTAATATCATTAATATGCATTACAGGATAAAATTTCCAAACAGAATACATTCAGATCTAAGATCTTGGCAATTTCCCTTGAAGTAAAAAATTTCCTACTTTTACAATACAGGGACAAAAGTTTTCCTGCAATGTATGAAAAAATTACCTATATCTACAATGACTGCCATCTATCAGACGACAAATACAGTTTTCACATGGTGCTGTCTATGAAGACTATACAGGGCATTCCAAGGCACAGAATTAAAGGTAGTTAAACATGAACAAATACTTCCATTTTTGATCAATGTAACTGGATCTTTTAAATAGAACTAGGTGCTGTTTAAACAATGCTGCTACTTGATTGTTTAATTCTATGTCATGACTTAATTGCTCTCCTTATCAAACAAAATGTCTTGCAAATTTGCAAAAGAATTTGCCCCACCTTTTCCCATGTTTTTGAAGTTCAGGGAGAATGAAATGACTTTATTTTGGAAGCCAAGAACCTAATTTGCTTTTTTGGAGGGGAAAAAATATGTAAGTATACAAAACATGGTTAATTCAGATAAGATAGGTAATCTGTTACCATAAAACATGAGAGAGAATCAAAACAACACTGTAAATTATTGGATAGAACAGTCTGCCTCTGTTACTTAAATGTCTAGTCATAGTGCAAGGGTATGAATTGTTTTCTGTATTTTTCTGTATTAGGAATATTTAGATGGGTGGGGGACAAAAAAAGGGTTTTCTTACAGAATGGATCAGGCAGCATTTTGGTCAAAATGCTTGAAAAATCCTATTTCTACATACACATCCATACTTTGCCACTTCTTCGTGATCCAGAAAAAAGATAACCCATTCTTTACCTTCTTTGTGTCTTCTGCCCCAGGAATTTTGGTGATTTTGTTTAGGTCTTTCAGAGGTTCTGGTTCCAGAAACGTTAACACATTTTGGTCTTTTTTAATATAAGATATTTCTGAGCAACTGCATTCTGTTTTCCAAGCAGTTCCATTTTCTAAGTTTTCCTTCTCACTTACTAAATCCTGATTTATTTTTTTAAGCACACTTAGCTCTTTTATGACACTGTCTAATTTGATTCTCAGTTGTCTTGCTTCTTCTCGTGCTTTATTTCTTTCTCCTCTAACTTTGCTCCATTTCTCCCTCCAATTAGCGGTGCAATCTGACCACCAGCGCATGGTCTTCTCCAGTTGGGCAGCTCTGGCTTTGACTTCTTCCAGTTCCTGAATTTTTACTGCTTCAAAAATTTCCCAATCACTGCTGCAATTTGTATGCATATGTGCATAATGAGGGGAATATGGGTAGAAACATTGAGATGGAAAATTTGAATGATGCAGATGGTCACCTGGCTGCCAACATCTATCTAATTTATCAGGTTGTGTTGGTTGGGTCCCAAAAACCTCTATCTCTTCCATTTGTTTCTGAATGGAGTCTAAATTCACGTTTTGATTCATCAGCTAATTTCACTCCTAAAAAAGACAAAGACAGACAATAATTTAGCTTTAATTAATAATATCATATGAATAACCTCCAACAGTCAGGTTTTTTACTGCTGTAGAGTAAGTTAATGATGCTGCTCATGTTTTAGAAATGTGCTTTATCAACAAGAAATAGTTATTCAAATATCTTTTATGTAATACTTTTTGAGTACAGCATAAACAGACATACCTATTACTTGGCTAAGATTTGCTTGCAAAGGAAGAGTCATTAAATAATCATAGTGCTCTCAAAAATGTTTGAGTCTAAAGAAAACAGACAAAAGCTTTCTTCCTTCAAGACAAGATTAAATTGAATCAACATATATTTTAAATATCAAGTAAGAGGAAGTTATTTGTCTAGAACTACAATCACAAATCACTTGCCTTCTTTCCTAAATTGTGGAATTTCATACTAGGCAAAACTTACCTTATAATTTGCATAGCTAAGAAAAAAAAATATCAAAACCCCTGTGACCTTTGGATTCTCTTTGTTTCATAAGAAAAATCAAGCATTTTTTATAGGGGGCTTTATTTTGCTGTCTGCATTCCAGAAGATTTCCAGGTAATACATTCTTATATTATTTTTGAAAGTGTAGCGCTATCCTACTGTATTGTACAGCCTACCTCATAGTGATATGACTCAGCTAGTAAATCTTGTTGCATTCTTTTTCATTATTTATCTTTTCATTATTTATTACTTATTTGGCCCAGAAGAAAAACGGTTTCTCAGAAATTGCTTTCCTACCCCAGTGCTGAGAAAATGCTGATGTGGACAGTCTGTAGAGACTAGCCACTTACACCTCCTTGTTTTTTTCCTCTTGGTTATGCTAACAACAAACCAGAGCAACCAAACAAACAAACTACAAACAAACAAACTTAAAAATCTTGCTACTTCAAGAAGACTAAGTGGTTTGGAGTAAAAAAGAAATTGCTTTTATATTGCAATATCCATTTGTAAAAAAACATGTTTATATGTTACAGCAATTAGTGCTAACACCTGCATTTGAAATGCAGAAGGCCAATGCTGCAAACAAAAGACTGAAGTGTTGATAGTTTTGGCATTAAGATTCAGTTATCTCTCATTTCAACTGAATAGAACTTTTTGCAGGCTTTATTCCAGTTTTCCAGCTGTTTTCAACTTTTCCACAATTTTCAGGACATTTATTTGCCATTTGTTAGAAGCTTATGGAGAACTGTTGTGGAGTACGGATATGAGAGGAGGAAAAGGACAATGAAGGGCTCCCAGTTCCCCTCATTATCACTGTCTGGTGTAGTACCATCAAGCCCCACAACAACACTACACAGATGTAGCAGGGCTGCTGCCAAAGCTTCATCAAGGTTGCGCCTTACTTGTTTCTTGACCTGCTTCCAGCAATTTAATTTGAATAAGCCTTATCCAAAATACAAAGTTGTTGCCACCCACAAACTTGCATGAGGCCCAGTAGAGCCAAAGTAACTAAATATTAAACTCTAGCAGTCAGTTGTTAATTTAACATCTGGGTTGTGGCAATGCCTTTGTTTCCTAAAGCTTTAATTAAAAAACCAACCAAACTAAACCATGGTAAATTTTAA
This sequence comes from Struthidea cinerea, assembly GCA_013397865.1. NCBI lineage: Eukaryota > Metazoa > Chordata > Aves > Passeriformes > Corcoracidae > Struthidea > Struthidea cinerea. The sequence continues at coordinate 492,340 of VZTI01001119.1, read as the reverse complement.
ATGCATAATTATATATATAAAACATAATACATGATGTAATAAATATATAATGAAATAGTTGAAACTTTTGGATTTTTAAATAGTACAATAAGCTTTTCTTACATTTTTTTGTGTCTGTCCCCAACTAGTAGATATTTACAGAAATATTTATTACACTTTCATAATCAGTAGGTTTTTACAGTGGATTTTGCTAGCATCTTTGCATATTCATTAAAAGAAGGGAGAACATGGGGAATGCACAGTTTACAAATCTTAAAAGATGGAGAAATAAGAATGGCAATATTTTTCTTTGACTGAAAATTTGAAAGACCTTTAAGATATTTATGAATCAGAATAGCCTGTTGCTGATGTTTCATTACAGGTTTGAGGTGACTTTGTCATATGAAATTCAGTAATTATTTCCAAAGATGGAGAAATGTTAAGCTCACAGGTAACAGGACACTGAAAAAAGAGTCATTGGTCATGAATTCTTGCTCCCCTCCACTGTGATGGCTCAAGTGTTCAAGTGAGGCTGGGACACTGAGAGTCAGATCAAACTTACTGCTGTAATAATTGAAGTAGGCTTGTACAGTAAGCTAGTGGTCTCTTTGCCTTCTAATAATTTTATGATAGGCTGAACTTTGCCTGCACTTTTCAGCATGGATAGATGATCCCAAATCTGTACCCAAAATTAAAAAAGAAATAAGAATTCAAGTAGTTCCTCCTCCAGAAAACAGAAGAGCTGGCTCACTCCAAAGTGGCAAGGAAAAGGAGGTGTTTCTATTTGTATTAACTTCCCTATGTGCTTTTCAGAAAATCTAATCAAAACATGTTGTTTAGATATCCCCTTTAAGGTTGCAAGATGTAGAATAATATCATTTTTTTTATTAAAAGAGACAGATCTCAACACAGTCCATTTCAGTGGCTGGCTGACTCAGGATAAAACCAAAAAAATAATAGAAATATTTGTTGGATAAGTGAAACAGGTAAGAGGAATGCTATTACAAGTATGAATTATGAAGATTTGTGCTTGTATCTATTTTTAAAGAAGTAGACTGAAATATTAGTTTGAAAGGAAGCAAAGATTTAAAAATCAGAAAAATGTGTTGATTATTGTAAAAGTTCAGAAACTTTGAAAAATCTCACCATGCCAAAGGGATGATTAGGATGGACTTATTTTGTCTTATTTATAGTTCATATCAATCTACTCTTTCATATTCTCAAAAATACTGCACTGATGAAATAATAATAAAAACAGGTCCAACAGTCCAACTGAAGACTTGTAGTACTGAATCTGTTGATACTGAATCTTTAATCATCCCTGTAGTTAAAGTGATACTTAAAAAAAAAAAAAATATATCTTCTCTGGTAGATGACCACTTCATAGAAAACATCATAAATCTACATTGAAAACTCTCATCTATAAAATATCTGTATACTTATATATATTCCAGGGCAAATAATTTCTAACTTGTATGTTAAAGACAATTAAAGGAAGAAAGCTCCATGCTAATGTTTTTGGACACAGGTCTCTAAATGTCAGAAATTTCACAAGTCTAAAACTGACAAAAAAATACTGTGTGCAGCTAGTTTAAAAGTTGCTAGCTTGAGTCTGCAGTAATAGAATAGCTAGCACAGCATATGGAGCTCAGTGAGCATAATGACTTAATAAAAGATAATTCCATGGAAAGATAAAATAAAGTTAGAGAACTGGATGAAAGTGGGGGCTTTCTGATCAGTGAAGCCTTCTGATGGTTCTGGTTTTAACAACTGAGGGATTAGAAGGAACACAAAAATCCCTTTTAGAGTTGTTTTCTTAATGGAAAAATTTAAAATAAGTATGAACAAAATTTAGGAAGGAACATTCATTGTATCATGTGAGAGGGGTGGGAACAATATATGTGATGATAGAGTGAGAACAGAGAGATAATATTTCTCAGGGGAAAAAGAAAAGACACAGACATTTGGTGAACACAACAAGGAACATAGGTCTCAACCATATTTCATTATATTGCAGCCTTTCCTATTTACCTAATGATCCTGAACACCAGCAAGAAAGAGATCTTGATTTATTATTGCCAGCTATTGTTTTAAGTAAACAGCAGTTTATTCACCCTTGGTGGCACAGCTAACAAAATCACCAGGAGAGAAAAAATTATTGCACTTTCCTCATGTTAATACCTGCTCACTGAACTCAGCTTTTGCAGTCAGTTCAGTAGCTAGGGCAGTGCTTGAGGATACAATTTCAACATCATTTTACTAACTGCATGATTTAATCCTTAGTTACATGTCTCTTAATTATTAAGACCTCAGCCAAAATTTCTTAAGGCATTCTGTCTTTACAGAAAATGTCTGCTTCAGATTAAGCCAGTTAATTTTCTTTAGTCTAATCTATAAATTTAATAGGACAAAATGAATCATAGAACTGTACATGTTCTTTTGTAAGTGCGACTGGAAAGTCAGAACTTTACATGGTATTGCTGCAGTTCACCAACCAACAAACCCTGACACAGAGACAAGGCTTAAAGAAAATGGGCAGGGGAGATGTGCTCATTATGGGAAGAATATAGGAGGTGATTTAACTCACTCCCTGAAAATTTAGCTGTTTACTAAGGGCTGCTAACTATCAAGCTATCAACTCGAGGAGGTCAAATTTTGTGTGTCTGTTCCTGTTGTAAAGCTGGTGTTCATTTGTCACCCTTAGGGGTTCCACCCAGTAGCTAGATGAAAAAATTTTGCTCAGTAAATGATTGAAATGTATGGTGAAAAAAAATCCCACTGGAAAGTGATTCATGACATAGCTCAGTCTAAAAACACATCCATAAAAAATGTACCTAATTACCAAAACCCTAAAAATCCTGGCAACACAGAGCCAGGTGGCTGATCATTTGGTTAGAAAAAATATAGCACAAAACTCTGAGGCAGAACAAGTACCTGGTTACAGGACTGGCTTAGACACACAGGGACGTAGGATTTATTTCAACAGGCAATGAGAGAGGATAAAAAAGAGGAGTGGCAAAAGTTCTGGTGAAACAAATTGTATATTTGTGCCATTTTTGTTAAACAATGGTACAGCACATCACCAACATTATACCAACTTCATGGAAGGTAAGTTAATCTGGGAAACTTCTTATGTGTACTATGACAAACACCTGGGGGGTGGAAAGGAATCCTTACAGGAACAGAAACTGTGGTATTCAGAATATATTCCCTGCATAAGTTATCACTGGTCTCACAACTGCTTTAAGCCCGTGGCTTCCTACATCTCCCTTATCCAGACAAACACAATCTTAGCATTGATAACATTTTAAGAAAAAGTTAGGACAAGCTTGGTTTGGTTCAAATCGTGTACAATTGATTTTCCAGCTGCTGCATTAACCTCAAAATAGTGGGACAGCAGATCAGTGGAATAAACTACTAAAGCAGCAACTACACAAGAATGGATCTATTAATACTCTATGCATGGATTCTATCTGTGAGAACTTGTAAGTTGGCTACACAAGTGACAAACCCCCACAAGAAGAACCATAGATAAGGAATTCATATCAATAGCTGCCCCAAATCCTGTTCAAACAGAAGTAAAACCCTTCTGAAGTCCATAAAATGAGATTGCAGTTAAACATCCAACTCAGGAGTTATCTGTGTGCCTCTCCTTTTACAATGAAAAAGGGAACAAGTTAACAACAACTGAAGTTTGGATTATGTCCAAGACCTGAGTGTCTTCTCTTGCAGAAAATGTGACCCTACTGCATCACCATGGCAACAATGATGCTTGGAACATATACGCAGAACTTATCTATAACAGATCCTGCATTTTTAGCATTGCCCATGGAACAACTCAGGTATTGCAGATCCATGATAACGCACCTTTAAAACTAGTTACAGAAGAATTACCATCTGCAACACCACAAGGACAAGTATTGACAGTGGGTGGTAATATTACATTAACACCAAGATCTAAAGTTAACCTGAATTTACCTGTATGTAGTAACCCTGGACATGAAGCTGTACGTGGTTGTGATAACAACAGAGTGAAAGGGGTACTACAGCCGTGTAAGGAAACCAATCATTTCTGTGATTGTAAGGAACACGATTGTATGTAAGGAAACAATCATACTAGTGGCCCAGAATAATTACAGCACATGCACACAATGAGAAAACACACAGCTATTTTTTCATAAACACTCCTAATAATCACTGTGCAAATCAATGTAAATGGACAAAATAAAGCTACCATTTGCTCATGGCTGTGTATCTTAAAAAACAATCCAGCCTACTTCTTACTAAAAGTGCCGTTCACTTAATGCAATTGCATTACGTACAAGAGTCTATGATTATGGCTCCAAAATTAATGACCATGAATATACATTGAACATAACCAGCATATACACTCCTGCATGAAATGAAACCAGTACTGATTATAGCAACCATCTCTGTGATAGTGGCTACAAAGTAATTTGCCAATAGGACATGGAGGTTAAAGAGATGTTATTCAAAATCCATTGGGTGAAATTGGTATATGAACTGAATTAATTCTATTCTAAAATCCTAGCAAATAAATTTCTCGATATTACGAGACACTGAAGCTAGAATAACCAAAATGACTTGGAAAATTCTTAGAGGAAAGAAAAGTAAAAATATGATAGTAATGAACACGCAGCTGATTCTAAAACCTGATATATGCTGAGAGCAGTCCCAAAGTGAGTGGTCAGTGTGAAAGCAGCCTGTACATAGAACTCAGTGCATAGGAAGAGATAAGGGCTGATATTACCTGCAGCCAACAACTCCTGCGTCTTCAAGAAGCAACTACCTGGCAGTTCCTTCAGGTTACGCTAACTCATGGAAGTGCTACAGACCAAAGTTCTGGGCTGGAAAGTGTCAATGCCTAAGTTTAACCCCAACGTTTTTGTAGCAGATTCACGAGCAGGGTGACTGATCAGGATTTTTTGCTTGTCAGTGTGATATGGGGGACATTCAGTCCTTGATAGAGGAGAAAGAATGAGCACTGGCATGGACAGCTTGGTAACTGGTTTGTTCATAGAGAAAATACGATTTAGAGAACTTGTAAATTAGAGAGCTTGTGAATTAGGGAAAAAATTATTAGTGAGTTCATGTGTTGGACTAGTCTGTACTAAGACGATTCCACCATTGTTTGATGTCTTTATGTTTTGGCGGTGTTTTTTGGGGCAGAGGATTTATATTTTTTATGTTTGTTTTTTTTTAATGAGGTCATAAGTTCATAAAATAAAGTTTAATTTACAAAGTACACTGTGCTGTAAATTTGAGAGATCCAAACAGACCATGACATCATATGCAGATTATCATACCTCATGAAAATTAAAAGATAGTGCTTTCAAGACTTTTTAATGCACAGCCAGAGATGATTCTGTTTATTTTTTCTCCACAGCTATAAAACAATATTAATAATATTAAACCATATGGTATATTTTTAAGCTATGTTGTTTCCAAACATTTTATTCCTTACATGTATCATAACTAAAAATCCGCCAAAAAATGGCCTGAGGAGACAAATAGTGCAGATTGTTTACTTCCTATTAGGAGTTATGTGATATTTTTTTCCCTCGTATTTTTACTTGTCTAAGTTTCCTTTTAACATAAAAGTATTAATACAGATCTAATTTATTTCCAAACCCTGTTTTATTTCCTTCTCATATCCAGTAACTAAAAACAGTTATGCTACAAAAACGATAAAATATAAAGTTATGTTTTTAACTTCACAAAGAGAAGTGTATATAGGTTTGTCAGGTTTTGTTTTAGTGAGGTGTTGTGTTGTTTGGAGCTTTTTTGTCCAATTAGGAAATCTTAGAAGGACCTGAAAAAAAAAAGTTTTCCTTAAGACATCAGTTTGGATAGTATGATGTCTTAAGTGTCTCTTTGAGATAAAATGAAATCACAGTGGTGATTCATTAATGTCCTGATACATAAGACTAAAATTATGCAACCTCATCTTCCTTCTATGACATATCATCTGCCTGAATTTTTAAAGTGCAAGAGACAGTGTCAGGCCTAAATCTTAATTTCCAAGTTCTTTAATTTTCAAAGTTCCTAAAGGACAGGATAAAAACTCAAACGCTTTACCAAGAAAAGGATAGAACTGAAGGAAAATAAACCCAAAATGCTTAGTCTGTTTAAGAGGAAACAGTAAAGAGAGAAATAATGAGTAGTCTTCTACATTTCTTATACATCTAAACAAATTTATAATCTTGGGAACACAGAATATTACTATTTTCCTCATTATTTCTTTATGGTATAAGCACCTTTGCCTTGAAAACAAATTAATAAATTTAATCTCAGAAGATGCAAAAAAACTCCAGAGGCAGAAAAGGAGTAGGACCAAATGAAATTAAGCCCTTGATAGTAGAATTTATGCAAAACTGGAGTCAGAACCCATTTCTGAGTTGATCAACTCTAGATGATGAGATGGACACTGGAGTCAGAANGAAAAGGAGTAGGACCAAATGAAATTAAGCCCTTGATAGTAGAATTTATGCAAAACTGGAGTCAGAACCCATTTCTGAGTTGATCAACTCTAGATGATGAGATGGACTAATACAACAGAGAGAGAAGGCAAAAGCAGCGACCTAAGTTTCAATTTGGCCATCTATTAAAAAATCCATAAACAAAGTTTACGACCTACCTATTGGGCCTAAAAAAGTTAAAAACTAGAAAATAACTTCAGGAAAATGGTAGTTCTGCAGGGAAAAATGCATTTTACCACCATACAAAATATTGTGACAGACAAAGCATTTCTGAAGTACACCTAGAAAGTGCATTATTGTATTACTTGTCCATTTATAGCTAAATTCCCACAAGAGGTAAAGGATGAGCATAGTAAAGACAGAGACTGAAAGGCAATAAACCACAGAGAGAGTAGTACATGAAAGGAGGATTCAGAAATGGCTTGATCTTTTTTCTAAATTAGTCAGACTATCTAGAAACCAAAAGAAAATAAAGCAATCACAATAATGCTGAAATAAGCATTTTACACTACAACAGGATTAAGTATACTGCTTGTTGATATTCCAGTGTTCATTGTAATAACCAAAATTCTGTGACTCCAGAGGAGGAATCCTTTCTATTATTAATAATAGTTTGCTTTTTCTGAAAGTATTAATAATTCACATGAGGACATGTAGGGTAAAATTGCAGATACATATAATTTATATCTTCAAAAAAGAAACGTGAAGTAGCCCTAAGTGGCCTTCAGGCTGGCCATGCCAGTCACATTGCCAGTTTGTCCTCATTTGCTATCCTTTTCCACAACCTGTTTCAATCCTTTGAAATAAGATTTACAACTCCATGTGTAAGTCATCCCACTCATTTTAGAGAAAATAAAACCTCTAGTGTGACAGGAATTCTTGTGAAACAAAGGCATGCTATGTAGAAGTCCTAAATACGATGCTCTGAACAAGGGGGATGGATTAGATGACCTCAAAGGTCCCCACTAACATGATTCTCTGAGTAGTGTGATTTCTGAGGAGCTCTACAAGCCTGTTTCTCCCAGTTTTAACAATGTTGCCATGACATCCAGAAAATGGGATAAAATTAACATCACAAATTGTGAATCTCAAAATATGTAACTTTTAGCCAAATGAGTCACAAAACACCATGTAAGCAGGGAAGAGCCACAAGAAATAAGCCCATTTTGTGACAACACTGAACTGCCTTAAAAGCAGCAATTCTGCACTGTTGTCAGGAACCAGCTGTAAGAAACATGGAAAAAGAAGAAAGAAGGCTTTATCCCCCAAATCTATTCTGCCAAAAGAAACTGCAAATATGAGAACACTGTGTAAAAAGGAAAGGGGTGACCAAGATAATCCAGCATTCCCAGATACTTCCCAGGCTGAAGGTCAGTTCTAAGCACAGGCGGAAACAATCCAGAAAAAAACACGCCTGTAATAGCAATAATTAGTGTCTTGCAGGAAACGTTTAGTTCCTCATGAAGTTTCACAAAATTTAATATTTGGACCATTTTTTTTTTAATTATTACCTATACCATGGTTCATCTAAAAATTAGGTATTATATATTTCTCTCAATGTGTGAATTGCTTCTGTAAAATATAGTGAAACTTTCTATGCCAATAGGAGAATTTGACCACAAGACTGCTAAAGCTGACAGAGCTAAAAGCTTTTAAGAACTGAGTGGTTATTTCTTTCCACAGAATAAAAACACCCCTAGGAAAAGTGAATTTTTTCTATTAAGTTACATTAAGAAAAAAGGTGCCAATAATTAAAAGCAGTAATTTAGGACAAGACTTCTTTCACAGTATATTTTACGTTATTTTTGATGGCAGCGGGGTGTGGGGGGGTGGTCTTAAAGCTTCTTGCTCAGAATGGAATGCTGTAATTTTCTCTGAAAAAGGATGCACCAAAAAACAAGGACCCAGTGCACTTTGCTGTGGTCCTATGAACTGTTTTCCCTCTTTTCCTTTTACCATTTTCTCTCCATGTCTAAATACCCATTTTAAAGTAAAATCCTCTTCAGTGTTTCAATTGTTTTTTTAAACACATACACATAATATATATTTTTTAATATCATGCAGACTATATATATACTGTACATACTATATATATATGCGTACACATATATATACTATATGTAAGCATATGCATTCGTAAAAAAACCAGCTTGGAAGGTAGTCACAGATTACAATAAACATAAAGACTAAACAAATGTTACTCGTTTGTTCCCTTTTTTTTTTGGCTGCCAATTTTAATAAACTCTAAACAGTGTGGATACTATTTCTTCAGATGAGAACCAGAATTATATACTTACTCTGATTTAAGTCTAGTGGTTAATACAAGTGATTATATATCATGCAATATCTTTCAAAGTCTTTTACAGCAACAAGATGATGTTTCTTCACATCTTTGAGGTTGTATTCAAATCCTTAGTGTTAAATATGGGTAACATAAATATTTGTACATAGACATGTTGTCATTTACTACCCATAAGGCCAAAAGAAGTTCTGAAGTACTGCTTTAAATATAATTTACAGTAAATTCATTTCCCCAAGAATGTTTTGTTTGATTACAAACCTTTATAATATTTCACCCATATTTTTTATACATTCAGGTCTGTAGTATTGATACTCATTCCTCAGCCGCTACACTTGAAATAATATATTGTATAATCAGATTATGGAGTGAGGGAAGGGAGTGTGTGTGAAACCAACAACTTTCTCAGACAGTCTCAAAAAGAAGTATTAAGAAGCTAAACCAAGCATAATCCAACTAAATTCGGTAGTTGTGGCTTTTGAGACAGTTTGCTCGCCTAGCTCCCCTTTGAGATTTGATTATCACTTTTTATTAGGATATGATCAATGAAAAAAGTGGCAAAATAAGCTTCCCATGTAGTTAGGATAAGCATGAACTGTCAAAGTTTTAGATCCTTTCATAGTAAACAACTTACAAACAGGTTTACAAAACCTACTGTAAACTTCTGAGTTAATCATGTAGCCAACTCCCCTAAATTCTAATCTAATCTCATTGATTCTATGTGAAGATTGGTAATCTCCATGGAATATATTGTCTGAATTATTGTTAGGAAAGACAGGTTATGAATCAGAATATTAATAATAACTTCAATTGAGAACAGATTCAGAATGTATTTAAAATAAGGCAATGATTGATTTAGACTAATTCATACCAGTTAAATGTCTGGTCTAATAGGTATCTTCTGAATAGCATAGAGAGATTTCTTTAAAACAATAGTAATCTGTTGTTCAAACTTGAAATAGTTAATTGCTTCAGAAGAAGAGGCTTCACATTAGTTAATACTAGTTTGGTATACCAAAACACTACCTTTTCTTAATGCTTATGGCTAAAGATAGCAGTGAACTCTTCCCGTGATTTACAGAAACACCTATAGGCATCTTGCTCTTCAGGCACAATGAAATTTGCTCTTTATCCCATTAAAATAGTATTTGTTTTTTTTTGTTTGGTTTGTTTTTCAGCAGTTCTACAGCTAAGACTAAGAACACCAAAGTGCATGACTCTTCCTCCTCTGTTTCCACAGAAAGCAGAGTAAGTTAGTTTCATAACCCCCTTTACTGAGAACAAGGAGGATAAGCAGGTAGCTTCTGACACCACTCAGCTCAGTTACAGGAGAATGAATTGTCAGTCACAACAGAGAATCTCAAAAGACTCTGCTGGATCCGAGCTGTCAGTGTGTTACTACAGGATACGAGCTCAGCCAGCGCACACATGCACTGCCTTGCTCATACTGACAGGCAGCCCTTTAACATGACACAGAAGACTGTCTTGCATGGATTTCCTCTGAACTTTTCAGAAGGAGGGAAGACTACAGAAATGTAGGGAAATAATACCAAGATATACATCATCCACAAGGCTAGATCTGCCTTTGAGTGTGTAATTCATAATTGGTCTTAGAAGTCTTTGATATTTACAAGCATTAAAGCCAGCTGTAAGTTAAAAGTCAAAGAGGACAAGAAAACTAAAAACATCTCATTCAGCTGGTATTTTCATCCAGGGTATTAGTTAAACAATTTAAGATAGATGAAACATAAATATTTGCAATTGAGCTACAGATAAGCTTATAGCACACTATTCAGACTAAAGGCCATTGTATCGTGTCGAGTTCTCAACGGTTAAATTCCTTCCCCAGCTGTTGATAATATTAGGGTTCTACTATTTAATGTTTCAATTAGTTAGGTTCAAAAGCCAAATTCACCTCTTCGTGAGAGCCACTGTAACTTCTTATTGAATATAGTTGAGGAGGCTCAACTACTCCCAAACGCAACACAGGACTTCACAGATCTGTGGGATTTTTACCGCATTTTTCAGACTGGGCTACAGGTCAATTCAGCTGGGTTTTTTTCAGCTTCAAAAGGAAGTTAAAAAAAGGAAACTGAAGACAGACTAACCATTCTGAAGAGCACTTTACTGAACAAGAATTAGGTCAGATGCAATGCTAAAACATGTTCATCCAAATAGTAGAGGTCACTTATATGTATAGAGAAGCTTCATTATTTAGACAAAATCATCCCAAGTCTATTTTCTAGAGTTTGTACCTCATTTCTGACTTCTTCTATGTTATTCATTTGGAAAGTGACCTTGAACTGGATAGCTTCACTTTCATTTACAGGCTTTTTTTTCTTACTAAAAAAGCCCCACTGAGTTGGGGGGGGTTGTGGTTTTTTTGGGGCGTTTTTTGGTGTGGTTTTATTTTATTTTATTTTATTTTATTTTATTTTATTTTATTTTCAATAAAGCGTGAAGATGTAATGGCATATCCCTGAAAAAGTTAAGTTTCTAATCCCTGCTTATACTCTGAGAAGTTCTTCATATTTTTAAAATTCTTGACAGTATCTTAAAACCACATGCTTTATGATATGAGAGATCAAGAATTGTCCTGTTAGAGTTGAAATCATTTATGATGTTTTCCTATTCAAAACATGACCTACTTTTAAATGTCATAACTTTGGGAGTAGAGAAAATTAATCACAAATATCTGATGATTTGTTTCAGACCAAGACATAAAACATTCCAATGCTTATTAGGACACAAACCAATTTTTCTTCAAAACACTACTCAGAGTCTAGAAACAAGTGATTTTCCCACCCACATAAGTAGACATATAAGAACACTCACGAATATTTTGTTTTCTCTGGGTCAGAGCATCCCTTTGGCTTGTTCAACTACTCTGACATAGTTGTATCAGAATTAACAATTCTGTTGTGTGGAGATGTTTTCGGTTTTATCAGAACAGTTTTAGAAGCCATATCTTCTATAATTAATCCTTTTAAGAATGTTCCTTACAAAAAGATTGCTACTTGGACATTTTAATGTAATTATTCTTATTTCTCCCTAACCAGTCTAGTGTTTTAACACCATCCCATGTCTTTCAACAGCTCAAGGACTGCTTTGTGAGATTTCATGCTGTAAGATATTATCCTGTGATGACTCCAACTCCACTAAATCATCCTTGAGGGAAATGAACTAAAGAATAATCCTTATTGTGACTTTAACCAGGAATCCACAGTTACTAGAGTGGTCACATAAAATAAATCACAAAGTATCATGTGCTGTATACCAGATGTCACGTAAATGCATAGAGAAGCATCTCTGTTTATTCTCTCAGTGCCCACTCACTGTAGGCTAATACGCAGTCCCACTAAAACAGAAGAAATTATTTGTATAAGTGGTGACCACTCAGCATGGCAGAAGGGAAGTTGGCATCCTTTTGCAAAAATGGATAACTACAAGAGTTATGGAGAAACATTCCAGTCAACTGAAAATACATTAAAAAAAAAAATTAAAACAATATTTGCTGTCATGACAATTCCTCCCAGTGTTCCTCCAGTAATGTGATTGACATTAAATAAGAATGGGCTTGGCAAAAAACCCAGTCTCATTTAACCCAGTGTAAATCAGACCTAGATTACTTAATCAGCATGAACAAAGAATCAAGGGGTTCAGGAAGGATCATTTTCATAATAAACCAGTCAATTAAAGATCATTGTATGGACTAGAAAGAGAATAGGAGTGAATAGCATAAGTGAGACATTGGAACAGGCTGCCCCAAGAAGCTGTGGATGTCCCATCCCCAGAAGTGTTCAAGGCCAGGTTGGATGGGGCCTTAAGCAACCTGCTGTACTGGGGGGCTTCCCTGTCCTTGGTGGTTGGATTGGGACTAGATGATCTTTAAGGTCCCTTCCAACCCAAACCATTCTATGAATCGATGATTCCATGAATATCAAAATTGTACACTTCAAATGGTTCCAATATCTACACCTCTTGTGCTGAAGTAAATGACAGTGATTTAAGCCTGTTCATTAAGAGCTCCTTTAGCATATCCATTTTCAAGTGATTTATTTTTCAGATTTGACCAAGGTTAACATTAGTATTTTATACTTAAGGTGAAAGAGTGGCCAAAATTCAAAGCTGGCTGCAAGCAAATACACAAAAAACCCCACCCCCAGACATCTAATTTCACATTTTTGACTAAATTTTGTAAATGTCTCTGGAAGTGATATGACTAGTTCTATTAATGATACCTAATATATTTTGGAAATTCATTTATCTTCATTTTATTATGAAAAGAACTGCATTCAGAAACACAAATAATTTTCCTAACAGCCCAGGAAATCTAAGCCAAAAACTAGGAGTCTAGCTATATGATTATTTATAGCAGAGTCTGCTTCATAAAATGTTTGTAAGAATCAGCGAGAGCTAACACGAACAAAACGCAGCTATCTGGATAGTCAGTTGGAAGCCCGTTAGTACTAATTGCTATATATGCTTATTAAACTCATGAACACTGCTTTTGAAATTTGACCCTTGGTTCTCGTTGCTGAAGGATCATCCACAGTGTCTCGCACCATCTCCGACACTTGCCTTTAAAATAATGACAGACTGAATATCTTTGTCCAGCATCAACAAATCATAGTATCAAAAAAATCTATTTCATTGCTTTAGAATAAAACACACAGCTAAGAGCACATTTTTCTTATCCCATCTTCGGATATTTGCTGAAGGAAGTTAGGATTATACAACTCGTTATTGAATTGCATAACTTATGAAAATAAAAAACACTGTGAAAACACTGCTTTCCAAAAAAAAAAAAATGCAATATGAATTTCTGCAAACTTGTAACAATATTTTTATGACACTTATGTCCATAATACACACCCATTAAAAGGTACCAAAGTTTTACCAGTTTATGCCATTAAATATGCATTTTACAAAGTAATTTTAAAAAGGTTTTCAGTAGTAAAACAGTATAATCTGTGAAATTTCTGCATTTATACTAATTTCTAATCAAAACTAAGAAATAACTTTTTAACAAACTGTCACTTAGAAAATTTTTAAAACTTACCTGGTTATGGTAAGTAAGGATTCTACTACACTTGAAAAACATGTTTAATGGGATTTTAGATGTAATACTACACGATAGTAGCAAAAAACATAAAAGAAAAAAATCTAGCTAGATATAACTTAGCCACATACTTCAAATACTCTTTTCTAATCTTCAGTATTTTTTCCAGGCATTTCAGACTGTTTTCCTCCTTACCATCAGCATGATAGTAACTCATACTTTATCCCTGAAGAGATTTATAGAAATTAAACATTAAACCCACAAGCTTGAGACCCCTTACCCTCTCGGTTTGCTGGGCTCCTCTTGCTTCTCAGTGTAACAGACACATGTGTAAACAACAGAATTTCCTGCATCCTTTTCTCATCTACATTGTACTGGGACTTGGCCAATTGGATTATTTACAGCATTAAGGCCACTCCACAGTAACTTGAAAATGATTCTCATTGGTCAGGCATTATCAAAACTAAAACCACATTTTTCTTTTAAGTACAAGTCATTTATACAAAATAAAACTTTTTGTCATACTGTTCTTCACTAAGCATTATTTGTTCAGTTTTTATTTCTCCCTCCCTTTCTAAACTTAAGACTGTGGCCCCAGTCCCCCAGATATTATGTATAGGATGAAATTAGTTAACTGAATCATAGTACTTAAGTACAGGTCCTAGTACTCAACCAATATGCGTGGAACCTTATACCACTACTTGCTCCTAGTACACCTCCTGAGTTTTAAACAGCCTATAATAAGACTGTATTTTCATTCAGCTAGACGATATAGCCTTGCACATGTTATTTCATAATTAACTCAGCAATTAGCCAGGGGCTCTTGGAAGTTATTAGGGAAAACTGTAGTATTCTAGGTAATCAGAGGTATGAAAAGACCATGGCAAAGACAGTTACAAAAGAAAAAAAAAAAGAAGAACTTTGAAAAGCTCATTTTACATTGTAATTTGCAGTTACCTACTAAAAGAGAAGATAAGAAATATTTCTTTCTGGAATAAAAGCCCCAACATTTTTGTTACCAGCATGACAAAGCATGACACCACTTGCCCAAGCCTGATAACACAGGCTACCTAACTGGCAGGTCCTCAAGACATAAAACTGATACAGTTAGACACAGATGGAACAATTTGCCATAGCTGTGAAAAGCTAAATATTTCTCATTAAAAAAAAATACCTCACAATGTACAGAATGCTGAAAACTCCTGTGTCACAATCTCAGACTGAGAAGCCAGATTTCCTTTAGCTTTAAGTGTAATATCTCTACTTCCCTACTAACATCCCAACACTTTTAGCAGCACCATAGCAGGTAGTCTTTTAATCATGAATAGTAGCTGTATCTGCATGACTCTTCTCTTGTCTGACACTAGGATTTTTTTTTTTTTTTAATTTATTTTAGGGAAATGAACAAGTAAATCCTCCCACTCTTCCTTGACTCAAAAAATCTATTACACTGCCAGGAGACAAAAGATATTGTCTTCAAAAAGACAAAAGTAAAATAGGTGGAAAAAACCCTCTGTATATTTCTGTTAAAAAACCAAACCAACCAAACAAAAGCTGCAAACAAAAGCAAAAAACCCCCAAAACCAAAAGCAAAAAAAATAACTCCACACAAAACAACCTCAAACTGAAGCAAAAAAACCCAAACCAAACCTAACACCACAACAAAATGAAACCACAAGTCTGTATCAAATTAAAAAGAAACACACACACACACACAAAATCCCAGCCCAACAAAACCAAAATCTAAACAATAAAAGAAGGAAACAGCTACTTTATGCAGCTTGCATGGCTTCTTTAGCAACTACATATATCCCATCTCCCACTAGAATACTCTCTGGCTACATTCCATTACCCATACTGAAGGAAAATCTCTTCACATTTTAAAAATCAAGTTATATACACGTCATAACTTAGACTTCTAACTACTCACATTTCAACCCATTCATGAGATTCATTTTCCACCATTCTTCATTTGCTACAATCTCTGAATGCATCCAAGAAGGCTTTTCCATTGCCCACATTTGAACAAAATCACAGTTTCTAAAGAAATTGATGCACATTTATTGTGTCTGAAAGGAAGGGAAGTAACTTGGATCACAATTGAAAATGTCTTCCCAAGCGAAGATCTGTAACAGAGAATTTATCATTCAAAAACAAATAAACACAAATAAGGAAGTGTCAGTACAGCACGTGAAGGAACTAGTACTCCTGGAAGTGTCATTTAAGTACCTTTTGGGAAGGAAAACTGTACTCTTCAAGAAAAAAAGCACAAAAAAGAATTATGTATAATAGACCGAAAGTGAATAGTAAAGCTATAAACAAAACTCAGCTTCTATTCTGTTGCATTCTCTTGTAATCAGCAATTCTTGGAGGAATCTGGATGCTATACCATAGTTAAAAATGCATCCAAATTTAACTAAAAAAATTACAGTAAATTTGGGAAGTTATCATGCCATTATCGTATCTTTATTTGCAAATATGTTCTTGGTTTTTAGTCTCATTTGACCATTTACCTTGATGTTGTGTCACTGCAATAACTGCAGAACAGATGTTACCGACGTGCAAGTTTGCTAATACATGACCTTCACATATGGAGCTGAATTGTCTCCCTAGAAGCCTCCATGTATGCAAACAATTCTTAGGTCACACGAAGAACATTCATATATGCTCACCAAGAGAATGATGAGCAACTCTGGTCATTATTTTTGTAAGAAAATTGTCCTGAGAAAATATGATAAAGACTATAGACAGCATCAATAACCTAGAACATATGTTTTCATGTATGGCCTCAGTTGTCAATTGTGCTGTTGCACTCCTGATTAGGGTGGGATAGACTCCCTTCACTCTGAGTACATTTAAACTTTGGCAGCATGCCTGACCTGCTTTTTCCAAGACCCACAGAGAAACATTAAGAGAACATGAAAGCCAAATTTTGAATTTTTAAATGTCAAAACTCATCCCTTTGGGGCCACAAAGGAAGAGACTTGATCCTTTTCAGGATTACTGAGCCAGTGAAGAAGATCAAATAATTTGTCTCAGAGGAAAGTTAGAGCAAGTCTTTCTCAAAACATGGAAGTTTACAATATTTACTGTGTTGATGCAATTTCCTTAGCAGATATAAGAAATTATCATTCAAGCCAAAAACAATAAAGCACTTCAAATACAAATGGCAATAAAAAAAACCCATTCCTCCTATTGAAATGGGAAAATAGAGAAGGGTATGAAGCACTAAAATTGTAACCTTTTGAAATTGGGCTTCCTCAAGTATCCTAAAAAACCACATACATATGCCGATTCTTTTTTTTGATGGAATTAATTTTTAATCTTACTGTTTCCTACTATTCCACACAATTTCATACAAGTGAGACAATAAACATCACATTTCATTAGAATATATAAGAATAGGAGGTCATCCTTTACCTCAACCCAGACACACTCCCTTAGGTGATGAAGACACATAGAAGACAATTTGATGTAGAAGGTACCTTCAAGGCATGAAGAAGGAGAAAATAGCAAAAAAGTAATGTAATTTTGAATCCCATCTCTACAGCAGCATTAGCAAAGCCCAAACATATAACAAAAAAAACAAACCTGTGAAGATAGAAATAGTTACAGAAGAGATAAATCAATTAAACAAAATGACCAAAACTGAGACTCCACCAAACCTCATGCACAGACTGCTCGGTGTGGGAAAACATAGTGCAGTTCAGTTTGATAGACAGTCTAGTAAAAAGGCACAGGGCAATTATTTTCTAGAATCTCTCTCTAGGATTAGAAATGCAAGAAAGGGATAACATTCTACTCCCATTTTCTTTTAAGTTCTAGCGCAAACTAAACAAGTGATCTTAGCAAAGCTTTGCTTTCGCAAGGTTTAAATAGTGTGTGTATGGAGGGGATGGCTATAGGCAAGGCTTCTGTCAGAAGCTGCCAGAAACTTCAGAGCCAAGATGGACCCAGTGCTGGCTAAGGCTGAGCCCGTCTGTGAGGGTGGTAGTGCTTCTGGGATAACATGGTTAAGGGGAAAAAAAACCATCCTGCACAAGAGCAATTGCACCTGAAGACAGCAGCGAGAATATGTGAGACAACAAATCCTGAAGACAACAAGGTCAGTAGAAGGAGGGACAGGAGGGGCTCCAATCACTAAATCAGAGTCTGCTCTGCAGCCTGCAGTGCAGACCATGGTGAGCAAGCTGTGCCCCAGCAGCTCACCAAGGTCCATGGTGGACCACAGATCCATCTCTAGACTGTGGAGGACCTAGCACTGGAGTAGGCAGATGCCTGAGGGAGGCTGTGACACTGTGGAAAGCCTGGACTGGAGCAGGCTTCTGGCAGGACCTGTGGCCCTGTGGAGAGAGAAGCCCATGCTGGAGCAGGTTTGCTGGCAGGGCTTGTGACCCCACAGGGGACCCACTCTGGAGCAGCCTGTTCCTGAAGAACTGCACGCTGTAGAAAGGACTGACACTGGAGCAATTTGTCGAGGACTGCAGCCTATGGGAAGGACTCATCTTGGAGAACTTCACGGAGGTCAGTCTCCCGTGGGAGGGACCCCATATTGAAGCTTGTGAAGAGTGTTCAGAGTCCTCCTCCTGAGAAGGAAGGAGCAGCAGAGATGATACAGGATGAACTGACCACAGCCCCCATTTCACATCTCCCTGCACTGCTTGGGGGAAGAATTCAAGAATAAAGTCTCCTCAGAAGAAGGGAGGGGTGAGAGGAAAGTGTTTTTAAAATTTAGTTTCACTTCTTATTACCCTATTCTGATTTGGTTGGTAAGAAATTAAAGTAATTTCCCTGAGACTCCTTTACCCTGATGGATATTGCTGACTGATCTCTCCCTGTCCTTGTATCATGAGCCTTTCTTTTTATCTTCTGTCCCCTGAACAGCTGAAAAGGAAAGTGCTACATTGACTTTGGTTGGCACCTATGGTCCTGCCAGGGTCTGGTCAATCCACCTGAATAGGCTACATGCATGCAGGATTTCATGAATAAAACTATTAATGCATGTAACACCTCACTCCTAGCTAAGTAACTTTAAGACAGATCATAAAACTTAAAAGCAACATCAAACAGCAATGACTTAAAAAAAAAAAATCTTAGTTTTATTCTAGAATAGTGATAAAGCATAACAGGAAGAAGTTTATCTCGGGCTAGTACTTTGCTCAGCCTGTTAGTTTTCAGTTCTGACTTCGCCTGTGCAAGTTAATTTTGATTCACAAGTGCAAACAGTGATAGCAGATAAATGTAGACAATTTATCTTGTACAGATCTATGCTGCTGATTGAACTTCTTTGCTTATTAGAAGTGAAACAGGAAATAACTATGTATTACATTTGACGTGTTGGGCTATTAATACTTTTCAGCACATTTTGTGGTAGCAAATATGTGGTAAGCAAAGTTGTGGTAGAATTACTTACAAGCTTAAAGATTCTTTGTAAATATAAGCTTCATTTTCTGTTGTTCATTACACTCTTTAGTGAAAATTAATACATAACACCTGAAAATGGATTGCTTATTATAGATAAGTATACAATAAGCCTCAGCCTGGCAGAACTACTACTGATTTTCAACAACAAGAAATATTAGTAGACCAGGTTATAAAAAATAGGCTCTAAATTTGAAGATTCCTCTGCACTGGAAGTTATTTCCATGTGGTACCAGAATTTCAATGTTTTCTAGTTAGGAAAAAAAAAAAAATCAAGACTAGCCACTTCAGTTATTTTGGCTGTTCCTGATTTTATTCCAGATGTCTCCTGACCAATTGATGTCTCTTCCAACCCAAACTATTCTATGACTTTTAAAAGAAGTTATGGAACTTGCAAGAGTATGACACTCCAGCAGTTTCAGGATGAGAAATAGAAGAAAAAAGGCAAGAACAATAGATCTCCTTTTGTGATATCCATATTATTTTCAACTGAATGCCTACCTAAATGTTTTCCCTTTCCATACGTTATAAATAACTCAGCAAAACAGTTTCTAAGTAAAGTCTCAATAAAAATATCATTACAAATTTCTGGTACATCTGATGGAAAAAGTTCATAATTTATATTCATGGCTATGGTTTAATGTTGAAGTAATGTAATGTTAAAATAGGAGCAACATAATTTCAAAGAATTTTAAAAGAAATTAATTTAAGAATAAATTAAGCATTTTCCTTTTTTTAATGAAAGAAAAAAATTGCTTCTAGTCTGATATTTCAATATGAAAAACTAAAAGTAATTAAATCAAAAAGATATGGTTATTCTTGCCCTTCACTGTAACCTGAGCATAAGGAGAGGTCACCCTGCCAAATCTTTTATTAACTGCACACAGGTGTGATGCTGCTGTGGTGTCTAGATTGTTCACAAACGCTCTGATTCTAAAGAGTTGCATAGGAGGGTGCAAAGAAGGCACAGACGTAGTATGATTTTTCAGTTCATCACCTTCAAACCACAAAATATGGCTTTGAATAAATTATATTAATCAACACATTCCTATAAAAGAAATTAAGTAATTTCTACATGTATTTCTAATGAAAAATGCAAAAGGTCCCATACTAAAATAAAAATTATGAAGCCTCGTAGTTTTAGGGAAAATATATTTCTTGATGAGTCTTTCATATGCTTAGGTTTTGCAATTTTTCCTCCTCAGATATCAATTATAAAACAAATGGTGGGGTTTTTTTGAAAAAGTTGACAAATACTGCAATGAAATTTACAAGAAGCAAGTGTATCTTCCAGCATCATGTTGGGAAGGCTGCAGGATGAGATGCTACTTTATATCCTTAGAATGTGAGTGCTGTTATTAAGTACAGCATTAGAAACAACCTTTTCTTTCCCCCCTCTTCTATATCCTAAGAATAACAGTGTCTTCCACAAGGATACCCGTGCTCTACAGAAAGGATTGTAACAGCAGCGTGATGTACCTGGTGTGTCATCTGACCGTACCTAAAGCAGGAAAGTCTAAATTAGTACTACAAAACACTGCTTATCCCAGTCTGAAAAAAATAATTATTTGCAATTTTTCACAGCAAATGAACATACATAATTTTCCTTTCTGATCTAAAAGTAGTTATTTTTCTTACTAGGATAGCATTACTGCTGGTACTCAATATTCAAACAGCAACAGTCACAGCCACATAAACCTTAATCACACTACAGTCACAGAGCTGAAATGCAATGGTTTGCTCACTTTTACATAAAATGCAATCTCTTTGTTTTTAAGGCTGTCATTCTCAATAACGAAAATATCTTGTATCTTCAGCACTTTGAGTGACAAAATTTGGCAAGATGGAAGCGTCTATGTTATTAATAAAAAGAATGTTTTTATTTAAATTTAAATATCTGGACTTCATCTGTGTCTATTTCAGAAAAGAAGCTATAATAATTAGGTCTTTGAATCATCAGATTATAAATAACATCCGAAGAAAGATGTGTTCCTGATTTTTTTCCTGTAGTCCAAAACGAAGATGAACACCAGCAGCATACAGATGTTGAAAATTAGTGTCTTAGTACTACTTACAGGTCAGCAGCAGTTAAAGAGTCCATAAAAAGCAAGAATGTATTTAAGATCTTTCTCTACACTCCTGTGACTATTTTGATCAGGACAGTTATCCTTACCCGGGATTAAATGGAAACTGGAACCCAGAACACATTTATATGTAGAAAGACAAGCAT
Organism: Struthidea cinerea; assembly: GCA_013397865.1. Taxonomy (NCBI): domain Eukaryota; kingdom Metazoa; phylum Chordata; class Aves; order Passeriformes; family Corcoracidae; genus Struthidea; species Struthidea cinerea. Next base: position 470,849 of record VZTI01001119.1, on the reverse strand, counting down.
GTGACTGTTTTTTTGTTTTGGATAGGATCAGTGTAATTTTGGTTGGTTTGGTTTGCAAGAATCTCTTCTTGCAAACTTTTACTCAATTTTTTGTTATCCTATGTTTTATTGTAAGAAAAGTTAATCACAGATTCAAAACAAACACTATTAATCGCCTAAGACTATTATATACAACATAAGAGAGTACCAAGAAGAGATACACATCTACTTCCAACAGTATTACTGAAGAGCATTGGGGGGGGAAAAAAAAAAAAGTGTTGGTCTGGGCAGAGTGTCAGGCAGATGTCTTGAATTAAAGTTGTGGTGCAAATCACTTTCAGTTATGACAGCAGGAACAGTATTGGTGGATGTACTCGTATGTCACAAATAGGCTGCACGAACTCAAAGAGGTTGTAAAAGAGAGCTGACATTCATCTAAAGACACCAATTTTTTTTTATATAATTTAAAATACCCTCATTAAAAGTACAATGCACAATTTTTCTGGTTCTTTCCATACAGTCTCACAGCCATACTTATTAACATTTCGAAGTTTACCTGTCAGCAATGGTCTGAGCAACAGGTGAAGGCCCATGAAGACAACAGGACACATCTGAGGGTCAGATTGTCACAAATGTCGTGCCCCTAAAATAACCTACACTTCTTGCAGTACATCTATTCCAAAAAAACTCTTCCACATAATCCCTCAGTAATGAGGAGCCCCTTGGTAAATGAAGCCATTCTAACTGTACCCTTGAGAGCTCTAAAGTTAACACATACGTAAGGGACTCCTACAGGTTAGCCTGAAAAGTATATCCATTTCACAGGAAAGATTACAACTGAATTGGCTGAATTTAATTTTGAATTGTTATGTTCAGTGGGAACATATCAATGAGAAACCTGAGTCCAGTTTAAACTTTGTTTCCCATATTGTGACTAAAGCTTTGGCCATGTTGTTGTACAACTTCTTTACTGAAATGGAATAGGACACTGCTTATTACCTGTGCTCTGGTTTTGTCAGGGACTTAAGTATCTTCATCATTTCTAAAGAAATACTAAGTCTGATGTCTATACATTAAAAAACATTTACTATCTCTCTTAACATCCTCTTTTAAAGTTTAACTTGTCCACATTTTTCAACAATTTAGCAAACTGCTCAGCACAATTTTGTACTGCTTCAGATTATCCTCTCTCTAATGTATTCTGCTTAATCTAATTCTCTCTTTCTATTCTTAGTGACTTTCCATCATGCTTAAGCACAGGAATGCCCAGCAGAAATGAAAGGATGAACTTTCCCAATATCCAAGTCCTGTCATGGATAAGCCAAAGAAATACATTCTGTAGTGTTTAACTTGACCTAAGTTGATGGCTAGCGTTTCTTTTGAACAAGAAGAAATGGGCAGAGCAAAAAAAACCACAGAGTAAAAACTATTCTGTGGAACATTCATTCATTAATGCAATTCAGACAGATAATGTGAGCAGCTACAAGGTTCATTTAAAAAATGTAAAATATTAGTAACTTAATCCCTCACCCTAATGTTTGTAACCATTAAATGAAGATGGGAATAATATATGAAAATTTTGTGTGAAGGAGGGGAAGCTAAAGCAAGACAACCACATTTATGTATGAAAACATCTATAAGTGAGGATATCTTCACCCTTACAGCAGCATTTTACATGTAATCTGAGAAAAATAGTTTTGTCTTACAGTGCAAACATCCAGTCAGAAATTGTCCTTTGGTGAGATTTTTCCATTCCTTGTTCTGTTAAATCTCCACTTCCTTCCTTGCCTAGATTTGAGAGACATAATTTTCTAACACAAAAGAAGTTCTGTTCTCCACCCCTCTGAATTTAGCTATGAAGACTCAGCTTTAATAATCACTAAAAACTGTGTTGTTGCTAATGAAAAACACACTTAAAAAATATGAATTTGCAAAGAGAAGAAATATGCAGGCAGATTTAGACATCAAATTAGAAACAGAAACTATCTATAAACTAATATACTAACTCAAGCATACTAAGATTACTGATAAATTTAGTTTTATGTATGGGTGGTGCCTACCACCAGCCTATCACAGTAATAAGCCTTGAATCTCTTAGTGCCTTGAGTTCCACTGTTCTACAAACAGGGACTGAAAGCTAAGGCCTGCTTATACCAGAACAGGTGATCAGCTTTTCACCTCTCAGAGCTGGGCTAAGGCCAACATCATTGTGAGAGATTGTCTTAACCAAGTATCACTTTGTCTTGTGTTAGAAGTTTTAGTTGCAGGATCTGCATAAAATGGTTGCTTGTGATATGTCTCTGAAGACTAAGAAATATTCAATATACAGCTTCTATATTGAGCACTTTCCTGCTCAATTTTTTGTTTTTCTTCTTTCTGCTCACCCTCCAAGAGAGCTAATAAAGACAGAAAGATGGTAAGAAAGGAAAACACAAGCAGTTTTTAAACCAAAAAACCACAACATTATACTTTTCCAGTATTTTGATATATTATTGTATTGTAACAATTTAGTTTACTACAATGAAAAGATTTAGTGACAATTTATCTTATTTATCTTTTTTATGCTAAAGCAGACGAATTGAAATGTAGACAGTATTGTGAAGGAATGACAGGACCAAGTGAGATGGAAATTGTCTTTTGACTTTTCAAATAAGCAAAACAAGAAACTTCCCAAGTAAGTGATAATTTTGTCTAATGTATATGGTGTTTAGAAAAGCAATTATAATTCTGCTTTCAGAACACTGGATATAATAACATTTTTCTTAAGAAAAAAACCAATGCTGCTTTCTGTTAAGTTTGTCAGTATTTGCTTTTATTCATCTGGCAATAAGAACTACTGCTGATAAATGTAAGTGGTAAAAGTTTGCCTTCGGCTAACTATATCTGTTGGCAAGCCTGAACGTGAGTGATCTAGTTGTCAACAGTCCCATGACTAAAAGAACAGATTTAAGAGATAGACAATTTATTTTTCCATTTTTTTTCCATCTGCACATGTTTTCTATGATTACTTTTTTTTTTGTATCTGTGGCTGATTTGAACAACTGAGATCAGCCTGAAGAAGTTAAACTTGTTAGTTTAACTTATGTGTGGTTTTGACTTGGTCTTTATTCACAGTTAAGTGCACTGTTCTGCTACGTATTCTGAGACAAAATTATCTCTTCACTGTAGGAAAAAAAACCCCACACTCATGTATATGACTGTGGGCATATTTTTGTTAAATTAATGTTATAGTCTGGCTACAAAGTATTTTAATTTACATGAAAATATAAATTAGACGGCAAGGTGATATTCACTGAAAAAGGAGATGGCACCTACTGCCTGCTGATTACCATTCCTGACAGTTGTGTGTATAAATAAAAGGAGAATATACAAGACTACAAAGTAGAGATAACACAAATGAATAAAAAAGATTCATGTAAACTGAGATCTGGATAATAAATAATGAATTCTTCTTTATAAATAGGAATTAATTTGTTATTAATTACTATTGTCTATTTTTTCCTTTTTCAACATCACATATAATTAGAACAAGGAAGGGCAATGAAGCTGGTGAAGGGTAAATCCTATGAGGTGCGGCTAAGGGAGCTGAGGTTGTTTGTTGGAGAAAAGGAAGCTCAGGGGAGACCTTATCACTCTCTACAACTGCCTGAAAGGAGGGCGTAGCCAGGTCTTGTCTCCCAATAAACAAGTGACAAGACCAGAGGAAATGGCCTCAAGTTGCACCAGGGGAGGTTTAGAATAGGTATTAAGAAAAATTTCTTCACTGAAAGATTGGTCAGGCATTGGAAAAGGCTCCCAGCAAAGTGGTGGAATCACCATCCCTGGCTGTGTTCAAAAGGTATATGGATGTGTCAATGTATCAATAACCCTTGTGGGTTCCTTCCAACTCAGGATATTCTGTCATTCTATGTTGTACCTGGGGATATGGTTTAGTGGTGAACACAGTGGTGCCAGGTTATTGGTTGGATGTGATGATCTTAGAGTCTTTTCCAACCTGATAAATTCTAATTTTATCTGATCTGAAAGATAATAATCTTCCACAACTTGAAATTCTGAGCAATACATGAAAATACAGGTTTAATTAGGAAGCAGGATAGAGAAACTGGAAAAACTGCTTTCAGCAGATTGCAATGCTGTGGAGGTCTGATTGTCATGTTGAGTGAGAACACCTGCATTACTATTAAATGCTTTTACTGCATTTCCTGCTGTGGGTCTCTCTGGGCAGCTGTGAGGACACTCAGCCAAATGAAGGTCCTTTCTGGCAGGGTAAAAATGCCAAAGGTCCCTGGCTTGAGTGCCTTGCACTAGAGCTTTAGATTTCTCTACAAGGATGGAAAATCACTTCCTTCCAATCCTCTCTCAGTCACTTAATATGTTCCCTTTGTTCTCTCTGACTTGTGCAATGTTTAGATGAAACCAAGGAGATACATGACAAAATTTCCTCTCCTAAGGTTGGGTCCGTGCTTTTTTCATAAAGGGCTGAGCACACAGTTAATTTGTACTAGTGTAGTTTACTAGAATGTAACATTTCATCAGAGTTATGTTTGACTAAAATAAAATATTTTCTGTGCCAGAGGAAGACTAGATTTAACTGAATCAGAAAGAACATAGATAGAAACCTTTTAACTCCTAACTTACAGGCTAAAAAGCAGAAAGTATTATGATTATGCTAATGTTTTATGCTACAAACGAATTGCAATCAACCAGTGCCAACAACTGCAACTAGAAAAGAAGTGGTGACAGCTTGTTCCGACTTTACCTATGTCTAGTATTTTTAATGTTTGAAGACACTGAACAATTTTGCAGCTTGAATAGATATCCTGATTAGATGTCCTGTTCAAGTGCTCATCAAAGCCTTGTTAAATGAGAGAGAAGGAAGATCTTTGGGAGAGGCAACATATCTTCAAAAACCTTGCCCAAAAAGATTTCTTTTTCCCAAGAACATAAAAGTGTCTATCACAAAATATTAACTACCTGTGCAAATACTTTCTTACTCAAAAGTTAGGCATTTAAGTATTTTATAAATCTCTCAACATATAGGTATGATGTGTCAGTTGCCATACTAACATAGCAAACAAATTAAGGTTCATAAAAGTCAACAGAATATGACAAAGAAAGAGAATAGGTTATCTTAATATCAAGCAGGATTAGATTACAATCAGGCTTTCTGTATGTTTCCTGAAGTAGATGACAACAAAAGTTAAAAGCTATTTTATTATCTCATTTTTTTTCTGTGAGCACATAACCACAGTCAATTTTTTTTTCTGCTAATAATATTAATATTCTAAAATATGAGTAATGGAGAACTTTAATAGACATAGATAATAAAGCAGTTTAACAGGTATTTACGCTATCTACGTAAAATTTTGCTGAACTCAAGACAGTCTTTGTTTCAATAAAATCTTCCATATATACTATGATACAAATAATTTGCAAGCTTGTGAAACTGAACTGCATTGAGTTATGGAAATAACTAGAATTTTTGATAATAATTTTGGATTTATATTGTTGTTTATTGAATATTTAAAATAACTATTTTCCTATCCATTTATCTTTATTTGTTTGTTCTGATGTAACCAAAGAGTCACGAGGAAATACTTGCTTCTGGAACAATAGTTGTGCTGCTGACATAATTTTTTATAAATTCAATAAGGTATGAAACTACCGTTTCAGATTCTGACAAAGAAATCTTGGCTATAGTTACACTAAAATGGTGGCTTTTATCACAATGGCAAAATACAAAGAGAAAATGTTGTAAATGGAAATTTTTTACTTCTCAGTAAAACTGAGTCAGCAGAAAAAATGTTCTGGGACAAATCAGGATGTGCTATCATTTCTAGCCATGTGAAAAGCATCTGTTCTGTTACCTTTTGAAGGCTGGACTTGAACATATTGGTGTTTTCAGCTGTGTGTTGCTCAATTATATGGCTACATTCTGGGAGGGACGTTCCTGGGTATTTCCAGGTAGTTAGAAATAAATTGTGTTTCAAATTGACTCTACGCAGGTCCCACAGGGGAAAAGATTAAATCAGCTCCTGTATCAGTTACATTAACAATTTTTATGGTTTAGTTAAGAGAATCCTGATTGGAGCTGAGCAGTGAAGCTGCGATAGTGGTACCAGCACTTGGGCTTAAGAATAACCTTTTTAAAATGGAGGATACCAAGGAAATTTTGCTAAACAGTTAAGTAACTTGATAAATTTTTTATCCATAATTATGTTTGCCAGACTTAAAAATTAGTAACAAACAATGTTTTTGTGTTCTGTGGAACATGATGTACTTTATGCATTGTGAGTCAGACTATGGTATCGAAACTCACCGTTACTGTATGATCGCATAAAACATTTGTGCTGTCAAAATAGGCTTAAAAATCAAATGTCATATAATGAATAAGCCAGAAAGCTTGCCTAGTTCATTTCCAGAAACGAATACTGTGAGCAGACATTGAAGTGTGAAGATGAATAAAATTATTCATGGAATTACACCCAGCCTGAACCTGCCATGAGACTGGGACAATATTGTATTTTTTTCCAATTCAGTCTATATTGGATATTTTAAATCGAATTAATATAAACCAAAACTATATTACAGAAATCAACTTACTTGCATGCAGGTATTTAAAAATACACTCTTGGCCTTTGTTACCTTTGACAGTTACCTTTCGTTATCATACCTTGATATTTGGTCATGACTTCATACCTGCATTTAGGGACATGAAATTCCCAGCTAGACTTTGTATAGATTATACTTGTGTGATGAATCCAGTGTCTTAAAAAATTATACTATGTTCTTTTGCCCTCTATTTTCCCCCTCTCTGACTTTGATTTTTTGTTTCACTGCCTTCTTGGCTTCTATACCAGTACTTTTCTCACAGTAACTTTTCTCATTAGTAGCTATGTGACTCTCTGCTGCAGGGTTCGGCTGTCCCTGGTTTGTACAGCCCCTCTGCCTGACCTTGGCTCTGGTTCACTGAGAAAATTCTTGTTGAGGTGTGAGAAAGCAGGCGAGCTAAAATAAGCAAGATATGGAAAGTAAAAACAGATGGAAGTGCAACTGTTGGAGCAGCAACAGCTAACAGCTCCAGGACTCAAAAGTACTGAGTAAAACTGTAAGACCTTCCCCTCCTGCCAGCTCCAGGGAACTGGAAGAAAATAATCCAGCAGCAACAACAGAAGCAAGCAGCAGGACAGGTCAGCCCATTTGGAGAAGCCTGGCCCTTCCCCAAAAAACAGCTTGTCTGGTCCAAGAGGACTCAGCTGTTTGCAAAGGGGTTGCAAACACCTAACCTAGGAGCTTACTACTGCTAGCCTGCCATCACATGTATTCTCCAACAAAAAATCCCTTCATACCCCTCAACTGTATCTTGCTGGAGTCTCATGGTGAAAGCTGCCCAAATGAAGTGATGAAAGAGGGTTTTACAGTGTCTAAGAAAGGATGCTGTGGCTATTGTACAGCAAAACGTTTTCCTGTCCTATGAGAAATTAAATTAAAAAGCAATTATTATCTGGAAATTTCTAACAATCAAATGTAAAAATAGAGCAGAAATTTAGAAAGGATAAAATGAAAGCACTCCATGTCCTTATGTAGCCATCTCAAAATTCTGAGTTGGTGACTGAAAAAGTAAAGATATTTTATTAATATTCAAGGTAATATAATTTTTAGAATTCAAGCCCCCTTTTCTCTGCATCCATGACACACTAATTGAATACAAAACTTTTGCATCCACAGTTTTGTTGCTGACATGCATGCTCAATGAAAAAACATTTTTCTGAAACACATTTTTATCTACTTGGATTTGGTGTGGGTGTTCCATTAAAATAAAGAAGACTAAGGCACGCTATCCATAGAACACTGAAGTTTTTAAAAACCACCTAACAATACTATGGAAGAATCCACATGGAAACTAATTTTTAGTTCCTGGCACCTATGTTCTCAAGGTAAGCAGCTAATAGAAGTACATCTAAATCAGCATGAAGTAATTCAAACCATTCTGATGGTATGAATTCTTAAATCCTGCTAAGAAATTCCAGCAGGTAGGTGGAAACATAAGATTCTCAGAGTATCTAAATTCTTGCAAATTAATGTTAGCCCCCTGTTTCCCTTTCTTGAAACTAAGACCATAAAACACAGTGACTGTGACTTCTGACAAGGAAAGTCTCTGGCATAGCAGGTTATTAAAGTCTGTCTTTCAAATCCTACTCCAGATTTTATGTGGGGCACCTATCTCTCATATTTTCCTTGATGTTCATGAATATTTCAAATTCATCCATATTGAATTATGAGGTTTAATGATAAAACTATACTTGTAAAGACAGATGCTATTACAAATACAAAAAAAAATTTAAACTGTATAGACAATGGTATCAGGGAAAATGTAATATCTGGGATAAAAGAATGACAGAAATTACAAAAATCTTTTTTTCATATAGTGTGTCAAATTTTTCCACATTCCCCTTTCACTATGTAAGTACTTAAACTCCTTAATACATTTTTTCATATTGATATTGATCTAACGCATGGAGTATCTATAGATCATATATAATACTGACTTATTTAACTCAAAGCCAATGTAAATCTTCTCCTAGTGTGATTTTTAATTAGATGTTTGGTTTATATGTTCATATTCTTCAGAGCTAATGTTCTGAACAGCATAAATTTTCTCTCATGAGATTTCTCAGTAGAAGGGTTTAGAGCAGCCTTTATAAATATTAGATTCCATAACAACCTTATGATAACAATATTTTCTGTGCCTTTGCAGATGAAGTAAATGCATATAATCTATGTCACACAGGAAGTAAATGACAGATGATATGGAATTCAGACTCCTAGACGCTGTCAGATTAGAATCTTTAAAAAATGTGCAGAAACCCAAATCTCAGATATAGGAGAAAAAGAGAGTGCCAAAACAAGCAAATAAATTTGAAAGACTGTAAGTAAAAATGCTGGGAGGGTCTTTTTATTCTTGAAATTCAATCAGGACTGTATGATTGCCTGCCAGAACATAATGTTTTCAGGTCAATAAAAGCAGAATAATTTCTCACATGAACGGAAGAATCAGAACAGGATAACAGCAACCCTCAAAAATATTTTTACCAGCTATCTCATTTACTCCCATATTATGTTTGCTCTTCCAGTTTCTGCTGCTGCTAATAATCACAGGATGCCGACATGTGTACAACTAGTTTCTGCCAATCCAAGCAAACCATAGAAAGCATGCTGTAATTTACAGTCCCAAGATGTTGACAGACTGGATCACCAGCCAACAAAACATTACTTTCTTTTGCAGCTTCAAAGCCTGGAAGGAGGACATAGAGTTCTGTGAAAATCAGTGGGATGCTGGAAAGTTAAGGCATAAGCTACGCTGTTCGTTACAAAGATGCTGGCCATCATTCCGGAGGGGATATCACAGATCTAACCTCAACAAAACATCTGGCAACAGGGCTGTGTTCTACACAGGCTGTAAAAAAATAGGCTGAGATAGCTTTTCTTAGGGGCCTCAGCCTGGTGTCCAGCTGTGTGTCGTTTTTGGGTACTACTAGTTATGCAAAATAGTAATATTTTATTCATGTCCATGGTCTACCTAATTCTGTACCTTGTGCAGGTGTTTTTGTGATGAGTATGTACTTTTGAAATGTTGCTAGTTCGAGACAGCATTTAGAAAATTCTTCTGTAATTGGTTTTTTGTTAACTACATGAGGTTGGAAACCTAAAAAATCTCTCTAGATTGCTGTTGAAACTCTTGTCTAGCAAATGCTGAATTTTTGTGTGTTTAATTGTGTCTCAAACCCCAAAAGGGATAGATAATATGTTCATACCTTCAGATTACGTTCAAGAAAAACAAATCTTACTTTTTGAACCATGGGAAAACATTAACCCTAATTCTAAGCCTCCAACCTCAGGACAACAGAAGATGACAAAGCCAGGACAAAGCAAAGGCCATCACAGTGCAGCACTGGATGTTTAGTGACAGAAAATCCATGGTACTGTTATGTTTGCTTGGATGTTTCAAATAGAGAGAATGATCTCTGTGAGTTCTGCTGTATCCTTCTATTCACACAGAACAATCCCACTTGCCGCAGCGGGGCTGCTCTCCACCTCCCATCCCACAGCCCTGCTCAGCCCAGCCATGGGTCCAAGAAGGCGCCCAGGGCTGGGGCAGTGGGACGGGCACTGGCTGACATGCCCTGCCCTGACAGAGCCTCACAGGGAGCCTCCCCTGCTCTGACAGCCCCCTGGGGCCACCAGCTCTCACAGTGGCCTGAGGGTCTCTCCCTTGGTGTTTCACAGTCTCAGAGGCTCGGGCTATTGCTGGATGCCCTGGCAGAACATTTTTCAGCTCTCTGGCCTGTCTGCAACCAGGGAAGATGTCCTGCAGGTAAGATGGTGAACGGGACATGGTTTAAGCTCTGCATAACATAATGCAGAGACTCTTTTAAAGAGGACAACACTTCTCAAGTCGAAAGTATACAGAGAGATATAATACCGAAAATCATAATAGTTACCAGCCCAAGAGGTTGGTTTTCTTTAATACAATGTCTGTTTTTTATCACAGCAATTACATTAGCACCCCACAATCTACTTGCATCCTGTTGGCTCCACAAATAGAGCTCTGCAGATGTTTGCTATTATCCACAATTTAGAAACTATTTCACCAAAGACAAAAAGAACCCTGGGAATTAATCACCCTCTTTGTCAAAGGGCCCTCGAAGAAGCAAAAATGTCAGAACCATTGCAAAGAAACAAAAAACGTGTTTGGATGTCCATCTAAAACAATACAATATTGTTTTTATTAAAACAAAAATTTATTTTTCTTTCAGTTTTTTTTTTTTTACCATGCAAGCATATTACAGCCCATACTACAGTATGAGTATAAACCCCCTCCATCTGAAGGAGAAAGTAAGCACATAGGTATTTGGTGCAGACCAAGAGTAACAAATTAACCTATTCAATTCAAGAAGGGTGACAGTCATCATATGCATAGTGACACATTATCTTGCATGAACAAAGTGGGTTTATTCTTGTGTGGTTGATGAGATCTGTAGGTACTAAAATAACAGTGGTCAGCATTATGAAGTTATTTTTACTCACATTTAATCAGATATGACACCTTACGCTGAAACTGCAAAATCATTTTCCATTTTAATTGTAGAAAATTGCCAGAATTTCCGAGTTGCCAGAAAAAGACTAAGGAAGCTACAGAACGACTGTAATTACATTTTGCCCCAATTCTTCCTGCAGATGTTGCATAGTGTCTTGTTGACAATGTTTTCTGCATATGTGAAGGGCAAAATCAAATTTTTCACAGTATCAGGATAACAAAAAAAAGCAAATTATTTAAATAAAAGAAATTTGACCTATTTTCATTGCTTTTATTTACAGTTGTTTCCTTAAAAATATTTAGTTTATTTATCCTTTACATAACTGAAAAAATTATAGCTATGCATTTTCTAGTTTGCATTGTGAAAATACAGTTAATTGTGAATAGTAACTGACTGCTATGTCTGGTAGGATCAAATAAAATTAAAATCCAGGTTCTAATACAAGTGCTTGTTCATTACATTTTATATCAATAGCTCAGACATTTATGTAGATTTGCTTACTGAAGACTAATTATGAAAATTAAATTGAGCACATAAAATACTTCAAAATTGTTAAAAGTACATTTTAAGTAAAATGATTAAAACTGAAAACTATTAGGATATCTCATTACTCACCCTAAATTGAATGTAATATTTAAGAAATAAATAATCAGAATCTACTAGCACCTTAGGTACTAAAGCTGTCTGCTTGATTGAACAGGCATAAGTAATCTTTTCAAATGACAATTATATAAAGTAACATTATTATTGTTAGATGGACTCTGCACAAGTAAAATGTCCATGTTCCAGCATAGGTGCAATAAGAATGAAGTCACATATAGCAAAATGCAGTATTTGCAACTAGAAAATATAGTCTTCATATTTCAAATGTGTTTGTCACTAATTTTGAGATACAATATAGGTAAACTCTAAATATATGCTGTGACTATTTTCCAGGTAGTGCAGTCATCACAGAACAAAAAGCCTTTGGTATAATTTTTGTAGATTTATTTCTTTCCTGTAGGACACCCTGGGCTCCTACTACCAATGCAGTGTATTTCCCAAACATTTAGCCAAATGGCTACTTCTCACAATTAGTGATTTTGCCCCCCAGGTTCTAGTTCTGGCTTTTGACATGGTTTTGTTACAGGGCTCTGCGTTATCTCTTAAAGCTGCAGTGCATAGACACCTCACTCTGTTTTTCTTATGTGCCTCAGACTTCTCATCTCTAAATCAGAAAAAGGTTTTATGATTTTCTAAGAATTTTTCTTTATGGAATCTACATATTGTTATCTCTATGGGAACAAGGAGGAAAGCAAGAGACTTGAAAATCTTAAATATTCCCTGCAACTAAAGAATTGGGTAAACACGTAAACTTTATCATCAGAGAGCAGATCTATTTTAATTAATGAAAGTGTTATATGGAAGTGCTAAAACAAAGAAAGATGGTCTTAAGCATGCTCAGACCACTCATGCAGAGAGAATTCCTCTTCTATAAAGGCCGTACCTCAAGAGTACCTGCTTCTGACTGCATTACCATATGTCAGCTGACTAAAACATGATTTATCCCAGAAGTCCTTTGACGTCTATCACAGTCCGTTTAATGGCGCTAATCCTTCTTCACCAGCCTCATTTTTCCCTAGGCCATGACTGGAATCTTCATGTAACCTGCCATGCACCATAACCGGTGTATTTGCTTCTTGGCCTCGTGACCAGCTGGTACAGATCTGCTCTGGTGTGACAGGTGATCCATCAGACACAGGGCACTGCCCAGAGAGGCACCAGTTGGCACAGAAGGGTGCACTGAGAGGGGACAGATGCTCTGCTGAGAAGAGCCTTCTGTGCTCAGCAGTGGTGGTGACATCCCACGTGGCATAGTCCCCAGACTCCACTAGAGGCACTGATCCTGCACAGCAGAGGCCTTGACCCAGAGTGAGCTCCTGAAGGAGCTCCAGTTCTGCACAGATTTGGCTTCAGGGATGCCTGAGGCTTCTGGCTGAGGCTGGGACAAGGGGAGCTGGGCTCCTTGCCTGCCTGCTCTTGTGACCAAGCAAAGTGTCTGCAGGAGGAGGTCACCAGACTGTGCAGCATCAGAGATAATGAGAAACAGTTTGGTGTAAGGTCACGTGGAAGGGGAGAGCGTCCTCTTCACTAAGATCATCACCTGATCAAAAACTTTTTCAATGCATTGACTATTCTTTGCTCAATAATGAGTAAAAGGGGAAACCATAAACAAGAACCCACAGAGACACAAGTCTGGTCACAAAAAGGGTCAATAGAGATAGTGCCAAGGACCAGACTGGGACAGAGAACCTTATCTGTCTTGGCACACTGGGTTCTTCCTCAGCAGCCAGGCAGGATGAGCCCCTGTGCTGAGAGCTGATGGACGTGATGGTCATGTATAACATCCCGTAACACCTGGATCATCTCCCAGACCTGCAGCTTCAAGAACCTAACAGTAATGAAAGGGGTGCAGGTAAAAGCACAGGCTTATCAGGTGTGAAAATGGAGCCTCCCATGTAGGTGGAGGCTGGAAGCTGGTGACTTCTGGCACTCAGAGGATGGCTCCTGCTCCACTTTTAGATCTCCAACTTTCTGACATGCAAGTGTCATCATTTACAAGACACCACTCAACCAGACAGTCATCAGGATGACAGAGAAAAGCTGTGTAACATTGTTATCAGCATGGAACCTTTGCTCTAGTAACACTATCATGTCAAATACAGACATAACTGAAAAGTCTGAAAGGGGAAAGATAACTCTACTACTGCTAAGAAACAATGAAACTTTTTTTTTTTTTTAAACTGAAAAAACCTAATGAGAAAGTGTATTCTAGTTTAACTTTACATTCAGTGTGGGTTCAGAGTGTATGACGCATGTAAGTCACTCACTTCTTACCATGGGGAGACATTCCCTTACTAAGTGAGTGACAATAATGGAAGCTTGCTCGGATCCTGGATTCTGCACAGTTCCATCAGTTAAAGAAGAACTTGCCAAACAATTTGATGTACATTCCAAAAGCATCATTTCCTTGTCTGCAATCATCTTTATCTGTCAATGAGAAACAATACTTGCAAATACATGCATTCAGTTTTCCAGGCCAGGTCTAAAAATCATCAAGATGTACAAGTAATCTTTGTTTAAATCACTCTGAATCAGGTCCTCAAGAATTCACTAATTACTTTGTCCATGTGTAATTTAAACTTTTTGTCTGTGTACTGACTCAAGCTGCAAGGTTTTTATTTGCCCAGTAACATTTGCTTCTAAATTTATCTGACCACACTATTACTAATGTGCTTTGACTTAAATTACACCAGCAGCTATGTTAACTAACATTAATTTAAAGCATATTTTCTTTTGTTTTCTTGTTCTTGCCTCCTATATGCTGAATATTTTTGCTATTAAAAAATGTGGCTAAGTTAGGAAAAAAATACTGTTGAAGAAATCTTTACATTTCCTCTGTATCTCCCAAAAATGCTATGAATATGTTCTGGTTCTTATAGTGATGGGTAAGCACTCTGGCAGCCAGCAGAAGAGCGAAAATTAAAGTATAATAAAGCTAAATACAAATCTTGCAGAGGACAGCTCCCTAGAGTCTCATACATTACTTTTGCATTAATTATTCTCTCGGAGTTTCAAATTATAGCAAATCAGTGTGGCAACATACACAAAATTACTGCACTAAGCATAACAGAAATTCACATGTGAAAACCACTGCTCAACTGAAGTGTAAATGTAAGCATTGCAAAAAATGACTTCAAAGTGTCTATAAACGTATCTTAAAAAGAAAATATGACATCATGGGCACAGGTCTGAAAACTGTTGAATGGAAAAAGAAAACCACAAGGATAACTACCAACAAAAAACCAACAGCAATTTTGTTTCTCTAAGGTAAAAGCTGTAAAAGCACATTCTAAATTTGGAGAAGAATGTTCCTGTTACGTGTATTTCTTGAAGTGAATAGTGTTCGTTTTAGCAGTGAAAAATCAGTTTGACTCCCACCACCACCATCATGACTAAAATATAGATACCAAGCATTTGAAACTTACTTTGCAGAACATCCCTATGAGGAAAAAGTGGATGGGAGGGGGTTTTTTAACCTAAAATCCAAACCTAGCTGCTGGTTAAGAATGCCGTGGCTGGACGACAGCACATGTCCACCTAAGTGAAGCTGCTTATGGCTGTGCCCAGCTGCATTACAAGGAGGTCATGAATCTGTTGGAGCTGTGCAAGCAAGGCCCTGCTGTGGGTGGGTGTCAGGGCTGCCGTGGCAGGGCAGCTACAGTCATGGAAACCGGGAGAAGCTGCTGCAACACCAGAGGCATTGCTCCAGGACCTGATCAACGCTGTCTGCCTGACAGTCTGGGAGTGGTGTGAGAAGAGATCTAACATCAGCATCCCGTGTAATTACCTATTATACTGTGTAATTACCTGTAATTGCCTATTGTTTAAAAAATGCTGTATGTATGAAGTATTATTAAAACTTTTCTATAGTAGCATAGTCCTGTTCTTGCCAGTGTTTCTAGTGTAGAAAGCATTTCCTTTATGTACTAACATGCTGATCTGGACATTAAACTTGTTCTGACACAACCTTTTGGTCATCATTTCAATCTCTTAGAACAGACAAATCAGAAACAAAACACATAAACAATGCTGAAAACATGAAACCCAAATACCTGTTATTCTGAAAATTAAACTTTGGAAGAAATATATTTTTACACCATTTAGTCTATAATATGCTCAAATCTCTCTTCCATATAGCTCTCACAGGAAAGAGTCAAGAAAAATACCCATGATCAGCCATGAGAATCAATACCTAGTGCTTGCTGGATAACGTGTAAGTGTTCTCAGTCTGATTTTCAAATTATATAGTCCCATAATATAAGAGATTCTAAATAAGTGATGTATTATAAATGATAAAACAAACTTTAAAACAAATCCAGCCATAAAAAAACAGTATTTTTGTAAATACACCCAAAGACCACCAGGTGTCTCTGTAATAAAAGAAATGTACATAACCATACATGAAAAAAGAAGACTTAAAAAAAATTTCAATCTTCAACATCTACACACACACAAAACCAAGTGAAAAAAAAAAAAAAAAAAAGAAAACCACAAAAAACCCCCAGACTAAAAAAACCTCTAGTGATCAGTTCAAACTGTTTTAAAAACTAGGGTTATATGGAAAGGTGAAATGTTAATGCAAGACCAGGCAAATCCTACTGCCAGTGTCAGCAGTATTAATGTCTTCAAAATTATGCTTTTAATTCAGATTTTACTTTATGTTGTGCCTGAACTGAAAGGAATCATGCAAAGCACAGAGAAAATCCCCAAAGTGCACCAGATCATGCGCAATTATCTGTTCTTCTAATTAGACATGAATTTATCCCACTACAAGTTTATCACTACTTTGAATTTAATTACGATTCATGACAAACACGTTACTGCTTAGTTCATTTTATGGCACAGACTTAGGTACTGACACAGTTAAAGTGGTACAAACCCACCATCATAGATACAGTCACTGTGGGAAGATACTACATATCAATACAGCTTATTCTTGTAGCGAAAGAGAAGTAAACAGCCCTGATGTAAACACAGTAGCATAAATGTGCACATTGTCTATTAAAATACTCGATATTGATTGATGCAATTACCGATAACCTTGTTTGTGACAGTACTGGTATTACACATTAACACTTCTGTAGCTGGCATGTAGTTACACAAGTGCATAAAAATATAACAGCACAAGAAGTATTTGTTCACAAATGTGCACTTACCACTTTCAAATTAAAGTACGTATCCTTCCCCTTCATTGCTGCAGTCTGATACATGTGAAAAGCTATTTGAGCAATATTTATTTAGATTATTGTTCTGCTTAACACATCTTTGATAGCAGTTCTTAATTGTGAGCATCGTAATCTTAACTGTTTGATAAAAGGTAAATACAAAGGAGGTGAATATTCCCAAAGTACAGAACACCTCTAAGTAATTAAAGAGAAAAAATATGTTTTTCCATATTTTCAAATTATCTTTTAATTTAGAAATTAGTAAACTAATTCTTGGATTATTACTAAAATTGAAATATATATTTTTCTATACTTTCTCAGACTTTACATAACAGCAAAAACCCCATGCATAGCTGGAAAACTTTTTGTATAAAATCTTTGTGTAAATGTTCAGAAATAGCATTTTGTAAACTTAATTTTGATGTTTACCCATTACATATAAAAGCTAATATATTTAGTAAATAATAAACAATTAAGTAAAAATATACAATAAAATGTATATACAAAAAATAACCAAAAATACTAGCATCATTGAGGGATACTACTGAAGGCAATATTAGAAAGTGTGTAACTTCCTTGATTTGCCTTCTTCATCAGACAGAATCTCAGCTTCTTGGCTTTTCATGACTTCTCTTCCTCCCTCTCTATTGTAAGTTCTTGATGTGAACTGCATTATCACTAACCACCAAATCTAGCTCGAAAACTTTGTCCATATCAGAACACTCTTACATCTTCCTCTATGCCTCTTTTTCTTGTTCAAGCTCTCATTTTGCTTTCTTTCCCCCTTTTTCCTTGTCTTGGCCCCTCTGGACCTAGATGGGGGCTCCAGAGGCAGGTGTGGAGCATTGTCTCTGGTGTGCCAGGGATTGGTGGCCACTGCCAGGCTGGGAAACAGGCCCAGGGATACACAGTCTGATCCAGACGCAATCATTTTGTGTGTGTGTGTAAAGAAACACCACTACTGTGCCATAAGAAATCTGGAGAACCTTCCCTCCTTATGAAATACAACCCAGATGGTGTTGAAGTACAGACTTGGCAGCAGCTGTACAGACATTTTAGGAAGTCAGTCCATTTCAGTTTGGGCAGTGCAGGCAGTCCACTCAGCCTCCTATGCCACGTGCTGGCAAGAGCAACAAATTGCAAGAACAGGGACGCTGTCAGCTTGTAGCTGAAATGTGGGGCTCAGGTATTCAGGGTGATGGAAAAATCCTGACAGAAGGGGTACAGGAGCATGTGCTGACACATTGATAAGTTTTGCAGGGCACCTTGCATCCACAGAGCTCATATCTGATGCAGCTGATGCATTCCAGTCTCTGTGCTGTGCTCTGCAACACACTGGCAGGGTGTAATTGCTCATATGAAACACTACAAAACCATATTTTTCTGAGGCCTGTGCATACTTTGGCTGATTCCTTGCAGGCCCACAATCATGTCTGCATGGTGTTTTTTGTTCTGGTGCTGCAAGTGGTCATAGCTTTCTCTCTTGGGCTGTATAGGCTATGGAGGGATGCTTGCCTTTTCCTGTTCTTCGTTTTCCCTTTGAAGCTATCTGTGTATTGTTTCCAAACAGAATTTATCACAAGCTGAAGGCCACCTCTTTTCAAAATCTGTGCAGTATATTGTATTTGTATGTCAGCATCTGAAACAGATAAATAAAAAGTGTATTATTGGCAAGTTCTTGATATGATAGGACTTGGTCCAGAACCTACTGAAATTGGAATTTTTCCCTAGGCATTTAAAGACAACAGTTGTGCAGGCAAAAAAAAAAAAAAAAAAGAAAAAAAAGAAAATCAAA
>VZTI01001119.1:429415-446019 GCA_013397865.1 Struthidea cinerea | reverse complement strand
GGCCCGCCCCGCCGCGCCCGGCTCCGCGCCTGCGCCGTGGGGAGAGGTCGGCGCTTCCCCTTCCGGCCGTGCGGCGGCTCTCTCAACATGGCAGCGGCGCCGGGCGGGCGGCCGCGCTGCCTCCTCTGGGCGGCAGGTGACGGGCGGGCGGCGCCGGCTCCGCCGGGCTGGGCTGCAGGGCAGAGTGGGGGAAAGCGGTGGGATTGGGAAGCGGGCAGGCAGCGCTGGAGCGGGTGGGGCTGTGGGGAAGCGCTGGGGACGTGAGGGGCCAGGAGGGAAGGGAGTCTGTCAGCTGGTGTGGGTGAGCACCCCGGGTTGGTTCGGGCATCACTCACGGAACGCTCTTCCTTTGCCTCGCAGTGGTTGCGCATGTGGTGGCGTCAGGTGCGGGTTTTGTGGAAGATCTAGATGACTCGTAAGTACCGGCGTGTCTTGCCTAATTGCCAAGATACTGTTTGTCTTCTTGTGGGGAACATGACCCCAGACTTTGTGCATAGTGTGCTTGTCAAGAAAGCTACGCTGGAAAAGATTGTGGGTTTTTTTTATATCAGGAAAGACAGAAAGATTGTGGCCTGAATTACCACAGAGTATCCCCTGTTGGAAGGAACCCACAAGGACCATTGAAGTCCAACTCCTGTCCCTGCACAGGACTCCCCAAGAGTCACACCATGTGCCTGAGAGTGTTGTCCAAACGCTTCCTGAGCTCTGTCAGGCTTGATGCTGTGACCCCTTCCCTGGGGAGCCTGTTCCAGAGCCTAACCACCCTCTGGGTGAAAAACATTTTCCTGATATCCAACCTAAACCTCACCAGCATGGATTCATGCTGTTCCTTTGGGTCATGTCACTGGCTGCCAGAGAAGAGAGATAAATTACTGTTCCTCTGCTTCCTCTCTTGAGGAAGCTGTAGAGTCCCATGAGGTCTCTCCTTAGTCTCACCTATTAAGGAGGTTCAGTTAATGAAGCTGAGGAACAATTTAATTTTTCAGCTTTTTTTAAAGCTGTTACTGTGGTGGTGTTGCCAGGAATGTTCTTGAGCTTCCTTGCTTGTCTTTCTTTTTGGTGGCATTAATATATTGGTGTGTTGGTGCCTGCCCCAAATAAAAGCTGATTGCATTTAACCAAGTTCTTCATTAGAGTTTGCGGCATGTCTGCCAGGAGGGGTTGAGAGTACGAGTCTGAGTGCGTTCAGGCATGGCCAGAAACGGAAGAGAGAAAGAGGCCTGCAGGACTAGTTCATGGCTGCTTGAAGTGCCAGTAATGCTCCAGTGTAAAAAAGGGCGTTTACAACAGAATTAGTCCTGAGACTGTGCAGAAATTGAAATGGGTAGTCCTGCCATGAATTTGGTTGTGTAGTGTCGCTGTTCCTGTACTGCTTTGCTGTACCAGTTTGATAGCTACATAGTTGCTGTAGTTTCCCAAGAAAATTACCCCAAATGTTTTTTGGTTTTTTTTTGGTCAGATTAGCAGGTTGATACCAAGTGCTACAAAGCAGCATGATTACTGGAATTGAAAGAGAAGGTATAGGAATAATAGCTGGCAGGGAAGGAGAAGGTGGCATTAGACTGCTTTAGGATAAATTTCAGCCAGTTAAAGGTGATGTTTTCGTGAGGGTTCAATCCACGACAAATTACGTCAAAGAGCTAAGCTGTCAGGAAACCACTCACATTTTTACAATATTACTTGTTAGTCATAAAATCAGATGAGGTGTAGTGGATTTATGGGTTAGGGGATGGGAACATATGGAAGGAGTTTTCGGGAGAGACACAGCGGCATCTCTGGTGTTGTGAAAAAACAACTGAAGCATGGGAACTCTTTGGACTTGATTTTCAAAGCTTGTTTTTAAAACATGCTCATATTTTCAAGGACTGAAGATGCATTCACTTAGCCTATCTGTGCTCCTGCATCACATTCCCATACAATGTTCCCACATCTGTGTATGTAAACCTCTTTGCTGCTTTGGAGTGAAGAATCATGGTTCTGTTGTCACATAACTTAAAATCTCACTTTACAATTCTTGAATTTTTCAATTACACAACTATCCAGATGCTTGTATTTCCAATTAACAGTAAGAATTGCTGAATTGTTCAGGGCAGGTTTTGTGCGGGGTATTTTGGAATTTTTTTTAGCTAATTGGCAAATGGTAAGAAAAGTCAGGAAAACAATTTAAATTTAATTGAAATTAAAATTTAATTTAAACAACTTAAATTTTGTTTTAATTTTGCTCCAAACTGGGGAGCAGTGACTGCTGAAGTTTCAAGGTTTCCATTTTATAGATGCCTAAACATTATGGGTGTTCTGCTGTTGCTGTAAGCTTTGTGTTCTGTTTGAATTTTAGTAGTTGTAGACAGTGCAGACTACTACAAGGGTCAGGTCCCTTTCTGAAGCTTACAGGATATGGGAAAACAAGCAGAGCTAACAGAGGTGTCCAGCTTGGCTGAGAGGGACGTGCAAAATGAGCTGTGGTTCCTCTTGACTTGTGCTGCTCTGATAGCAGATCTGCTGCCTCAGGTCAGTACTCATCTTGTGATGCATGTGGACTTGTTCTAGTGTGATAATGAAGCAGATAAGTAACCTGACTGAAAAAGGAAGTATTTTTCTGTCTGTGGGCATGCATTGGCGGCTCAAACCATGATCAGATGCATCAGAAACGGTGCAAGGGGAAGGAGAAGGGAAACAGCAAGGAATAGATGCAGCAGCTGGGTTGTTTAAAGGCCCTTGGAATTGTGGCCTTGGTGTTCAGTTTTGCTTTATGCTGGTTTCTTTTAACTGTTCATGATTAAGTGTGGTGCTTGGTTTAAGTGGGGGCTGAGAGAACATTTGATCATGTAGTTGGGAAGATGTATGGGTTTGAGACAAATAACTTTGATTCAAGGATGTGCAACACTTTCCACCAGTGTGATTGTGTCTCTGTCAGCTGACAGAGGATTGCACAGGACAATTAAAAAGAGACACTGAAATTTCATGCTTGGAAAACATATTTATAGGGCCTAAAAACAGCACCTTCAGAAAATGCTTGACTGCTCATTTGTAGAGAGATTTCTGTTTTTCTTCAGCAGTGCGTTGAACTTTCTTAATATTGTCTAGTAATTTAATCATCGACATTAGCAAAACTAGTCGATGATTAAATTACTAGACAATATTAAGCAACTCACTAGAGTGAGTTTCGATAGTTGGGATTTTGTTATGGTTCAGACTACTTTGTGCGGAAGTTGATTATATAGGTGCTTGTAAATGAGAAGTACGTTGAAATTTATATTATAAAAACTACGGGTTTTTTTATACAATCTTAGGTCAAAGTTATTAAACTCTGTTGAAAAGCTCAGCCTCCAGGTGTTTTATTCTTTCCCCCTTTTCTTTCTGTCTGTTGGCAAGGTGCAGTCTACCTTTGTCAGTACTTTAATACTCTTTGCAATTTGCTGTAACAGTTGTACTGTGGCAGAGGAAGGAGAACATTTAATTGTAAATTCTTCTTATACAAAGAAAAAATGATACTCTAAATTGAAGCAGAGCCCAGGGTCTTACGATTCAGTAACTGCTTTCTACCTCTTGCATCATAACCAATTATTTGTCATTGTAATTGGAAGTTAGCTGTAGCTCTGTTGAGAGTTCTCAAGAGATGCTGGACTCTCACCGGTTCTTTCATTAGCTCTACAGTGCTTAGGATGGTGAAGTAAATTTTTAGTGAAGTTGTTAACTAAGAAATTTTGTGACTTAAAAATGCTGCTTTCCTTTAGCAGTTCCATATTAGTCTCTGCAAATACCTTTCCTGCTGCTGTACAGATATTGCAGCCTTGGTATGCCATCAATAAAATAGGCTGGAATTTACCAGTGAAATGCTGCAATTCTAAGTTTCAAATACTCAGCACTGTAATTAGATTGTATTCATGATTTCTGAATTATTTCTTTCAAACAGTAAGCCAATGTCAGCAGTAGTATTTCTTCAAGACCATTATGGACTATTACAGATTCAACTTTTAAGAGAAATATAATAAATTCTGCCTACTGCTTATGAGCCAGTTATAGACATGCCGCATGTTGGGAACTAACAAGTCGGGCTATAACTTCTATTAATTGGATCTTAGAGTGTAGGTCTACACTTACTGCACAATTATATGTAAATATTCATCTCCTTTTGCAATAAGAGTGGTGCAGTAAGAGTGTTGTGTCATGTGTGTTGTAGTGTGTGACTTTAGTCCCAGTCTTAGTCACTTTTATGAAGCCTGTCTTTTACAAAAATAAACTTTAGGTTAAAATTCTAGCTAATTTACTTCTCTACATAGGGCTAGTTAACTAATGCAGTAGTTCCTATGATCTTGTAGTGACAACAGTGAAATGTGTAAGCAGCATTTTGGAAAGTACCAAAGAACTTGGATTTATCAAGCTTAGTTTTGTATTAGAGGTTTTAGAATTTAGTGACAGATTTAAAGGTAATAAAACCAGTCAGTTAATTTAAATGCCATTTGTCTAGCATTAAGAAAATTCAGTAGTACCTGTGTATCTCTGGGTTTTATCAATAACTTGATCATTTTTATTCCATGAAGTAGGTTTCTTGGTTGTGTGCAACTTCAATAAAACTATAAACTGACACAACTACAGTAGAATGTTAAAGGAGGTTGAACTAAGATTGCTTCACATGTTAATATTAAAAATAATTTATTTAGTTTGCGTTTAGTAAAACTAAGATTAACAGCTTAAACCAATGCTCTAAGGGTCTGTATTAGTTGATATATAAAAATACAACAACAAATGTATTTAATATAACTAAGACAACTGCAAAATACTTCTTCCCCTTAGATTCCGCATGCTAATCAAATATCTTTTGTGTGTTTTGGTGTGTATTCTTATTTCTTGCTGGTTTTGTGTTTTGTTGGGGGTTTTTTTTGGTCTTAGGAAATAGTTATAGAAACCTAATTGGCACAGCTGTGTGTGTAGTATCATGTACAGGGGCAATCTTAATACTAAAAAATAACCATCTCCTCTATTTCCCCACCCTCAAAGAAAGAAACAAAACAGAATTCTTGTAACTATAGTTTCATACTAACCTTATTGTAGACTTTGCCTGTTTCACACATGCACTTCACTGTTTTATTTTCAGATACATAATTTGTTGATTTCATTTTTTCTCCTTTCTAGGTTTAAAGAAAACCGTAAAGATGATATTTGGCTTGTAGATGTGAGTATATAAGAAAAATGGGGAAATCTGCTGGTGGAAATCAAAAGACAGAGTGCATAGTGCTAAACCCTGTAGTCAGGCTGCTTCATTGTTTGGCAAGTTGTTTGTACATGATGGAGAAAAACTTCATGGCAGAAATTCTGACAGGATAGATAAGCAATCTGTCTGTTGTTCAGGGTGAACCAGGAATAGGCTGAATAGACTGCTGAATAGGCTTCAATCTATATTTTGTAGTCCTTAAAAAAGGAAAGCAGATTACCAAACACACTCAGGAGGTGATAGCCTCTGTTGAGAATTTTTATTGTTCCTTTCACTAATTCTGTCAGCTGATTTGTGTTCTAGACTTCTGTTAGCACTGAAAGATATGAGAGCCCTCTTTTACTTTTCTGAGTTATTTAGAAAGATTCAGTGCCCGTTGTTTCAGGGACAAAGAGTTACTAAAAAGATTGAGCTTGTTTGTGAATGAGGTAACATTCCTTTTCTCACCCAAATATGTACTGTAATTCTCAAAATTGTATTACCCAGATTTGTGATTTTTGAGTGGGAACAACTATGTGTGCTAATTCGGCGTTATCGGCAGTGTATAGCAAAACAAAATTCAGCTTTTTCAAATTGTAACCTTGTTATACCAAAACATTGATATCTTCCGCCTGTTGGCAAATTCATATTCCTGGATGGATTGCTTATATGATCTTTTAACTTTCAAAAAAAAAAGGTAACCACACAGTCTATTCCTAACTAAGAAATCATATAATAGCAATTTGATGTATTATTTTCAAACTTGTGCTTTCATATTAAAAGTAGGACTAAGTCATAAATGCTGCTTGTCATGCTAACCTTGTAACTAACTTGCAATTTTTTTAAGACATAAGGAGTACTGTGACTAGAAAATAAGTCTTGCTAATGATTTGAGGGTTAATTGTAGAATCAATTTCTACTAATTATTTTTTTAATGAAATGTATTTGCTTCTCAGTTTTATGCACCTTGGTGTGGCCACTGCAAGAAACTAGAGCCTGTGTGGAATGAAGTGGGCATAGAAATGAGAAACATGGGTTCTCCAGTAAAAGTTGGGAAGATGGATGCAACTTCCTTTTCCAGTAAGTATGGTTTGTTTTGGGGTAATTTCAACCTCTGTTTTGAAACTTTTTTTCTTTTCTCTTGAAGTTTTTCTTCTGTGTCATAGCACAAATATGCAAACAGTCATTGTAGAAAAATTTCCTTACTATTTTTCTTGCTAAACGTGACAACGTGATGTAGTATGTGTTTTTTATCACATTTGTTTCTGCTTGAGTGGGGAATTCTTCCTGACAAATGGAAGGTAAAAGCTTTCAAAGATCTGCTTTTGATACGCCTCTTAGAGTACTGTTATATAAGCATTTTTATGTGGTGTGTCTCTTGAGAGCATCCAGTTTTAGGTTCCTTGTATTACTGCTGCAGGAGTGCCTGTGTTCTTGGCTCTTACTCATTTCAGGTAATCGGTCCTGAAGCTGTTACACAAAGCCTGCTGAAATCACTGAATTCATTACATCAGTAGTCACTGTTCAGCTGATTTCTTCCCATGTTTCTCTGTAAATGTCTTCTCCAAGAGCCAAATTCAGCTCTTTCAATGCTTTTTTTTTTTTTTTTTTTGCAGTTGCCTTTCATATGTATCGACATTTTCAGAGAAAACCCTGAACCTTTGGTGTTTAGAGAAGTGGTTTGGGTAGATGTGAGAGGGTTGTTGAACGCTTAACTACTTTCTTTGTGTTCGTGTGCTTGTTTATTGTAAATTCTCTTAAATCTGTGTTGAACCAGGAGGATGTTTAAAAGGGAAGGTATAGGGAGGAGTGGGCCCAAGTGAAATATATATGGAATAAAATTTTGTGGATACATTGTAGTGTTTTTAGTTAATATCCATTAAATCTGGTTATTCAAGTTTGTTGTATTTGCGTAAAATGTTACGCAGAATATTTTTTTCAGTGGTGTTCCAGTTTTTCCTGTGCTTAGATATAGGAGAGTTTGGTCTTTTGAGATTAAAATGATTTTGTCTCAAAGACCAATTTATTGTATGTATCTTTATCTATAAAACCAAATTTGTATGACTTCATGATTCATCTTAAAGATACTTATTTTCTATAGAAAAGTAAGTCTGGAGAATTAGAAGTCTCAAGGTCATGCAACCAGATAACTTCAAAACTGGGAATAGGTTTCATGGTTCTGTAACTTTCCAGTCATGTATATGAAATTCTAAATCATATAAATTATATAAACTCTTACCCTGAATTATTTGCATCTGTCATCCTGTTACTAAAATCTTGTACTTTATACCTAGAACAGAATTGGTACTATGTTTTTGTTTTATAATTGATTTTTACTTGTATAAAAACTACTAAAAGCTGCAAGGGTTCCTTTGTGTCTTGGAAAAGTTTTTCTTCTGAGATTTGCAACCAGTTTTATAGTATCTGATAAATCTTTTGAAATAGTTTTGTACTTCCATTTTGAAAGGGGAAATTTTACATCTGGATATGAAAAGCTCAAGTCAACTGTGCTTAATCTTTGCAATCTAAAGATTCTCTGAAATCAAAGTAATTTAGTCTTGAAAATATCAGAAGGAAAATGCAGCTGTAACATGTACGTGTCACTAGGAAGGAACTTGAGTGGTTTGCTCCTCAGTTTGTGTTCATAATAGGAATATGAAGTAGTGTGAAAGATCTGAACTTTGGGAAGGTTGTTGTCAGAGAGCTGAGATCACAGGTGAACATATAAATCATCCAGTAAATAGTGCTTCTGGTAGCTCTGTGGAATGAGGATACAGCACTTAAATCAACAGAGCAGTCACCTGCTGTGGTATTAGTTGAATTTTCAGGGAGTTTAGCCTCGGGTCCACTGTGTGTGAGCAAAGTAGAAATACATCACACCTGGGGCTGGCACAATTGCTGCCGTTTTCTTCAAATCAAGAAGTGGAGGTAAATGCATCAATTCCATGAAGCTGAGAGGATTTTGGTAATCTCCATGGCTGGAACGTTTAAAAAACGTATTAAAAATTGTCTCTTCTAGTTCTCCTAACCACGCACAAGAGCTGTACAAGGAGAAATAAACTGTCTGTTGACAGCTCTTGTGATTGAATGTTCTGATACACATTTTAATGCATCGTAGTTCTAGGTAGCAGAGCTGTGAGAGAACAGGATCAGAATCAAAGTAATCCTCGTGTGCATATTTCTTAGAGCAGTCGTCTGATTAGATGCCTGTAGGTGAGCTGCTAGTTTTATTTGTAGTGCTGTGCAATAAGGTACTGATCCAGGTGAGCAACCTTCGGGTCACAATGTCTAAACTCTTACTGAGAGCTTTGCACTCAAGACCTCCAACATCTGCCTGCTGTGGCATGTGGCTGGTAGCCTCAGAATGGTTTTGTAACAAGTGTTGACTCTTGGTGCTTTTTAAGTGCAGGGATTGTTACTCAACAGGGAATTGCACAAGTATTGCCAGAATTTTAGACTTACTTAATCCTTTTTTGAGACTATGTAGTTTAACTTTTGAAAAACACTGAATTTGCTGGAAAGCGTAGTTTAAGGTGGCAGTTGCTATGTTCACAAGTGGAAGGGTGGTTGCAAATTGTACTCCTTCAATTGGTGGGAGCAAGATAGAAGGTTTTAAACAAATCTGAGGTGGGGGAAAGAGTTCTGCAGTTGTCTTACTTTTCACGACTTTAGTAAGCAGCAGGTAAGTATCTACTTAGAAAGTGCCTCCTTCTGGTAAGGTTCATGACAGTAGACATTTACTTGTGTGGAATATGATTTAAAAGCTTTTTTGTAACAACTGCAGTATGATAATGCACTTCTTGTTAGCCATTACTGTAGCACACGAGTAGTTAATTGTTGTTAATAGTTAATTTTATGTTTCTTTCAAGCATTAGTATTTACAGCTCTACATCCTTGATGCTTAATTCTTGCCTGTTGTATTTTCAGTCAATTGTATGTGCATATTCAATGCATGCTACATTTTGGTGAAAGCAGACCAAGCATTTCTGTGCAGAGGATTCTTATGACATTTGAGTTGTAGCACATGAATTGGGAGCCTATCCTGGGACCCTGCAGCACCTCTGGAAAAAGTCCAAAGTTTAGTGATGTAGCTTAATAACAGCAAGCTTTTCTTTGAAAGCAAGTAGAATAATTCATATTGAGCTAAGTGGTATTTTCTTCATTTGTTTATGTGGCTTGCATAGTAAACCATGTTTAAAGATTAAGGTAGGAGAGAAAAAGAGTGTTAGTTCACTTTGGCATTAATGCATTTCTTTCAGGTATTGCATCTGAATTTGGAGTGCGAGGCTATCCAACAATTAAGCTGTAAGTTGATTCTTCCTATAGAATTTCTATCAATGATTTCATGACAAAAAATTTAAAATAGCCCTGTCCATTTAAAAATCTCAAACCCGTGTGATGTATAGTCCAGTACAATGTCAAGTTAAATAAAGACTCAATAATTTTGAGTACTTTTTACTGTGAACATACTGGGGTTTTTAGCAGGTTGTTGTTTAAGCAAACAATATTCATAATAGATGATAATANTGTGTGATGTATAGTCCAGTACAATGTCAAGTTAAATAAAGACTCAATAATTTTGAGTACTTTTTACTGTGAACATACTGGGGTTTTTAGCAGGTTGTTGTTTAAGCAAACAATATTCATAATAGATGATAATCTTATCAAGTTAAGTTTTCTCAAAAAAGGCAGCAGAGATGTTCAGCTTGATAATTTTTAAGGATGAAAATTTTATTGGCATATAGAGGCATTGAAAACTTGGTTTACTTTTTTTCCTCTGGATTTCCTAAACCTATGTGGATTCAAAGAAAGCCTATTAGAATTAGTGAAACTTACTTGAATACTTTGCTAATGCGAGCTTGCTACATCCCCTGTCAGCAGAATACCATAAGCTGACCAGCACCTCACTGAAGCTTAATACATAACTGTGGAAGGTTTTGCAGATTATTTGATACATTTCAATTATAAAAAAGCATTAAAGAAGTTTATGTGCTTTCCTTCTACAAGGAGTAATCCCTGAGTAGTTTAAATGTTGAGTGTCTCGGATTTGGTTTGAGTGTGGGGTGTTTTATTGTTTTGGGGGGCTTTTTAATATGATCATAAACAAGTGTTCTAAGTGATCTGTGTGCTTACAAGGTAAATGACTGCTGTGCACTAGAAAAAAAAAATTGTAAAAGAATGTTAAGTATTTCAATAAGTCAGTAAATCAGATACTGTGTAAATAAGCTTCTATTCCATAATTGCATTGCATGATTGAGTTTTATATTTTGCTGACCACTTCATTTGCTTATCATTTGCTAAAAGATGACAGTAGTAAACATGTGAAGGTTGAGAAATTTTACATGTGCAAATGTAGTTTAGATGATTGCTATTCTGTTCTTTTTTTGTCTTTCTTATTTATCTAGCTTAAAAGGTGACTTGGCATACAACTACAGAGGACCTAGAACCAAAGATGATATAATTGAATTTGCTAATAGAGTGGCAGGGTAAGTATACTCTTCTCTGAGACTGGTTCTGGTGACTTAAAACTTTGGTAGGATTTTGAGGTGGGCCAAGAGTTATTTAGAAAGAACAAGATGTTGAAGTTAAAAACTATATGTACTATATGTGTGGCTGCATGGGAGACTGGTGCTGAGTTAAGATTATTTGTTTCTAAGACCACATTTCCTGACTGCTGTGCTTACATTCAGAATTTTCTCTCTCAAATGATTGTGACCTTATTGTGGCCTTCCACTATATAAAAACGTCTTGTAAGAAAGACGGAGAGAGACTTTTTATCAAGGTCTATAGTGACAGGATAAGGGGCAAGGGTTTTAAATAGAAAGAGCGTGGATTTAGAATAAATATTAGGAATAAATTCTTTACTGTGAGGGTGGTAAGACACTGGAACAGGTTGTCCAGGGAAGTTGTGGATGCCCCATTTCTGGAAGTGTTCAAGGCCAGTTTGGGTGGGGCTTTGAGGAGCCTGGTCTGGTGAAAGATATCCCTGCTCATGGTGGCAGGGTTGGACCAGATGATCTTTTAAGGTCCCTTCCAGTCTAGCCCAGTCTGTGATTCTGTGACCAGTAAAAGGCATACATGTTTATATCATAGCAGCATTTTGTAGTAAGATTTGAATTTCAAATTTCAGTGTGCTATTTGAGGAACATAATGTTATTGGGGGAAGAGGGGGCGGGGGGAATGCTCTTTTTTCTTTTTCCTTTTCGTATAAAATAGAATAACAACTTGAAAAATTAAAATAATTTGCATTTTGGAATTTAATTTTTTGAAAAACAACACAAAAAATTTCTCATGAATTTTTATTTATTTGGGTTTTGTGGGTCACACAAACTGAGATTTTTCTTTGTCATTTTTTTCCTTTCCAGACCTCTTATCAGGCCACTTCCTAGCCAGCATATGTTTGAACATGTACAAAAGAGACATCGTGTACTTTTTGTGTATGTTGGTGGTGAATCTCCTTTAAAGGTTTGAAGCTTGATTTAATACAGTTACTTCTTTTGGCTATTTAGGGAGTAATTTTAAAAATCTTTTCAAAGACTGAAGTGCATGCATGTAGCAAATTCTTGGGTTTTTTTACGTTTATTAAAGCGCTTTTACAATTTTATTCCATAACCATACTTTCTAATTGCTCTTTGAAGATAAGGTATGTCACAAAGCTTTTGTTTGACACCTACTAAAATTCAGAAATTAAAAAAACATTATTTGTATTTTTTCAGGAAAAATACATTGAGGTTGCTTCAGAACTAATAGTTTATACATACTTTTTTTCTGCCTCAGAAGATGTGCTGCCTGAGGTAAGCTGTTTCCATTCCTACTGTTTCCCCAGAAATGGCATTTTTCTCCTCATCTATGTAATTTTGCTGTTTTGGTGGCACAGAGATGTCTTCTTAAAGTATGTTTGGCTTTGATAGATTTCTAAGTAATTGCATTGAAACATGTAATTTTTGAGTCTATATGGGGAAAGAATACCACCCAGAATTCAGTCTGTCATTGCTTTGTTTTGGCCAAATTACTTCTTCAGTCATATTAATAAAATTAATCAGAAAGAAGATGTGCAGAACCCAAGATGAGCCACACAACCTACTCAAGAAAGTAGATATTTGGATTTTTAGCCAATGCAAAACTCTTGTTGCTCCCAACAGTCCTTTCGCCAAACACTTTTAGAGCTAATTAGGGGGTCTGTAGCATGGATTACTACCCTAGTAATCAGAAGTAAGTGAAGAGGTAAGTTATTTTCATCTTGTACAATACAGCTGATCAAAACATTAGTCTGCCTGGGGACCAGCCAGTCCAGTCCACTGGCTGCAGAATTCTCACGTGGCTCTTTGGAGGATTCTGTAACAAGGAAATTATTTACAGTTCATCACAAGGGTAGAAAAAACTGATACTGCTGTAGTTAGTCTAACCATTGCTGCTTACTTGTTGTAGCAAAATTAAGAGGCTTTCATTTATAGTTATCTTCAAGTGGGACCTGAGTCTGCCCCATGCCTACTAACATGTGACTTTAAAACTAGTTGGTGATTAATGGGGTGAGAACTACCATAATTTGGTTTGTTGTTTTGGTTTTGGGTTTTTTTTAGGCGGCTGCATTTTACAACACCGTAAGTAGAACTGGCCTCATTATAAATAGTGTATTGTTAGTTCTGCAGAAGCCTTGTATCAAAAGCCACCTTAATTTAAATATTGCTATTTGCACTTCAGCTCCAGCTGAGCAAGAAAAGTACTGTTGAGTTGTGCAGTGGAAAGAGTGTAAAAAAGGCTGGAAGTCTTTGAGGTTCTGTGATCACACTGATGAAAGCAGTGAGCTTTTTTTTCCCACAGAAGGTAATTTCCCACCAGCGTCGTTTAAGCTGAAGTAGTGATGATATGCAGTATGCTATGGAGAGAAGAAAAAATGTTAAGAAATTTCTGGTTACTAGTTGTAATGAGGTTTTGTGTTACAGTATTCATGGTTAGGCTTTGTTTCATTGCCTTAGGTATTGTTCCAAGCTTTAGGCATGTTTTGCAGGCTTTAAGCTGTACACAGATTGATTTGTCCCTCAAAGATGTTAAATTATGTTTTGGGCAGGTAAGAGAACAAAGCATCATCTGGGACTACCCTCTTGCTTATTCATATCAGCTATTATATTATAAATAACTGCTTTTACATTCATTTCCAAGAAAGTTAATGCAGAATGATGACAGAAGGCATGTCATTTGGAAATGATGCTGTTCTTACCTTTCCAAAGCATATCAATGAATCACACAATTCAAATGACATGATCAAAACTAAGGTTATGATGCAGTTATTTGTTAACCACAAACGCTGTTAAAATTTTAACTTGGAATGCTAGCAAGTAGTAAGAAGTAGATGCAGTATTTTTTCTATGGCAGTTCACTAAAAATAGGAGCTGAATAAAATTATTTTGGGTTCCAAGGAGAAAGTTTCTACAGCTCATTTTTTAATATGTTGCTGACCATCTCAAATATCATGTTTAGCACTGTAATACAGGCTTTTGTTGTTTGTCTAAATTAGGTCTGTTTGCAGCCTCGTGTGCTGAAGCTGTTTCTTTATATTCCCATCAGTCTGAAGCACAGAAATAGCCCAGATTTAGTGGGATGTGTTACCAGTGGTACTATTTTACTCTGCAAAATTGACTGTCCATTTAGTAGAAGTGGCAGTATGACAGGTATGCTGACAACAGCACAAATTGGGAACTGAGAGCATGATTGATAAAACCCTCAAGTTAAAATTTGCTACCTAAAGTTCACGTCCAATCCATAAGCTATTCTTCATGCTGCTGCGGATAGTAGTAAAAATCCTGTTTCTTTTAAGTTTTGGGAGATTTACCTCTCAAAAATGTATTTAAGTTGTGTTACTTTTAATATACAGAAGCTGATAAATTTATCTTAATAAATGTAGGCAGAAAGTATTTAGATGTCCTTAAGAGATTTTCCCCATGAACTATGTTTACATGTTTTCAGATGTTTTCGTTTGTTTAAAAATCTTTTAATCTTCCATGGATTAATTGAAACCTGACTCTTTCAGTACGTGACATTGCCTGAATTGCCTGCTGTTATGGTCTTCAAAGATGGAACTTACTTTGTTTATGATGGTAAGTAAAAGTGGACATTATCTTAAGAACAAGATTTTTAAAGCGTATATGGAGAAACTGGGGGAGTTGGGGTTTTTTGAAGGGTTTGTTGGGAAATTCCCCAGTTTTACGATAAATAGCAGCTTCTTCGTGAGGGAAAAGAGAAAAAAATTACTAGTTCTTACGCAACAAAATGCAAGGAATTTGGTTCAGCAGTACTGAAGTGATGATGTTAGCTTTGTGTAAGATGTTGCTTCCAATATTACTGTTTTGTTAGCATTATGTACTTAGAAAAGTTCCTTCTTCCCTCACTGTACATATTCAACATATGCCTAGACTACTTTACCTGGCTTGTTCAGGGTGTAGGCTGTAGGATGGCCACCTGAAGCTAGTAGTGTTTTTTATCGCTGCCGTTTCTGCAGTGTATATGTGCAGTACATAATGCCCGTTCAGCTGCCATTTCTGTAAAAGGTGTATGTCTGCATGTGTGCATATCCATATGTAAGTATTGCATTGTACTCATGCTGTACCATAGGGCCCCGCGCATGTGAGAAGCACCTACACACACACAGACACAGTTACATCGCCTAGCCTGGGCTTATAAGCACACCACTTATTGGCAAAAACAACTGCTCTTGATTTGGATTGTTTTAAACGCAAGTCTTCGCTTTCAGTTGAAAACATATCACTCAGAAAATTATTCTGCAGGTTTAATTTCTGAATTTAAGTAGTACCACAGCAAAATACTCCAGGTTGGCCACCGAGAATATTCTTTGTGACCTCACAGAATGGATGTACTTGTCTTCCTCTTCAGTTTGTTGCCTCCAGAGAAAACTTCACTCTACAGCCTCCTTGATTTGCATTTAACTTTTTTGATCTCTTTTAGCAATTCTGGAGAAGGAAAGGTTGTCAGAGAAACACTTATTTTGCTGTGTGTGGCCTGCTTGCTTTTCCAACACCTTTTAAAACAAATGCAAAAGGTGTAATAATTCAGGCTTTTAATTTACTTTGTAAAAATTTTACTTTTTCGTAATGTACCAAAAACGTTATTGTAAGTCAAACAAATCAAGGAAAATGTAGTTTAAGAGTCTGAATAAGGTTTTATGTGCAACTGTTATGACTGGGCACAAGTTTGAAGAGCTCACTGTGAGGAAAACCTTCTAGCAAAATGCACTTCAGTGGTCTGACCTTGTCTGGTGTTTTGGTTTGGGTTTTTTTCTTCTCCATAGTAGAGAGAATGGATGCAGATCTAAGGGATGCATTATGCTTGGAATTGCTTGCTGCTATCTTACGGCAGATAATTGTTAACCCAAAATTATTGACACTTCAGTCTATACAATAGGATTTAAGACAAATTATTTATTGTGCATTTATTTGCATAAAATGCAATATATATATCTATATACATTTTTACTTGTGAATTAGATCTAATTGATGGTATGTATTAGAATTTAATTCTTGATAGGTTAAAACATCTAGCATCTGAAACTAGCCTTCAGTATAACTGTCAGTCACACATGGTTACTTGTTCTTTTACATTCACAATGCTGTTTAATCCATCTGCTTTTTCATTTAAGGACTCTCACAAATACTGCTTTCTGTATTTTTGTATCTCTACTTTGTTTGAAACTTGATGACTTATGCACACACACACCTTTTAAAACAGTCTTTGAAATGGTTCCTTTCTGCACTGGGTCATGTAGGTGCTAAAAAGCTAGAAGCAGAGAAGTTCTTCAGCCTTTTCTCAATATTCTGTGAGAAGACTGTCTTTCCTATGTAAACTATTTTAAACAAGTTCACAGTTTCATAAACTTCTTGCACTCGCAAGCTGTTTTGCAAGATTGTTATGGCTTTGATTTTGAAAATATTTTGGAATAGGTATCTTAAGACTTGGCCAATCCTCTCAAGGGGTGGATGGCCAAGGAACCAATTACCTATTGCCATTCAACACACTTTTTGCGATCTATCCTATATAGTAGTCAGAAAATTATTAAAGAAAAGCTTCGGCTTCCACTTGTTCATGAGCCTGGACTCTGTGTCGTTTTCTTCATGCGCCTTGGACATAACAGCGACAGGGTCACAGCTGCTAATATAGTATGTATAGCATGATTTGGGAAAAGAAAGATTATTAAATCAACTTTTCACGCTTTTCTATCATACGCTTTGTTCAGCAGTTGAAAATAGCTTTAGAAGTTTTAAAACTTGAGACAAATGCCCAGAAATGTGTGATAATTTTATAATTTTTCTAAAGAATAAAAGGAAAAAAGGAGGAAAAAATAGTGGTTGCCTCAGTAGTACTGAAATAGTAAATCTGATGGCTCACCTCCAAAAAAATTTAA
>VZTI01001119.1:303163-429336 GCA_013397865.1 Struthidea cinerea | reverse complement strand
CCCCAGAGTATGAAGATGGTGATTTGTCCTCCTGGATAAATAGAGAAAGATTTCAAGGTTACCTTCATGTAGATGGCTTTACACTGTATGAACTTGGAGATACAGGTGGGATGATGCTACTACTAAACTCTTTGATGTCGTGTACTAAAGAGTAAGATAAATCAGAAGAGTAATAACACCATGTTTTTAAACTTTAGAAATTAATCAATATCAGGCTGGAGCTGATAGTGGTAGTCTTTTGTTGATGTTGGACAGTCCTGTGACTAGAGGTTTCATCCACAGCCCTTTCCTCACAACATAAGTGTGTCTAATCCTGTAGTAGTCACAAAAATTAGTAGGACTTTTAATTTAAGAGCACCTTAGGTTTTGCATAAGTTGCATATTAACTCCTGGAAAACACGCAGGGAATTTTAAAACTAGATTTAGAAGTATCAAATATGGATTTTTCAGGTATCTTACATCTAGTGGATTTAGATATCTTTGAAATAGATGTGACTAGGAAGGGAGAAGAGCATGTACTGAAGTGCACTTTTCCCAGAAAACTTCAGCTTTTCTTTAGCAAAAGTTCTGCAGGCCAAATGAAAATTTTGCAGCCAGGCAACCTCTGGAAAAGACAAATGACTTGTACTACACTTAAGGTATACACACTCTGAGGTATCAGAAAAAATACTGTAAGTGTTGATTTTTCCAGGCTAGAGCATCTTATCATCTATTATTTCATTTCAAAATACTTACATTCAGTCAACATTGTGTTTTTTCAGGTTTTAAAGAATATGAAACGTCTATGTTCTTACATGTTTGTAAAGCTAATATTGTTACACCTACATTTTAAATGGCTATTTACAGAAATGCTATTGCATTTGCATATTGCTATTGTGAAGTTGTTTAAATGTTGCACATTTCTTCCTGTTACGTTTTTGACTAACAATTCCTCAAATTACAAAAAAATTATTTTGACTTTATTAATACACTGGAGAAGCCATCATTTACTTTAAAGAACTTTATGTATTAATACATAGTACCTGGAATGTATTTACATCATCTTTTTCAGTCTAAAAGGTAATTAGTTGTCTCCTGGTGTATTTATTAGATAGTGTCTTAGGGTGGAAAGAAACGGGGAAAAAATGAGAATTGAGGTATGGAAGAAATGGGATGGGGAGAAGCTACTGCTATTTCACAAAGAAGCCTGGGCACAAATCATAGTTTTTGCCCTTACAACTCTTCAGTATTACTTGAAGAAGAGTGACTTCCTATTTTTGAGGGGAAAGCTTCTTGTGGCATGGTGATGGGTAGGAACTGCGCAATTGGTTGGCTTGATGGGGGGAGGGTTTTGAGTAAATTGTGGCACCTGGAGAGAACTGACAAATCTGCCATCTGGAGCCTTGGGTTAATCTGTCTGACAGTGCACTGTTAACAGATCTGCTTTCCTAACTTCGGGTGCTTGATCTGGAGAAACTTTGGCCAGCTTTTGAAACATACTTTTATCTGATTGACCATAGGACTCCTTGGGTTTGATTTTTGGTTCTTTTTTTCTTTTAATCAGGAAAACTTCACAGAGTAAATCCTGAAAAGATCGGTATACTCTGGTGTTGACCTTTAAGCTCCACTGACAGAGGGCTGTGAACTAAATTGTGTTTCTGATGTCATGATTTCTGGGCTCTACCAGTAAATTTTCCAATTTTTTTTTTCCATAATGCTCACAACTGTGTGAAAAATAGTCATTACTAAATTGGTACAATAGTGATTTAATCACTTAGAATCAGTTTGTAA
This sequence comes from Struthidea cinerea, assembly GCA_013397865.1. NCBI lineage: Eukaryota > Metazoa > Chordata > Aves > Passeriformes > Corcoracidae > Struthidea > Struthidea cinerea. Next base: position 427,566 of record VZTI01001119.1, on the reverse strand, counting down.
TTTGCTGCTATATAATAAAGGACTCCATAGCCTCATATTTAGGTATATGCAAATATGCAGCTTGAGTAGGAAATTAATTTTTATGTGCTTTTTCTCCCTTTTAACTTCTTTCTATCGATAGGCTTTTCATAGAATGCTAGTGGTGTGGCATTAAGCCCCATCTTAATTTATTTTCAGTAGCTTTAAGAAAACCATGGCTTGCTCAGCTTGAAGAGGCTCTTTGGCTGTGAGGCTGGTTTATATGTAAAAATTAATTCCCCTCCCTGGAGAGTACCTGATCTTCTAAGTTGACATATTTCCCATTGGAAAATGTGTGTTTCTTTTTAAATGGTTTCAAGAATTTTATTCCTTATTTTAGGAAAACTTGTGGCTATTGCAGTCATTGATGATAAAAACTCTTCAGTGGAACATACCAGGTACAGAATTGAGTATTGGTGGCACTATGGGAGAAATGTGCTGGTATGACACAGGGAAGTTTGAAAGTTTCTTAAATATTAAGAAATATAGGTTAAATCAGTGGGTTTAACTTGCAAAGGTTCTTTAATTTCTGACTTAGTGTACTGACTTTACTTAATTTATGGCTTGGTTGAAGCACATATGAGTTCACTGAGATGGTGGGAGTTCTTGTATCACTCTTCTGCCACTTGTTAATGAGATCACATGGGCAAATGGTGATCTCATAGCTTTTAAACCCTATTGTGTCACCTTTTAAACATAGACAAAAGTGCTTGAGTTCAGATGACTTTGAGATTAACTCATTGAGTTTAAACAAATGACTGTACTTCAGTTCACTCGCATTGAAAATTAGGCTAGCAATCCTTATATATTAGTTGTCTGTGGAACTTTAAAGAAGGGATATTTTCGCTGGGGTTGGAGTTTGCTGATGAGACTGAGAGGAACAAGACCTTCCCTTGTCCCTTTCTGGTTGCATACACAATTAGACTAAAAAAAATACTGTTCAAGTAGTGTGTCTGCTATTTTCAACCTTTAGGAACTAAGCAAGATGAACAAGGTGTTTTTTCTTAGTCCTTTTTACTGATGAGGTACAAATCGCTGCTTGCTGGGGAGATCTCAAGTCTTATTGTTTGTATTTAGAAAGAGTTTATCCTGGATTATCCATGCCAATTTTTTTCCTTCTAGACTAAAGTCTATTATTCAGGAAGTCGCCAGAGATTATCGGGATCACTTTCACAGGTAGGCATACATGGTAATCTGATGTCTTAATTGAACTTCTGTATTAACCTTTCTAAGATAGCAGTCACTTTTTTTCTATATGATAAATGCTACAGTGCCTGCTTTTATATTTTTATACTAATATTTAATAGGACCATTTCATTAGCTGTATTTCATCATGCTGACTGTGTTCTAGATCATCACTTTTTGTGAATTACATTGCAGAGTGTGTGCTCTCATTTTCAGTTATAGGAAAAATATTTACGGAAGAACTTTTGCTGAAACCCACTATTGTGTTTTCTTTTTCATCATTTCATTTCTAACTGCTTCTCTTACAGGGATTTCCAGTTTGGCCATATGGACGGAAATGACTACATTAATAGTTTACTAATGGAGTAAGTAAATTCTTATTTAAATATTCTTTCTTCTCTTGTATTTGTTGCCAAGTGTGGTTACTTGAAGATAATTTTACAAAAAATTCGTGGCTTTCATGGCTTAAAAAAAACAAACGCTGTCGTCAGAATTCAGCCTGTAATATAGTATCAGTTTTTAGTTAAACTGTATAAATGTATAATTTAATGTTAGATGTTTGGCTTACTGATAATGCTGATTGGCAAAGCTTATCTTTTAAGTCTACTTTGTTAAATTAATAAGTGTTAGAATTGTGAGGCTCTCATTCTTGATGTATTTTTAAGACATAGAGAAGCATGGAATGCAAGGAAGGTGCTGACTACACTTGATATGTACATGCTTCATTTTGAAATTTATAGGTGGTTTAACAAGATGCTTGACAGTTGCCCTTTTATCCTTTTCTGAAAAATGCACAATTAGAGAGTTGAGTTGCTTGGCATTTGTAGTTAACTACTTGTTCTCCTCTGGCCTTCGGAGTTCTGAAAGAAAGGAAAACCAGAAGTCAGTGTGCTAATTCTGTAAGTTTTCCAAATCCCTTTCTCAGGGATCAAACCATTAATTAAGCATGTGTTCGTGCCCCTAAAGATTCTAGGAGCTTCATGTGGACCCAGAAGCACAAGGTCTGTATTTTTGTAGAACGTCTGTAGATTAACACCTGAATGCACTTAATTTAAAAACAACTGTCTCTCAATTAAAATTATGTGATTTGATTGAGCTAGTGCTTTATACTTGCCAAAAGTAAGACCTTCCTCACTTCCTTGATTGCTTCTCCTGTGCAGGCTCTTATGTCGGTCTGCTGAGCTGTTTCATCCTGTTTATTTGGCAGAGAAGAGTTTGGTTTTTTGTCTGGGCGAGTAGGAACTTTATTTTGCTGATTCAACAATGTATTCCCTTCTACGCTGCTGAGTACCAGCACTGAAGTGCAAAGAACTAGGGAAGGGAGATGAGATGCCTGGGAGGAAGGGAAAGAATGCAGAACTGCCACCTGGAATGGTAGTGGTCTAGTGGCAAGATCTGTTCAGCTGGGTTTAACTGAATCTGCAAAATGCCTGATTTTAGTATATGGAAAGTGGTTGTTCAAGTACTCACCGGCTTTTAATTGTTTTCTAAACAGACTGTATGCATTTCAAGCATAAGTAGGAAGCTGCAAAAGAATGCAGCAAATTATATTCAAAGTAGCAGCTCTTCGTGTGGCTACATGAGTAATTTGAGTTAAAAAAAAAAGTACTGCAACTGCTTTGGTTTGTCACCAGATGGCAGCAAGTGGAAATAAAAAATCTGAACAATGAGAAATATATCACAGAACAGGTTTTTTACTGTGCCAGTTGCATATAGGAATAAATTCTGTTTTCTTCTCAAAGGACAAAATATTCTATGATTTCTGGGGATAGAACTAGTAGACCCTGACATTTATGAACTTAGCTGTAACTCCGTTAGTAGACATTATAATTCTTCTGTCTCTTCAGCAGTGTATTAAAATGCTTTTGTTGGATTAGAAATGGCACGTTTAAAACCATGCACAAAAGAAGAAATCAGAATATCATGTATTATAATTAAAATACATAACTTTACTTAAAATTTTAGCTTTTCAGTACTTTAGTGAAAGCAAAGATACAGCTTTTTGTAAGCTAAGGTGTACAGTATCACTGAGAATGTCAGCTACAGGTGTATGTAGAGCTCTCTGCTGTTGGAACTAACACATTAAATGTGCTTTTATGAATGTCTGTGTAGCAGATAGAATATTTCTATAGAGGTTATCTTTCAGCTGCTCTTACAACCAACTCCGAGAACATCAGTTACCAGACTGTTAAATGCAACAGAGAGACTGCATCTAATTAATAAAACTTGTTCTGTTTTGGCTGGGATGACATATTTTGGCAGAAATAAATAACTTGTTACAAGGTACTTGCAAAAACACCTGACTTGGTTTGAGTGCCTTCTACGTAGATTTCTTGTTTGTTTCTGATAAGAAAAGAATAAAAGTTTCAAGGAAAACCATTATATTTAGAGACTCTTATGTTGTAGATTGCCTCTGTGTACAAAGTTTTGTTTTTTGGTTGTTTTTCTGAAGTTCCATGAAAAGAATTGCATTATTTTGTTATCCCTGTAATTACCATTATGTTTTTTGAGATGGCACCATGCTTTCAACTTCAGTGCTGGGAATAGAGTCTGCACCTTAAATCTTAAAGTATTCAGCTGTCTAGAAGTTCATGAAATTGTCATCTATAAGTATTAAACGTTTTCACTTTTAGGTTTGCATTTGAATTAAAATCAAAACCAAAAACCCCATATAAACTGTGGGAGAAAATGTAGGATAATTTCAGTGACTTCAAAGAAAAATGGGCATCTTGAGTATATAACCAGTATTTTCATTAAATAATTTAGTATGAATTGGTAGCCACAGATAAGACTGAAATCATCAGTGTTACATGGATTACAAATGTACATGAATGGGACACTACTGGACAAGGGTAAAAATGTAGAAAAACAAGGTGGGCATTGCTTCTCCTGTGAAGGAAGTATCTGAATTCATTACTGACAGAACTGTAGAAAATTGACAGACTACCAGAGATTTTTAACCTTGTTTGATGTATTGAAGTCTTTCTTGTCAAACAGTGGTTTTTTGCAGTATTAAAATTTCCTAAACCTGATCTAATTTTGAATTTAGTGCTACAGTGAATAGAAGATTAAACTGGTTTGTGTCCAGAGATAATTTCTAACATTTTTTTCTTTTTTTCTTTCCAATTATGGTATATTGCACATTGTTGCAGGTTGGGTTCGGTAACTAGGCAGAAACACCAATCAAGTGTAGTGGTTTAACTTTAGATTTTAATACATACTTCCTTTTTGGTGAGATAAAAATTAGGACAACGCAGAAGCAGGCACAACTTAGACTATTAATGAGTTTATTAAGAGATTTAAAAGACAGAAGGAAAAAAACTTGCTGTGGTATAGTACATTTCTTCTATGAATCTTACAGTTCTTTCACACTGCAAATTATAGATCATCACATGGGGGTTATTAAGGATGAATTATGTTGCCTTAAACATGAAGGTTTATTTCTTGCCCTTAGTTTCTTAAAAGCTTTTTTCTCTTTGCTTTTAAGCAGCCCGGCATGGGCACTTTTACAGTCTTCACGGGCTACACCTGAATGTCCATCCTCCCATGTACTATAAATGGTTTAAAGAAATGCACAGTTCGATATTACAGTTCCTTACCACGGCATGATAGAGATATTTTAACCTGCGCGCGCGACAAAACTGCACCGCCTTTTCTTCTCTTCCGAAGCCATCTTAGCTCCGTCCCACGTGACGTGACTCACTTTTTGTCGGGCTCCGAAAATCACCCTGACACCGCTTAGCTTCACAGTGGAGAGAGACCTCTGCTCGCTCTCTCTCCGCGCTGCTGGCTGCACGGCATCCTCTTCAGTTCAGAGCAAAAATGCACCAACTGCAGGCAGGAGGCTTTTATTTGGCTCTTGCTGACTCAGCGTGGTGAAGAGAGGGTCCTGCCGGTCCCAAAAAGCCACTCAGACGTTTTCAGCTACATCTGCAGCTCAGGGATAGCTCCCCCCGAACAATCCAGGGTCCGTACCCTGGCGCTGGGAGAAGGGGACGGGGGGCAGAGACCCCGGCCCGGCCTGGCGGGGCCTAGAGGCCACCCCCCCACCTTCTGGCAGGTGAGCTGGAAAGGAAGGCCTAATCCCGCCTTCCCGCGCGGTTTAAATATGGAAATTTAGAGAAGCGTTATTGGTTTAAAAGGTTGCCTGTCAATTCAGGGTCAATCAACTGCACACATGCACATGAATGTTAACTGTTCAGTAATAATTCTTTAAAAACTCTGCTGCTCATATGCCAACACTTTAAAAGAGTTGTAGAAAAACTTTGCTTGATACGGCTCATACTTTTGACTAGACTGGCAGAGGTTGATTGATGAAGGTGATCAGTTAGACAGTAGTTGTGTGGGATTACATTTTTGAGTTACACTTCTGCCTTTGTGAACTAAAATACTTCATGCATTTAGTATACAAGGCTACTATCTGTGATCTCTTACTATTTGGAAAGTCATAAGGTACCTGATTTGCAGTTGCTCTGGGTATGTAAAATGCTGTAAGTTTTAAGACTGTCATTGACACAGATGTGAAGGAAAAAAATATTAATGAGAAACGTGCCCATACCATCCAGGTGATTATCTTCCCCTTGCTTTCTTGCTTTTAAGGAATTACTATAAAGAACACACATGAAGAAAAGATTAATGGATTCCCTTTTGAAATGATGTAGGGATTACTTGAATTGGAATATTTTATATGGTAGTTCTTTAAATATATAAACTGTCTGTTTTTTGTTTGCAGTGACTTGACAATCCCTACTATTGTTGTATTGAATACCTCCAATCAGCAGTATTTTCTACCAGATAGGCACATTGAGAGCACAGAAGACATGGTTCAGTTTATTAACAATATCCTGGATGGTACAGCTGAAGTAAGTCTTCATTGTGGTTTGGAATATATTGGTTGGTGTTTATTTCTGTAGATGCTAAAGTAAAGAAAAAATTTGGTTACTCTGATAGTTATGCATGTGTTTTATATTCCTGTCCTGTCCTACTGTCTTGGGTGCTGTCATTGAATATGTGATTGTAAATTCTGGAGTCATGCTGTTGCATGTTGTACAAAGTAAGCTATCTTTTGTTTATAGCATAATGTTAGCTGGCTTCTTTTGATATTCCTTTTACTGGTGCAGTTGTAAATGGAGAGATTTTTATTCATCTCCTGGTTTGCATTAAATGCATTTGTTTAAAAATTTGAATTGTAGTGCATAATTCAACTGCTCCCTTTCTTTTGGGTGGTAAACTAATAAATGCAGTAGCTGGAAGAATTATAAGTTCAGATCCAAGAAAGAGTGTTTCATTTGCTTTGAATGTTAGAAATGGACACAAGCTTACTCTTGTCTGCTCTAAAACTAAAAAAGAGCTGTCTTTTGTTAAAACAACAAAGTTAATAAGTCAATTGGAATTGATGACTTGGATAATTTCTGAGTTTTTATTCCCTCAGTGTACTGTAAGTGGACAGAAGGCTATGTTGCGTGGATGAGGAAAGAGGTCATGGAGCAGAACTTTCATTTGTGCTTCTGGGGAGAGAATGCTTTGCCATGAAGGGGAGCTGCTAATAAATAATTTGGCTGCCTCCTGGGAGAAACCTATTTCTGGTTTAAGCCCCAATTTCACTGTATATCGAGTGCTTCCTGTGTTAGCTGAATCCCACGTTATATTATGCCATCAGTTTTGGGTCATTGGCTGGTAATGACAAATAATGCAGAAGATATTTGTCATATGGGGTACTTGGGTTTATTTAATCTGACAGGTTGATGTAGAACGTGATATAAGTGGATTTATATGCTGTTCCGGACTTCACTGGCAACTTCCAGTTGCAGTGTGAGGTATTGCTATAACTTACTTGGTGGTTCTTTGTTCTTGAGTTCTCGCTTTTTTAATGGTTTTTGAGTGCATTTAATTGTGTCATCAACATCTGTTAGACTCTATTTGTATGTATCTTTCTGGTTGAAACAACAAATGTAATCAGTTTCCGTCTGTTTTTTTTTTTACTTGGAGGAAAATCATTTGTGATGCCTCATGTTTGTTGCCATAGTGTCATTTAGGTTTTTTTATCTTTTGTTTGCAGTATCTCAGCTAGAGTGAGTAAAGGTTGGTCTAAATTCACATCTCTGTATAATACAAAAATGCAGGATGTGGCTTCATTTAAGCTCCATGCAAGGTATCTGTAGACATAAAATTGGCTACATTTTCTTCCCAAGAAATTGTGCAGCTGTTGAGACTTTCTGAACCACAGAGAAATTTCTGAGAAGTCTCGCATTCCCCTTTCTCTGCCTTGGGAAATGTTGGATTATTCACCTGTACTTTATTGTTATTCTGTATGATCCTACAGATAACCTTTTGTGAGTCTGTCTCATCTTTGTGGACTTCTTTTGCTATTTGAGGGGATTTGGTCAGATCAGGTGCTGATCAGTTGACTTCCAAATATGTGTTTGTTTCTCTGGCTACTCAAGAAAGGTGAAAACTGGTCCTCTTCAGCAGACAGGACTTGTGATTCATGTAGTTATTTTGAACACTGCTCAGTTAGGGGGCAGTGTAGGTATAGTCTTTCATTGCTTGACACAGGTTTTATTTATTACACTTTCATATCTTCTCTTTGCTTAGTTCTTATATTTTTCTAGCTGTGCTGTCATAATCCATAAGTGTGTGTTCAACAGCTGCAGGAAAGTTCAGAAGAGCTGTGTAGTTTTATCATTGTTACATCAGGACAGTTGCTAGTTTTTGTTAGTGTTCCTTTATGGTAAGAGAGCGAGTGTCAGCCCATTGTCCAAGTTGGCACTGATTGTTCAAAACAATTGTGAGAGACTTTTTCATGAGACTACTGAATAATCTTTGTCCAAGCTTGCCAAGTTGGAGTGTCTGGGCATCATGAGATGTAAGAATAATTACTTTTCATTTCCCTCTAAAGGGACTTAAGATTGCAAGGTCAGAAGAATGAACTTTTGGAATCATAACTGAAAAGTGTCAGCAGTTCTGATATGGTTCCATTTGAAATTTCAGGCACAGGGTGGTGATGGACTTCTGCAACGAATCAAGAGAATAATCTATGATGCCAAGTCTACTATAGTGGTAAGTTTTAATTTTCATTGAATTAGATGGTGCCCTTGTCAATCAGGATACAAATACTTTTTGAGGGTTTTAAAAATATTTTCGTGTAAGTTGTTTTATATTGTATATGTTGTGTATATATTATAGGTATATGTAGAGGTTTAAGCCAAATGAACTTCTTGATTAAATTTTTTAATAATATGTTTGATAAATATTCAACATATCTTAGTTTCTTCATTTTTCACTGCTTTTCTGTATATCTCACATGTATTTTAAGGGATAGAACAGAGAGAATTCAAGATATTTTCCTTGACGCTTTTGACATCCTTTCTTGAAACTGGTACCACTTCACTGTTCTGAGGAATGTTACATTTTTGGTCTAATTAGTTAGAGCATAAGGGGATTAAACACTACTCTTTGTGTAGTTTTAAAGCAAACATTTTTGTCATCTTTCTCATAAGTTTATGCTTAACAAAATTTTGTTGGGAAGATGTACACAAATCCATTTCAGCACTTGTCCCTACACAAGCAAATAAACCTGTGCTGTGAATTTAAATTGAAACTCACTTGTTTCTAAATGAGTGGCTTCCAAAATTCTGTGAAAATGCAATATTTAGCCACCAGTTTCTGAAACCAGAAATCCTTCTTCCTGTGCCATTAAGCTACTCCTCAACAGGAAACTCTCTAGAATTTTTTTGCAGACTAATTTTTGAGAATGAGACAAGTAAGAGATGAAACTTTTTTTTTTTAAGTGTTGTGTAACTCTTGGAACAACTGTTTCTAAAGCTTCAAAGAATGCATAGGATATGCAGTTGCCTGTAAACATTAACTGTCCCAATGCAATATTGTAATATTTGAACTTCTGTGTCATTTTTTATGAACTTATAATAGAAATTGTTGAAGTTGAGGGCTCCTTGCCACTTTTGTGGAAGAAACCAAACAAACCAACCTAATAAAAAAAAAAAAAAAAAAAAAAAAAAAAAAAAAAAAAAAACCACAAAGCAACAACCATAATAAAACCTAAAACCCAAACCAAACAAGCAGAAAAACCAAAATAACCCATCCATTAGGACAAGAGAACACAGTCTGTGCCAGGGAAGGTTTAGGTTGGACATTAGGAAGAAGTTCTTGACAGAAAGGGTGATTGTGCATTGGAATGGGCTGCCCAGGGAGGTGGTGGGGTTCACCATCCCTGGAGGTGTTTAATAAAAGACTGGATGTGGCAGTTAGTGCTGTGGTCTTGGTGGTTTTATGCCATAGGTTGGACTTGATGACCTCAAAGGTCTTTTCCAACCTAGTTGATTCCATGATCCCTCTAAAAAATACTGATTCTCATTTTGGATGGTTTTTTGAATAAATACACAGAGTGATAAGGGACGTAATGCAGTAACTTTATATATTCACTGAAAGTGGTTTTTACTTTCTATTTCAACAGTCTGTGTTCAAGAGTTCACCACTGCTGGGATGCTTTCTCTTTGGGCTGCCCTTGGGGGTCATCAGCATCATGTGTTATGGAATCTGCACAGCTGATACAGAGGGAGAGGTATTTGAGCATGAGGGAGCTAAAAAGGAAAGTGGTGATCGGGAGCTCACAGATGAAGGCAGTGAGGAAGAACAAGAGGAGGAAAAGAATGGAAAATACACAGAACTTTCAGATGGAGAGCTTAAACAGAAAGACATAATGGAAAAGAAAAAAGACTAACTTGTTTAGCAAGCGAATTCTCTAGAATTTCCAAATGGACTTATTTATTGGCAGTTGTCATTTATTGATTATCTTCATGAAAGAGGACCGTTTTATCTGCATTATGGTAGTTTTGACTTGCATGTATTCAAATTTTCTCAGAAATTGACAGAAAAAAAATGGATGTTCTCTTAATTGTCCTTAGTAGGTTAACAAAGAGCAATTTAAACTGAAGAAATTTTCAGGTACAGTTCTACACCATTTTTGTAAGAGTTTTGAATTGTTCATTTCCAGAACAGTGAGATAATGTTACTTGACCTTTACTATATGTGATGAACTGCTACTAATATAGCCCAGCTATGCACTTATTCATATAAAATTAAAGCTGAAAATGAGGTTAAGAGAGCTGTAAAGTGTTTCAGAGCCTGATAGCTAAAGACAACTTAGAAGTTTTCTAAGAAGTCACATGTTCTACCTGTGGCACATTATTATGGGGGAAAAAAACCAAAACCAACAAACTTTTCTATTTTCTCAAATTAAATGTAAATTGTTGGGAATTAGAGGACCGTTCTACCATGTAATAATATAATTATTGGCAGTCAAGAATGTTTACTAGACACAGGATGTGGGAATTATATGCTAAGTTATGTGTTTATTAGTGCTTTAGCAGCTAAAAATATTGGAAAATTATGTTAAAAACCCTTTAGAATGTGATTGCCTGTTAATTATTTTCTGTGAATGCTTGCTCACTTAGAGTGCAAAAGATCTGTAAGTTTTCTGAATCTGCAGCACAGCTTGATAAAGGAAGACATAAATATGACTATTTGTATAACTCTCTAATGACAAGCTTTCTGAATGGTGTAAATTTATTTTACAGTGTTTACTTGAGATTGTTATGTATCTTTGAGGTAGGTAGTTTCGTTTGAGACTGTTACCTACTCTGAAGGAGGGAATTAATGGACCTTAATATTAACATTGACAGAGATTGATCAGTGTAAAGCAGTTTTGTTACCTGTTTCATCACAAAAGCCACTTTTAATACAAACCTGTGACTGCAAAAAGGACTAATATGTGCTAGGGCTAAAGCTCTCCAAGGATAAACTATAAAGCAGCTTTTGGCATCGATATCATGGAAAGTACCACAAAAGCAAAACTTTTATTGCTCCTCCTCAAACTATTCATGCTGGGGTTTTTCCTTTTTTTCTCTCTTTTTTTTTTTTTAAGGCTGTATTACTGTATAATACAAAATATTATGTCCTCCTTATGAGACAGCCTGATCATGTAAGAAATTGCTATGCTATAGCAATAAATTAAGGAATTTTAAATAAAAACCATGAGCAAGTTTAAATAGACAAGTTCTATGTTTGAATTAATTTGGTGATGCTGTAGAATTGTAGCCAGGGAAAATGTATTGCATCCTTTTTCCCTGTGGGAAAGAAACTTGTTTCTTCTGTTTAAGTAGCTTGGTAACAGCTGGCTTCATGTTGCCACGCCGAGTACCTTAAGTAGATCTCTGACTTGAAAGATTTTGGTTATCAAACCGTGTAAACAACATGTAAAGAGATCAGGAAGTTTTTGGGGAAAGATTCCATGTCTGATTATGAATCCAAACTTTTTCCTTTTGGGAGAAGAGAGAAAAAATGAGGTCACAGAACAATGAGTAGCAGGTATCTGATATGTTTTTTTCCCTTTTTTGTTTTCTCTGTTTTCTTGCTATGATTGCCTTTTTTTCATTTTTGTTACTATAGCCAGTTGTGCATAGTGGCTTGAGCTTTCTTGCTTTTTGTTGATGTTTTATTTTTTTGGTAGAACCTTTGAGAGGTGTGGGTTTAGCATATACATGAGGAATAGGTGCTTAAAAATGTGTTCAGGAAGGGGTGTTTTTTTGTAAATGGTATTGAGCTCCTGAGTTGTTTTTTGAAAAAAAAAAAAAATTAAAAATCACTTAATGAAAAACCTGTAAATGTCTTTGGACTTCTGCACAACTCAGTGCTGATAGTCAAAATGTAGGACTATAAACGCAGTAATATGTTTTCTTTGTCTCTTTTTTTAAGATTTCAGTACAGATTAGTTGCATATTTAATGTTGGCTCAGGCTGGAAACCTGCAGCTTTTGACTTAATAAAAAAACCTGAAGGGTCACTGGAACGGTGCTGTTCCTTCTTTGGAATGCAATGAAAAGAAGAAAATACCTGCGTTCTGCTGCACTGCTAAGAACTGTTTCAACATGGAGCCTTCTTTTTTTTTGTGGTTATTTTTGTTTGTGTTTATAATCAGTAGTAGCCAGTTAACTTGCTGGGAAATCTTCTGAGATGTGGACCTGAATAATGAAAAATACCGTAGAAGAAACAGATCATGCTGGGATCTGTTCAAACTGTAGCACTTAATAGCTGGAGTTAATAGGAGGAAAGCCTGTATGCTGGTCATTTCTGAACTCTAATGTCCATCAGATGTGTACTGAACTGTTGAAAATTAGACTTGAAATGTACTGCTGTTTTCATCAAATCCTTCCCCCAGCTACACTGAGCAAGTCATGGGGAGAAGAAAGGTGGACAAGTCATATACTGGTTTACAGAAGTGCTGTGAAATTAAGGTGTTTGCTGTAGTCACACAAGTAATCAAGAATGCTGTCTGAGGAGGGGCATTTTATTTTCTTCAGTCTCTAGAGGTTTCTTAAAACAACTTCACTGTAATAACTTTGGATTCATAAAACAATGCTGCTTTTTTTAAGTCACATGTAAGCCTTTCGTTTTTCTGTAATAAAAAGGATTTAAAAGAGCTCATTTCCTTTGATTAATTTACAGTGTCAAGCTTAGATGTTACATGTTGTGTAGGAGGATGTTTGTTGTAAGCGTACTTTAGGCCCCGAGTCACGCAGTGCAGAAATGCAGCTGGTGCTTTGCAGTAGTTTGAAAACAGTCTCTAGAAGGAGGAGTTAATATTCGCTTGTCTGTGATTTAGTGAGCGCTCTAGCAGTATAACACAAATGCATTTCCAAAAAAGAGGTTCTGAAGTACCAGACCTGCAGGAGTTTCTGTAGCAAAGGGAAGCTGAGTCAGCCTGTCCTAGCTTACATTTCCTTCTGGAAGCACTTGAGTAGTCTTGGCACTTGGATGTGCACAGTCTCATGTTGCTTCATTGTTTAGCTGGGCTGTTTTAACAGCTCTTGTCCACACTGTGGTGCTCCCTGCTTAAAGGATGGGGGGGATGGCACTCTCAGGCATCTGATGTGATGAAGATGGCACAAAAGTGCTTAATTCTCATGAAGTACTTAAGCAAAAGGTTTAGCTTGCTCTATTTTGGTCCAGAACTAACTTACCCTGTTCCTCTTCTGTCAGCATGTTTGGAGAAGTGATTGTATGTGGAGGAGTGGGAGGGTAGATAATTGTTCTGTTGACAGCCAAAAGCTCAACTCAGTGAAAAGGCTGCAAAACCAGAATATATTTCCCTTAAGCTGTTGAAATCTACTGAGACTGCAGATGTTTCAGGCTGTATTATCCTGGTACTGGCTCTCAAATCTTCTCGGGGAGCAAAGCTGCTTTCTGCAGTTTTGTTCTCATCACTGAGCACATCTCTAACAGATCGAATCACACAGAGCTGTGGCACCTCATATTGCTAGAACCAACAAAGACAATTTTGGCAGTATTGTGCTGAATGCTTTGTTGGGCTCCTGGGAGGTTTTCCTAAGCTGCCTAGGCAGTGTACATGTTCGTGAAACAATTCTCTGATTTCTGAAGTTTTAGCCATTTTAAAGGATTGCTGTGACTATCCTGTATACAGTTTACTGACATAAAGCACCATTTAGCAGCTGATGTGAACTCTCCTGTTGCTAGCAAACTTCCTTCTGCTTATACACTAAGGAATAGAAAAATGCAGTTGCTTAGCAAGGATACATAGACTACAAGTATTTTACATGAAGCATTTTTTTTTTTGAATGGAGAATTGTGGCTTTTAACAATAAAGCCTTTGAAGAGAAGCAAGGAAACCTCTAAGGTGATTGCTAATAAGAGGAATAGAATTGCTTTGTAGCTCAGTTGCATGGTTGGCATAGTCTTCATCTGGGTTGATGACTGTCCTGACCAAAACAGTGGGTGGTTTAGGCTGTCTTGATTTAAGAGATGGAAGCTTTGCTGAGCTCTACGGCTGACACATGAAGGGGATGAAAATGCGTAGACAGAAGTAATGGGAATGGGAGAAAGGAATGGAGCAGGGCCATGTATTTTCATACCACTGTCTCGTGCTTTGGGTGGATGAGCTATGTTTAACATAAACTCCCACTGGTATGCATGGAAGTCCTTCCAAAAGAAATCTTCTATTCTCTACTTCCTGTACAGAGAGCCTTCGGCTGGTAAATTTGCCTGCTGTACAGTGAGTAGCATTACTACCAAATCAAGGTTATTTGTGAAAGTTTTTGCTTTTCTCCACAGAAATGTACACCCCAAGTCATTCAAAATAAGATACTTTAATGGTCATTATTTGTGCAAATCAAGAGCCGAACGCCAACTCTGGTTTGTCTTAGGTTGCTACACCGCTACTTTAAAGGAATGACAATTTGTAGTGTACTTAAATTTTTGCGAAGGTGGCAACTTGTAGTCTGAATGCTTTCAGGAATTAAAGATCTAATCAATAATGTAGGATGTGTATTTTTATCTTAAAGAAGTGCTTTGGGTTTTTATAAATTTTAAAAAAATACATATATTGCAATAGTGGCTGCAATTTTATTCTTTTTACTTGAAGAGTAAACATTAATTCTTAATCCAAAATAGACAATGTGCTGTTCATAGATTGTTAAAGCTTTAAGTGTCTCGATACTAAAAGAAAACAGAAAGACTTTGGGACTTCAGTACCTAAGTTTTTAATCCCCTCCCAAAGTAATTATTTTTTTCTTTTATCATTGAGTCATTTTAACTTGGAACTGACTGTAAAGTTACTGACTGTAACTTTCTGTTAATCTTCTTTTTTTTTTCTTTTCTTAGAATGCTTTTATAAAAGTATTTGAATACTGTGACAGCATACTGTATTTGAAAAATTGAAATGCAGACTGGTGATTTTGATGGCCACTGGGTAATTTTGTTTATTTCCTCTTTGCTTTTGGAAAATACGTCTTTTTTTGATCTTAACTTTGCATATTGGGCCAGTTGAGCTGCTTCTCCGTAGCGCTTCTTGCAGGATCAGACAATTCACTAAACATATCCTGTTGTCCTCAGGTCTGTATTATAGTCTACTAGATAACATTTTCTGAAAGCAGACTAAAGTAAAAATAAAATAAAATCCCCAAATAGATACCACTATCAAAATATCAGAGTGTTTTTGTAAGACATTTTTGGAGGTTATTTTGTCAACAAACTGTTAAATCTTCAGGTATCAGAATAACTTTCCTGTCCCTGAACAGAACATTTGGTAGAACAGGAGGTATTTCAGCAAAAGGGTGGTCCTATGGTAGACTGTATCTCAAAGGGTATAGGTGGTCTGTACAGAAATAAAAAGTTTCTAGGAATAGAATTCCACTGTGAAAAAAGAGCTCTTCTTTACATAAAGTGGAAGAGAGCTAAGGCTTCCTTCTTTTCAGTCACTATGAAAATTAAATTTAAGGGTATTTCATGCAGAAGATGGGAGAAATACTTGTTGGCCCAGACAAGTCGTTGACAATGCATTAGTTGATTCTAAGGTGGAAGAAGAGATACATTGCCTTCAGCAGATTTAACGTGTAAAAGCTGTGTCTGGCTCCTGTGGACTGTTTATGTGGACAAAATAATTATAAATTATGCTGTGCCTTCATGCAAAATTGTGCTTTATGCAAATAAACACTTGAGAATTGAGCTAAACCTTGAGATGGCATTACTGTGGTACATATCTTCCCCCTTTGCTTTCCCATCTTTTAAAAATACCTTTTTTAAAAACAAATGCAGAAGGATTGCATATTTTTAGTCTTCATGGCTTATTTATAAAATCCCAAAATGCTTCAATTCCATCCAAAAATGCCACAGGTTGCAAGAGGTGGTGCAATATATTGTGGTGTTAACTTCTTAAGATTTATCTGATGTTACTGTGAGGTAAGAAGTATCAAGTGTTTTAGAGTGGGTTGAAAAGGTAGTATTTTCTAAAAGGTAAATAGAAATATTGTTCTCTGTTGAGTTCCTTCAAGAGACAGAAATATCAGAATATGAGAAATTCTCTTTGGATCTTTAAGCACCTGGGAGCTTCTTGTATCACATTGTCATGATTTCAAATAGAAGGATTTCTAGCAGAGGGAGGGTAAAGAATACTCGATTTCTGGAGTAGGATTTAAATGAAGATAGGAGTCTGGAACATAGTGTATTTCTGTTTATAGTCATTGCATCATGTGTTGTTATAGTTTAAGTGGTCTGTCTTAGAGAGGAAAGCTGTCAGTCCATTCATGTAAATCTGTGTTGGGTTTTAGTTTCCAGAGACCACCTGGAATTCGAGCATAATTCAGAAGCACGGGGTTCTTTCTGTGGGCTGTAGCTGCATCAGCTTCAGATGTCAGAAATTTAAGTGCTAAGATACACTAAAAATAACACTTTGAGTTGCTCACTTAGCTTTGCAAAGGCTCAAGCCATGTATGGAAAATTAATCCAACTCAGGCATTGTGTGTTAACTAATGGAGAATGATTATCTGTGACTTAAACAATCTCAAGAAGAGAAGTTGCAAGCTTTCTTTTGGTTTCACAAATGGTGGTTGTGAGGTGGGAGGAATTTTTCATACTGACATCCTTAACTGTTGTATCTAAAAGGTGTGATCTTGGCTAGAAATGTGCAGCAAGGTTCATAAGGGAATGAAGTTTGCAATGATGGCTAAAGGTATGGTGGTCTTAAAGTAAGACTGTTCCTCATGTTAAGCTGCAATGGAGGCTAGGAAAGAGTTGTCAAGTAAATGCATAATAAAATAATGAAGTTTGTAATATCCACGTTCAAATGATATAGTACTCTACCATGCCAGTCATCTTAAAAGAGTTAATAAGCCTGCGGTTGTGTCAGGATATGATGCACCTTGTTGGTAAGAGAAAGAGAGGTTTCCACAGCACTGCAAGTTCTTCTCGCTTCCCTTTAGCAGCAGGAATGCCTCAGTGCTGACCCTTGGTGTGAACTAGCACTGCTGAGCTCCAAGCCAGTTGCTTTTTCCATGCCATTTCCTAGGAGCAGGAGCTTGAAAGCACAGAGCAGCATCTCTGGTGAGCAGCGGCTCTGGTAGCCTGTGTCACACACGTGTGGGTCACCCCGTGGTGGTTTTCAGAGTTAGAAGTTGGCCACAGTGAACAGGAGCCAGAAAAGTGGTGGAGACTTTAGGAGCCCCAGCTTTGACACCCAGGATGTGTGCTGCTGTGAACAGCTTTAATGACCATCTGAAGGCACAGGGGAAAGGACGCTCAACACGCTTCAGAAAGTCATAATTGCATTGCTGTGATGATGTATCACAAGGTAAGGAAGAATACGTGAGGTGCAGAGGTGAGCAGACACAAAAGCCTGTGGGGTATTTCCTCTGCTCAGGCCTGTGCATGCTTGTTTGAAGCTGGGACAAGGCCACTCTGTTTTGGGGACAGCAAGTTCATGATCATAGAAGGAGGTTGGTCTGTGCCTGCTGGTCTTTGGGCAGTGATCTTGCCCTGTCATGTTTAAATTAGAGTGTAGAAATGCCATGGAGCATTAAGTTCAGTTTCTGGCCATCTTCCTTTGACGTGAAGTACAGTTTTAAGTGAGTTACTTAGGCCATAGTTTCATTATACTGCAACTTTAATGACAGTGCTGGCTTAAGGAGTTTCTATCCTCATACCTTTGTAGGCTGTCCTTCAAATTATGGCCAGGCAGGCTATTGGAAAAGCAGTGCTCTGACTGGAGCAATGAACTGATCCGGGTAAGTACGACTCCTTGAACAGGACATTGTGCCAGCATATGAGAGAGCAAGAGTTTGGAGGAAGTAGCAGAGTGGAAAACATTTTAATTGTATTTCATGACAAGTTGGCTATGCTGACTTAGATATTTATTTTGCCCTTTGCTTGCTCCCTCCAGAAAACCAAGGTGATTCAGCCAAGTCCATACAGTGAAAAAATTGTGGGTTGCTATCCCAAGATCCCTCTTTCAGTTGATGCCTTAGGTTTTAACTTTTATATTTTTCAGATCCTGTACTGCATAGTGTGTAACTCTGAAACTTCATATAGCCTGTTAGCTACTGTTCCCTCATACTGGTTAGACATAACAAACCATCTCTAAGTTTGCACTTCACACCTTGTTGTCCCAGGCCCCAAAATATGTAAACTAAAGCCTTTGAACAGGGGGGCAAACTCGGGGTAATTACTTCATTGCCTGAGATTTTAGTTGGGGCATTAACCCTGATATGCAAATAGACCAAACTTATAAAAGTGTGAAAAACCCATGACCCGGGATTCATCTTGCGTGTAGCCTCTTGACTGCTCAAAGTGTAGCCTCTTGACTGTACCTTTGAAGGCCCTTCAAATAAATACCTGCTTTTATTCCCTTAATCTTGTGTAACCTCTGTTTTCAAGTAGCCACACTTCAAGGCATCAAGTAGTGAAGTAATATTGTTTGTAATGTCTCTTAACATCTCCTTTCTAGGAGAGTTAAAATGGAAGAAGAAACATCTGAAGCCTTGTCATGTTAGGCAAAAAGCAACTTACACGGAATATAACTGGGTAGGAGTGGGAAGGATGCACAGAGTATAACTGTGGGGAGTCACTGTCACAGGGATAAGATGACTCACTAGGTTACACATTTGTAGATGAATTCAGCTTTACAGTTCTGCATGTGCATTTCAAACCTTAGAAGGCCTGAAGTCTGAGTCCAGACTTAGCAATCCTTTTCATTTGTGCATGACTACTTATGCAAGTAACTAAGAGAAACGGGAGCTACATTATAGGAAGGAACAGGATTTTCAGACTTGCATTTTAGAAGAATAATTTGTTATACATATTCATATATAGAGAGAAAACAACTAAAGGATTTTTAGGCCAATCCATCTGGCAGGTAGCAATTGCAAAAATTTTTGGTATAATTTTCTGTACGAGAATCTAAGAGCTTTATGAGGTGGATAGATTCAAGGACTGTTGCAAGAGAAGGTCAAATGAAAATCTCAAGTGTCTGAAATGCTTTATTTTGGAAACACTTTTCCCAAGTTAGATGAGAACAATGTGGTTGTAACCTTGGAGAAGCAGAGGAGACAGTACCAAATGTTATATATTTTATGTTCCTAGTAACTTGACAGAAAAGCAAAAGGCACCTTTAACTAGCAGTGGCCAGAGATGTGTGCTGAGCACTAGCGACCACATTGACCCCTCCTTGTGACTGAAACGACCACTTTCTTCAATCAGGTGATCACTTGCCTGTTACATCTAGCAATTTATTCTGGTTTCTTTCACTTCTTTTTCCCATTCCTCTAATTTTTATTGTCTCCTTTTGTATTTTCCCCTGTAATTCTTTTTACCATCTCAGTTTCCTCTGCCCTTTCCCAAGTCTTTTTTTTTTTTTTTTGATCGCCCATTCTTTCCCTCCATATATAATAGCAGTGATAATTATACCTAAAAACCAGATAATATTGTAACAATAAATAGTTAGGAATCTTCATTCAGGCTACTGTGTGACCTCTCACGTTGTTTCACAAGGATGTCATTTCCTTAGTGGCCCAACATGCTCAGTATTTCACACAGGTTTGCTCATTAATTGTGACTGGCTGACTTGAAAATAATGGACTATTTTATTATTAAAATAAGATGAAAACTTGTTCCAGGTAACTTACAGATTTGAGATTGAACAGATTTGTATGCAGCATAGAAAACATCTTGTCTTTGAGCTTTTTTCTTAGGAGTTGCGGCATTTCACTCCTGTATTTAGAAAACTGTAGTATTTTAGATTTACCCCTTTTGAATTTTTGCTACAGTTAGTGAAGGATTTAAAGCTTCCCTTCAGTGATGAACATACAGATAAGCATTTGCTGATTAGTTTTGTCTTGACCTCAGATGATAAACATGGTCTCGTAAGCTACTTTCTCCCTAGGCATTTATTAATTTCCACAATTACTGTAGAAACAAACTTATCTGCTACTCTTGTTGTTCATATAGTTAATCTTTGGATCAGCAATTGATGTCCAGTTAATTAGGACATGGATGCAGAGCATCTATTTTTCAGATTGAAAAAGCAATGTGGTTTGGTTTGGGCTTTTTTTTCTGAGAGTCCTTTTCTTTCCTTAGTGTCTCCTGTTTTTATAGTTTTGAGTGAAATCTAAAGAAAGCAGATGATGTGATCTAGAAGGGAGTAATTTTAATGCAATGGCGCAGTGTCTGTGGAAAACACAATGGTTACTGTCGAAGAGTTGATGTTCTCTTGGCAGAACTATTTTAAATGAGCAGAACTAATGTTCTTTGTTTTTCCAGACTGCTGTAATGGTGCTCTGATTCTCATTAGCCAAGGTGTATTCATGGAGACCTCTTTCTCCTTCCCCTTCTTGGTTAATATAAACAAGATACCTTAGAAAAAAACTACTGTGTCCCACGCAATTGATAAGCCACAAGGGTAATTCTCAGAATGAAAATATCTCATTTTCCTTGTTTGAGATATGACCAGTGCTTATGTAGTATTTACCGGAATAATTCCCAATTAGTCCAAATAATTTATGCTTGAAGAGAACTATGAGATCTCTGTGGGTTTTTCAAATGTTTCTACCACTGTTGTTTATTACCTTTTTGCAAGGTAATTTTTTTTTGTGAATTGCTTTTTTGACAGTGGTATTGTGTTAGCAAACTTCTAGTTGTGCGAGCCCTAAATTTCTGTGCAACCTGCAGAAATGAAACAGGAAAAATGATGATTCAGCAGACACTCTCTTGTAGAACGCAACCCCCAAACATCAGAAAAGTTAATTTGCCTCTTTTGACTAAATCTTAGGATTAAGACTGATAGTTAATGTAATTTCTAGTATCTGTGTCTGCTGCAATGAACTGAAATGTTCAAGTTTTTTATGGTGCTGTTTAGGCTCTGCCATGCCTCAAGTTTCTCAGAAAAAAATTGTATTAACTTGGTTCTGCAGCACTGTACTTGAGGTCTGGTAAACTGTGGTTCCTTGAAATATTTGAACCATGATCCTGGAAGATAAAAGACTAAGGTAATATGTAACTTAAATACAAATTGATCTACAGATTCTTCAAAGCTAAACAACTTCTCATTTTCAACTTTTTAAAACACAGCCGGTAGAAACAGAATTCTAAACTAATTTACTTCACTCTCATTGCTTTTGCATTCCATTTAACAATCAGCACCTTAATGCTGTTCTAGAGTAAGTTGCTGCATAATGGTAAATAATCTAAATTTATAGTTATATAGACTCCATATAGCTACACAGTTGCTATGAAATGTCTTTATATGCGAACAGTGGAAGCATAGAAACAATTGAACTGTCTTTGAAACTGAAAATCCCAATGAGAGACAAAATATAAAACTTCAAAGTAAATTAATCATTAATAAAATAAAATTTTATTCCTAGATCACAGGTGTTACTGTCACACAGGTAACAATGATAAATGCTTATTTAAATTAATATCTATGTCTTTCCAGTTTAATATATTCAAATGAGTGCAATATTAAAAGATTGTTTAATTATCCATTCTTTAAGTCTTCTGAGATGCAGGAAAAAAATCACAATAATGAATAAAAAGAGAAAAATATTATAACTGTCAGTCATTTGTATAACTCAATTTTTTTAACAGCACATGATTCAGTTACTAGGGAGATTAATAGAGAAAATATAAGGGTTTTTTCCCCTGAAAAGTACATTTAGAATGCCATGGGTGGTCTCTTCCACAGAAAAAAATAGAACATCTCTGTAGTTAACACTTTGCATTTTTTAACAAAAATTTAGACAGTTCTGAAGAATTGCTTGTGAGAACAGACCATGGAATTTAATTGGGATTTCAAATTTCCAGGTGTTCCTCTCTGTTAATATGGTAATATTAGTAAATACCAAGTTTCTGAATCGATGTGTTAATGTGGGATCTTAATAATCAACAGCCTAAACCAGTCCTCCTAGATCAAGGCAACTGAAATATAATTGAATATTTACAAGTAATTCAATTGGAAAAAAGAGAAAAGCATAGCAAAATTTAAAAAAAAAAAAAATCAAATAATAATGTTTTAAAGTCTTTTCCTTTAATGTTTTCTCTTTGCAATGTTCTGATGTTTATTCACAATCCCCACCACTCAGAATGTGCTTTGTGACTCTTTAGTGACAGTCAACCAATAAAACCCAGAAGTGGCTTTTAATGCTTTATGTTTGAAAGTAATTGGTCAACAGTTTAAATAATTTATATAATTGGTCAACAGGTCAACAGTTTAAAATTCTAACATATATATTTGAGAGTAAGATGACTATCAGTTAAAAAATCCTACTACTCAAAAGAGGGACTGCATTGCTACAATGAATGACTGGTTTGATTCAGCTCTAAAATAGTTCCATGTGTTTAAGTTAGGATTGAGTAAAAGTTGTAATATTAGTTGTACAGCTAAATTATCTGCTGCAAACCTTTTGCATGGTTTTTATAAACAAGTTTTCAGAAATGCTTTGATTACCCACTTGAACTTTCTTTTGAGTAATCCAAAATAATACCTTTCTGTAGAAAGGTTATGCAGCTAAAATGGTGCATTTGCTTGAAAATTACTTTGTTGTGCTGCTCCAAGTGGGCTTACAAAATGTCAAGGATGATGCTATTTCCAAACCAAAGACAAAAAAATAAAGAAATCAACCCTATTTTTTTTTTGCTGAAGCATGACTACTGTAACTCCATGCATTTGGTTTTACTGTTGTGACTCATCCATGAATATGCTATTTTTCTCCATGCTGGGATACTCCTCAGTTGTCTGTCTTTAGGACAGAGGCAGCAAAATCAAGTGGGTTATATTTAAATGTTTATTAATTTTAGTATCTTTCTCCTCACACAAATTCTACTCGACTTTGTAGTTTGTGAATGTAGGCATTTCTAGTATGAAGATACTCGGTCCTGTGGTGCACTATGGAATTGTCACAGAACTGAATTTCTGGGACCCTTACACGATATTTTCTTTTAAAATGCAGCTTTTGGAGCTGTCTGCCAATTTCTTTTTTTTCAAATATGCTTCAAAACAGTAGAGTGTGAGCTCTTTTTCTGAGTACTCAATAGCTCAATATGTAAGATACTTAGGCAGTTCTTCAGCAAAAAAATGGAATGCCAGTTTAAAGGAAGCCAACAGCCTCATCCACTTAAGTGCTAGAATGCTCTTCATAAACATGTCTTAGGTCTGCATCATGCTTATAATACATAAATGTTAGCTACTTTGGCAATCTGACCGTAAACTCTGTATGATTTTTGTGTAGGAAGCCCTGGAAAGGCAATACATTTTTTACTCTGTGTGTGTGTCCCCCAATATTTTCTATTTTAATGCTTGTTTACTGTGCCAGTTTCACTAATAGGAAAAAAAAGAAAAAAAAAATACCAGGGGACTGATCAATGCAGTTGCTGAGATATGATTACACTTTGCCTATCTCTTTTGAAATTAATATTTAATTAATGGTGGACAAATATGTCAACAAAAGATTCAAAAATGTGCCCTATATGCCTTACTTGGCTACATATTTGCACTTCTGATTAGAACAAATAGTTTGTTTTGTATCATGACATCTAAAAAAAAAAAAAAGGTATTTTACTCCAGTTGTGGTTAGATTACCTTTTAAGCTGTGTTTTATAGTGATTCTTAATAAAAATGAGAAGTTAGGTTCTAACTTAGAGTACAGTAAGCACTCATTTTTTTAAATAATATTGTTTTCTGTTTAATGGGAGAGCTTTTTTTTTTAATTAACTGCTTAATCTATTAAATTTCTCTTAAGGAAAAGTCATTCAGGTTAATAATATGTCTAGTAAGAAATAATGCTATTTTTCTGTTATGTTCTGTCATTTTTACCTACTCTTTTTGCTCTAATAATTTCTGTATATATTTTATAAATGAACTTGAAAGACTGTCAACTGAGTGTTTCAGAAAGTTAACTTGCCCTGTTTAGCCAAACTTTTGTAAATTTTATATCATACTGATGGATTGTCAGAACAGATACTTTTGAAAGGTCACTACAGTACCAGAATACAGATTTAAATACAGATTTTTCATGGTATAAACAAGGATTGATATATAAATAAGATAAATTTGTATCAATAAACACTGAAGTGCAGGAAAGAATTATCTAATTTTCAGCAGATTATAAATGACTTTTAAAATAAAATACAAATCACTTATAAACAAATGAGTATGGTTCATAACTTTGTCGTGATTTCTGCCAAATCATAAATAGTAATTGAATATGTATGGGAAAAATCATGAGAAGAATATATTCTGGTGAGGGGTATGGGCAGACTTTGAAGGATGTATTGGATTTACTTATTAAAAAGATCTCATAAATCTGTTTCTCAATATGGAAAATCTACTCGAATTTTTAACACAAAAGGGAGAGAATTGGGCAACGGCATGCATTAGGAAAGACTGGTAAAGTGTATATGTGTCCTAATGTAATATGCAATTTATAATACATATATGTCCATTAAAAAAAATGGTTAAGGAAAAATACTGCCATAATGGCAAACCAGCCCTGAGATCCAGATCAGCCCTGATGTTTTCCTAGATTGGAAGCTCTTTGATGTCATAATGAAAGCAGTGGAATTTCAGTACAAATGTGTAACCTGTTCTGCAAGAGTGATTTGTTGACCATGGTAAATGACAAATGTTAGATAGACGTGCTCTTGAGGTGCTGCCAGGCCTGTTCCTTCTGAGCACGAGGCTTTTATAATGTGTTTGCCATTACTTACACACAGCTAAATGGGAATACCCCTATAATTACAGTTTTGTGTGTCCAACATCAAACATCTGAAAAAATATATATCTCTGGTTATTGTGTTGGGATTAAACCACGGGCTGTGTGTTATTAGCTTGCTTGTAGTGCTTAATGCAGATTGTAACTACGTTGTTTGTAAATCTTGTGTAATATCTTAAACCATTATTGCTCTTATCCTGTGTCCTATCTTTCATCATATTTTACAGGGGTTGTGTTTAAATTATATTGCTGTCGAGGGTTATCAGTTTTAAATTTTTTTTTATATCACGAGTATGAATAGCAGCCATTGCACTTTGGGAATTTCTTCAGTGTGGGCAATAACATGTTCCAGGAGTATGTACAAACCGGCTTCATCACGGTGAGGTTGACGAAATGCAGTGTGTTGCTTTGTGTCTTGACATGCCTGTGGTTTGTATGCAGTATATTGTCTTAAGAAATGCAAAACCAGAAATGTATTATTGCTTGGAGGAAGAAAGCCAAATACTTGGAAGGGGAATAATTTTGAATAGATTTGATGACATTTACTTTTCTGGGGAAAAAAAAAAAAGAAAAGATTGGTCAGAGTATTTGGAAAAGAGGGAAGCGTTTTTTAATTAAACAATAATCTCTCAATCCTGCTTTGCTGTCATCATCTTCACAATTTTTGTCAAGTTTTCTTTCTGTGCTGATGTGTCTTATGTTCTAAAAATTATTTTTTCTGAACAAGTTCAAAATTAGCAGTAGATGAAAAAATTTATTTTCATTGGAATGCGTTTACTCATTGAGGGGAAATTCACCTAAGTTTGCCATAAATGAGATTAGAGGGAGGAAAAAAAAAAAAGGAAGAGTGTGTTTAATTAACAATATGGCTTTTCACTGAAATTGTGGAGAGGATAAAACTGTGCCGTAAGGGCTTTAGGATTAGATCACATAAGATTTGGAAGATAAGAGCTAAAGTCACACCTACACTGTTAGGTTTGAAGCAGCTTTTCCTGTGTATCTGGAGTCTGGTTCTCCTAAGTCCCAAGAAAATTTTATGGTTACTGGTGCATTGGTCAAATAAGACACTGGTGTGTATCACTCAAAAAACTGCAAAGAAGGTACCAGTTGCAATTGGTAGTGTTACTTGCAAAATAAAAAAAAAAAAAAAACCAAATACCAAGAGTTGGTAATAATTACTTTGTTAAATACTTATTTGACATTGTGACATTAAACCAAAACCAGCTCCAGATTCATGTCCATTAGGTACTTTGTTACGTGTGAATGTAACAGGAATGATTCTTGGTCTCAAAAAACTGGAGCAGTGAGGCAGCCTGGGAGGTCTTCTTCATTCCTCCTGGCAATCAGTATGTGAGCAGTAAAAATTGGTCTGACTAGAAAATGGAAGCTGGTGGTTACTCTAAGTTAGCTTCAGAGAGGTATATATATATATATAGCCTGTGCTCTTAGGTGGTGTTTTAAATTATTGTAGCAGTAATAGATACACTGCTACTTTTTCTGTGAGACGGTTTTGACTCCCTTTGCCCCCCATAATAGGGATAGTCTGTCTAATACAAAGATGTTTTCCCAGATCAGTAAAGATGAAGAGACTTGTTACCAATAAAAAATAACAAGATTAATTAGCTATACTTGTTTTCTTCTCCAAAGAAGCACAAAGAATTTAAACTTTGGCATCATCAGGCTTTGTCTTCTAAAGGAAGATGACAAAGTTTGGAGCTGGTGAACGAGGCTGATGACAGTCACTACCCACACCCTTTGTCATTTTCCTTTTAATGATTTACTACTTGGCTGATCATTAGCTGGGAAGAAAAAATGTTTCCATAAGCATACAAGACATCCAGGCTCATATCCCTAATTACTATTCTTTGGAAAGATGACAGCACATTTCGCTGTAATTACTGCTCAGCTGTATGTGTGCTTATGAAAAAGAACTCATTTCAGATTATTGTATGGGATGTTAGGATGGCACTCTCTAATGTCTGGTGTTTGAAACCAGCAAAAAATAGACTTGATGTTCTTATTGATTCCTTAGTGTAGCAAAATTATTTGCCGTAGAACTTGTGAGTATTTGGTTTCTTTGCACAGAAACGGAGAAACTCAACGTTAAAGAAAAGCTTTAAAACATAATTGAGCTCAGGATTAGACCAGGACATTACTGAAGGCAGCTGGATTAGTTTAAAATGCAGCAAACCAAGGTTATGGCTACTGTAACTTCAGCATGAAGAGAATCCATGCTTGTAGGTAGCAAACTTGCCCAAAGCATTTTAGTACATCCTTAAAATGCAGTCGTATTTAAAAGCTGACCAGAAAAACTGGAAGGTGCTGCTTGAAGTATGTGATATCTGGGTGTGTAGGTGTCTCCTTACTTATTTTTATGATGCAATTAAGTTGTCATTCCACTACTTTCATCATCATGAAATTTTGCTCAGATGCATTAGGAGAAGTTGCCTGTGTACAGAGGGGAACAGTACATAGCCAATCATTTCTGAATTATTCGTCGTCTTGGTATAAAACAATGCATATTCAGTCCCATGCTATGTTTTTCAACGTGTGAAGGAATTTCATTAAAACTTACGAAAACAAGTTGTCCATGCCAATTTTCAGGACAAAACAAAGCATGGCAAGATGTAACTAACACCTTACACTTGTCTTAACCTAGTGCATTAACTTACTTAAAATTCAGTCCAGTGAGCGTAATAAAATTATATACTACATCCTGCTAAAAAACCCTAACCAAACAACCAAAACAGCTGTCTTCCTGTGAATTCTGTAATGCCTTTTGATAGTATAAATTAATGCTGAGTCAAGAATAACTACACAATGTTTTGCCAAAACACTTGCACTGTGCGTATGACAGCTTACTGAGTAACAGCCGTATATTGAATCTAAATTAATGTAGGTTCTTATATCTGAAATCCTTTCTTAAAATAATCTTATAAGATTTCTTACATCTTTCCATTTTGAAGATGGTAGCACCTATATAGTTTAATAGAACATATTAATGGATATTTTGCTTAGTAAAACTTATTTAATGAAAAATTATGTGTGTATCAGAAACTACTGTAGAAAAAATAAAATACTATGAAATGGCTGTGTTAAAAACCTAATTGTAGCTACTATATGTTAAGGTGCTTTATGACACCTCATATGTCACCACATATGACATCAAGGATCTTCTTGCCAAAAGGCAGACACCTCAAAGCAAGCCAAGAGTGTTTATTGCAGTAAAAGAAAGCCTACTGACTCAGGAACTTCTAGTAAAGGGAGACAAAGGCCTTTAAAGAAAGGTGTTGGTGTTTTTTTCAGCTGTACCTGTGTCTGTACAGCTGAATTTGTAAAAGAGTTGGAAGTATTTGCTGCACCATTCTAAGATTATGTTTGTATGCCATGCTTGTGCAGGAGCTGGAGGTATTTGCTGCTTTAAATTGAGAGACATCAGCTGTGCTCATGCCAGTCCTGACTTAACGTTTTGACCTCCTTTCATACATTGCCATTAGTGGTTGAGGTGACCTGTCTGTCCCTTATGACAAAGTAGTGAACTAGAAGTAAAAATATGTTGCAGGAGCAGAGTTTGAGTTGGATGAGCAAGCAGAAGTGGAGTGGAGCCTATAACACGGATAAAAAAATACATAAAAATTCTTCCATCAAGGGGGGAGCTTTGCTTTGGCTTTTGCTACTGCCTGTCCCCATCTAAACCAGCACTTCCAGCTCCTTACCTCGCTGACACTTTTTATTCTGTGTCTTGTGCTGTATTTATACTGCTGAAAACAGAGCTCCATGTTTCACTGAAATCAGTTGCTAATCCCCTACTGTTGGGAAGACTCTGAAAGCTGAGGCAAATACCATTAGAGCAGTGCCATTGATTGGTATTCCAGCAAACGTGTTGGTTTGTCTGCCCAAAACTATTGTCTAATTATACCTGAATGAGCAGAGAAAACAACACCAAAGTGACACCAGAGCCTACAAACGAGTTAATATGCTATTTCTCATTGTAGAAAGTGTGCCTGTATATGTTTAAAAAAACAATAAAAGTTGGGGTTTGCATTTCTGATATAAGGCATCTTCCTTACTCTTCATACACATTACTGCCTTCTTTATAAACCACATCTTGTATATGTGTAAGGTATCTACTGTAGAGTCCTGAAAGGGACAAAAATTTTATGAGTTTGTCACTGTTAATTTTAACTTTTGTATCTTCTACTCCCAACTGCTTAAAATAAAACCTGATGATAACTACATATTTTTAAGTTCAAAATAAGCAATGCGTGGGAAATTTTAGAAAACTTGAGCAAGTTTTTTTTTACATCAGTCAGGTATTGAACTCAGTTTTTCAGAATAAAAGTACTTCCTCATCTCTATTTTTAAGATTAAATGGTTCCCAGGTGAAATCAAGAGCTCTTTATATTGTAAGTAGCAGTACTCGAGACTTTTTTGCTGGGATGGAGATCTATATTTCAGACTCGTGCCCCAAGATGTTGAACTCTACTCTTACATAACAAAATTTTAAACGAACATCTACCAAAAAAGCATTAGAGGAGAAAATGGATACTTTTAAACAATAAACAATCTTCATTAAAAGTTGAAGCTTTAAATTAAAGAACAGAATAGGAGCCAATTTGCATTCTTCCAGAGAGCCTCAAATCTCCTGTGATCCAACCTGCTAACTGTCTCACCTCGTTTTATTCTTTCAACTCCCACTGCTCAGACTGAGTGTCTTTCAATTAGCCTTGCCTGTACAGGTAACAGATCCATGGTATCTACTGGATTGCTGGGGCAGTTAGACTGGTGGGTTATAATCACAGGCTGGGTGCTTTATAGGTTTCTCTGTGTGGGAAAGTTACTGCTCAGTGAGCTGAGGTTTGAATTTACAGTAGTGCTAGCTTATTCCAGTTCCGTTTTTAAATACAGTTGGGAACAAGCTCATTTGAAAGTGAACTTACAGTACTTAGAGTAGGTTACCTGGCAAATTACTCAGCTATAAATTCTAGTTTGTGAAAAGGGGTTGGGGCCTTGGTTTTTTGAGTTTTCTTTTTTGGTAAACAAATCAATTTTTTCTTTTTATTAAAACCTATTAATTGATACTTATGCAATGTTTATGGTTTTATTCTATTCAGTTAACCTGGTCACTGTTGCTACTGTCATTAACATACATGGGGTTAGCATTTTACCTAGGTTCTATTCTAAATATGTTGACAATATGCCTTAAGCACAAATGATGTTGCCTGCTGTCATGAGGTACATGTCCTCTAATTGACCTTTCTGCATTCTGCATATACTGCAACATTACAGGTGTGTGTGTTCCTCATCTGCACCGGAGATATTGAAAAAAAATCCTACTACATGGAGCAAAATAGTGGCTTACACAGTTAATGGAAACCCAGTAAAAAGGCTGAGACAAGAGCAAATAGCTCCATCAGAACTCAAAGGGATGGTCTAGCTTGGATGGGATGGGAGCTTCCTTGAAGGAGTTTTTGGTTTCTTTGTAAGAAGACTGGTGGTTTCGTTGTGTCAGAAACCACCTATAATTATTTAATGCTACTAATTTCCTCCAGCTTCTAGAAAGGCAAAGCTGCCATGTACTTCTTAAAACACATAGGCTTCTTGTTTAAGATTTCATTCGAAGCATTTCTTTGTCCTAATTCACCTGTAAATACGGTGGCGTAACGCTTGCTTACACTTAACAGAGTACCTGCCAGTGCTTTCAGGCTCTTTAATGAAAGGCAACTTCATTGCAAATTAATTTATGAATTTTAAGAAACTCTGGGTGTGTTCTGTGGCAGAGTTCATGTTAGTATGCCAGCTTGTAGCCCTTGTAATATGAAGCTTCTAAATGTCAGATGTGGATTCCTAACAAATGTGCTTATTTTAGAGTTAACCTGTGGCATCTGATTTTTTTCTTCTCTATCCCCTTTCCTTGTTAGACATGAATATTCCTGAACTCTCAGGAGCAGAGAGTGATGCTACTTAATGATTTCAAATATACTATCTTGACAAGTATCTTTTTACAGTGTCAGTCATTGCTATAAGATCAACTCCAGGTCCAGTGATCAAAAGAATACAATTATATGACCAAGTACAAAAAATCAACTTTAGGGCTGCTTGTTGACACACGCGTAAGTTGAGAAATGTTTTTTAACAACTGCAGTTACCCCAGCTTTCCAGCAGATGACACTTTCACCAAAACCCTTTAACCTCAGTTCCCATAATTTCTGATTCCTTCTTTTTTCTCCTGTTGAGCTGTCATTTTGTGTACCCTTTTCTTGAAAGGATTCCTTGCTTGGATGCTTGATTACTGCAACCTCTCTATTGTTCCCAAATCTATTACTGATGCAGTGGAACTGCATTAGTGCCATTCACAGGTGTTCTTTCTGTGATTGCGACGCCCCGTTGTTCAATCCTCACCCTTTCCTGGTGGCTTAATGGGCAATGGAAAGCTAGGGAGATTTTTGACCCTTAGCAGGCCCACCACTTGACTTTGTAAATGCTCATCACATGTCAGTCTATTGCAACATAAGTAATATTTAAAAATAATACCAAGCCTACTGTAAAAGGTAAATGTAGTCTTACTGTTGTAAGTTCAACATCAAGGTCATTAAAGAAACTTAATAACCTAAATGGCTTAAATTCTGGAAATGCCTAAATCTTCATAGTTATGCTATCTTGCAGAATTTTCAGGCCTGCATCACGCATATCATCTGCTTTGTACATGTCAGAGAATGCTGGATGTGTAAGATACCATAGTAACGTGGAGGACAGCTTGAATGATGAGTAAAGTGTGAGGGAAAAAGATGGAGGAGAAAGCACCCTCAGCTGGGACCAAGGGATCATCAACCTCAGCTTGGCATACCTCACTGTCTGGCAGGGAGGGGAACTGTTTCTATCCAGGAGAAGACACTTTGGACCGATGTCAGCAACCTGGCTTGGAAGTCAGCAATTGGGACACATCAGTTGTTTAGAGAGGCCATAAACTGAGATGCAAAACCCTTCTTTTAACTATATCTGTCTTTCCTGTTTGTGCTCAGTCTCCCATGGCTCTTTTTTTCGGGTGCTGGCCCTGTTGCATGGATGACCCAAATCCAAGGGATATGATGCAGGGCTTAGAAGGCAAAAGGAGTAAGAATAGACTGAGTGCACCAAGAGAGCCAGAATGCTATGATTTTCTGCCTTGTTAAAGGTTCTTATTTTAGGTGCATGAGACTTGGGCTTGAGTGAGAAGACCAACCAGTCTGATAGCTGCGAGCTGGCAGCAGCAATTGGATGGCTCTGCAGACACTGATAGGCAGGAACTTGGGTATCTGGGAGGCTTTGCTTTGGGGCTGGGCATCTATATAATGATCCTGCAGAGACAGATAGGCACCAAAGCAGCTTCGAGGATCTAAGCAAGCATACTTACTAAAGCCAGTGACTCATATCCATACAGAAAGTGTTCTGCTCCTGATTCAGTTCTTTATTATTTCAAATGCTTAATTAAGTCTCTTTGAACCCACAGGTGCAGCCACTTACTGATGCTTATTTGTTTTCTTTTATTTGTCACAGGCTTTCATTTACCAAGATATTTTAGTCAGAAGATTGAACTACATGTATTTGAGGGGATTTTAATCTATTCTTGGAAACTGTGATCAACTCTGGTACTTTTCTGTTCTGTTCTCTGCATGCTAGTATGTGCATTTGCTTGTAGGCAGGTCTCTGGTGACTGACTTGACCACTACCGTTCCCATTTTGCAGGCTGATTGAAAGGTGATTATGTGTGCATGGCTGCTAAATTATTTCTTATGAAAAAGTGTTGTTTTTTAATTTTTCATTTTTCAGTGAGTTGAATTTTAATAGTCAAATGGCAAATACTAAGAAAAAGAAATCTTTCAGATATATGAGAGGTGAATGAAATACTTAGGATTCAGACTTTTCATGTCTGTCTACTGACTAGCCAAACATTTATAATTTTCAAAATACAAACACATTGAATATTACATTCACTTTCATAAGCATCAGTCATACAAATTTTTTAACCACTCTCTTCCAAACCCACTGTTGATGTGCTGATCTTTTTTTCTTTGCTTTAATTTCTCTGAAGTTATTTCACAATACCTGAGCTGTTAGGTTATGCTTACTAAGTTATTTCACTGTTAGTTAAGCTTTTTCATTTCATGATTTCTTAAAGCGCTGTTCAGAATCCAGGCAGTTATGCAAATCACTGAACTTCAGTCATTGTCTCTGAATCTTTCTATATCAATGAATTATTTCTGTGTTTAGTTTTTTGGGTTTGTCTGGGGTTGTTTTTTGTTTTGTTTTAGAGTTAGTTTTTGTTTAATCCAAAGCAGAATAAATTTGAGGGATTCAAAAGACAATTTATGGAGTAAAGCTTAGCATAGAGGCATAAGAAGGATAGGAGGAAACTGTAGCACTTGTTCATTCTGGTTTTGCCAGAAGAAATGTCAATCCATGTCTCCTATTTGCAGGCTAAAGTCTTCATCTCTGGGAGTGCAAAGAACACTGTTGTGGTTGTTTTGTTTTATTTTATTAAATATGCCTGGAACCTAAATAAAATAGCACAAAATTTGTGTTAAAGTATTAACATGGTTTTTGGTCACAGATATTGTTGGAAATGGTTTTCATTATTTCAGGGGAAGGGAGGTGGAGTAAGCTAAGAAGCTGCAAAACCATGTGCTAGGAAATAACCTATATAAATAGCTTATGTAATTTTTTAGGCTAAATTTTGTTGTCAACTTCAATTAGTGCATGGTCTCTGCATGTTTTACAATTTAGTTGGAAAAGTTTGTAACTGATCATTTTGTTTTGACCTCCCCTTGGAGGGACTGCTGTGCAGACTTTCTGAAAGCTGGGATTTCTGCTTATATTATGATAAAAATGTCCACTGCTTATCATATTCTGAGAGTGTAAATTCAGCTTTAGTCTAGTGCTCCTTATTGTTTTCCGTAAGTGTCTGAAGATGTCTAGCCAGAAGGGAACAGTAGGTGCTGGGATTTATTTATGGCAACTTTGGGTGGCTACAAATAATGGCTTACCCTGAAATGTGTTTAGATTCATCCTGGCTTTAAAATATTTTTGAGACGGGGCAAGCTGTGGGACACCGAGAGTACTGTGCTATAGGTGAGGTACGAAGATCTCTTCCCTCCCTTCAGC
The DNA here is from genome assembly GCA_013397865.1 of Struthidea cinerea. NCBI lineage: Eukaryota > Metazoa > Chordata > Aves > Passeriformes > Corcoracidae > Struthidea > Struthidea cinerea. Next base: position 393,653 of record VZTI01001119.1, on the reverse strand, counting down.
CGCAGGACTCTCCCTAATAATGCTGGAAGTTAAAATGAATCATTTATGAGCATCAGTAGACACATGGGTGGGGCCTCTTTTAAAACTGGTATTTTGTTGATGCAACACGTGTGACGGCCTCTTAGTTCTGAATATAAGTGTTACTGAGAGGAAATTAGGTTGGTTCGCAGAGGAGATCAGCCAGACCTTGCAGTGCGTCTTGCTGAGGAGCTGGAATCTCCACCAGTACTGCGCTTCAGACACCAGTACATGTAGAAGAAAAATGGAAGGTAAGTGTCTTGAAACTTTAATATCCCTTAAATCAGGACTGAAAGCAGTAATAATTAAATGATCATGGGTACAGACCTAAAAAATTGCACATATTTTTGTGTATGGCATCAAGTCTAGGGATGACTTGTATGTTTGGATGTTCTTTGTGGAACTACTGAGAAAGGTGGAAAAACAACTTTTGAAAAAACAATTATGAACGAAAAAGAGCTATAGAGAAGATTTGGTGAAACAACAGCCAATTCTGAGAACAGGAAACAGCATGGAAAAGAATACATTTTATTTCAAGCATAAAGTACAAAGTGCTACGTTTCGGAATTTTCCTGCAAGGATCAATTATTTCCCAATGAATACCTGAAGTATTCTGTCTTGAATGAAGGCAAAATATGAATTGATAGAGAAAAACCTGTGACTGGTATTGATGGTCAGGTTTCTACCAGAGGCAGAAAACCAGTAAGAAATGTGAAATCAAACTGCCTTTCGTATTTTTTCTGAGCTGCCTTTGCTTAAGACAGCAATCATTAGCTCCTTTGTGATCCAGCTGCTATACTTAAATCTGATAAGCAAACAGTGGGCTGACTTAAGAGAACTTCCCTGGGAAACATAGTATCTCAGCTCCCTGACGTTCCAGTTCAGCTGGATTACTGAGTGGATGAAGAGTAGTTGTCTTGGTTTATAAACACCTCCAGAGACCAGGCAAGGATCAGGTTCTTTCAGTGTTCTTGGCAGCAGGAATTTGCCATGTGTGCTATAAGCACTTTCGGTTTGACCAGAATACTTTGTGTTGTGGTTGACAACTGTAATTGAGATATGAAATTTTCAGTTCAATTCTGTTGCACTTTCTTGTCAGCAGGTATGTTGCACTTATGAGCAATAATGATGTAATGCACTCCTGTATTTTCTGGTTGTTGTTGATACTGTGCATATTTTTATCATGGGTATCACCCAGCTCTGCATTTTTTGCTGATCTCTGTTGAAGATCTGAATGACCAATTCATTACCAAATTTAAAGAGTTAGATTAAAAAATAAGATTATTTTTATTCAAGGAAAACAAATCAGAAAAAGCTGCATTTTTTTTGCCCCTTGCCTACCTATTCCACCACACCTCCCCTCCCATTAATTTAAATTATTATTTAATTCAGGATGTGATCCTGGGAAACTCCACTGGTTTGTGTTAAAAATGTCCTGGTCCTAAAGGCTTAGCTATGAGTCTCCCCTTATGTGGATACACTCTTGGTTCTGGATGGGAAAAATTATTTTTCCTTAAATTTTAATTCTGTATTCAATACAGTACCCATGTAGTTAGAGAAGTTGCATTGTTAGATTTTTTCTGCATGCTTAGCAGGACCAAACTTAACCCTTTAAAATTATAATAATATACAAGGCTTTGTACATCAGTAAACCCAATTTCCAAAACTGCTGAGAATCTGTGTAATCTTCAATTAGAGTGAAGAACTTTTGAAAATAAAAAGTTGTATGCAAATAAGTAAAGAAGAATGTTGCCACCCATCCTTCTGGCACCAGTGTCATAATTACTCCTATGAAATGACTGATATGCAGGCAGGATGCCTAAGGGGGAATCAGCCAAGATTTTTGTCAAGATAATCACAGCACCTGGGACAGATTGTCAGCATTTTGAAATGTCACAATTTGTGAATATTTCCTTTTCCACTAAGTTCCTCAAAGATGTCTGCAAAATTTTGATGACTTTGGGAGTGCAGACTGAGACATATGCATGCACATTTAACAACAGTTGAAGTTTTTGGTAGATATTTATACATCTCTATTTTTTTTTTCATAAATCACTTAGAGGTCCACTTAAGTTTTTAAATACATACATTTTTTATCAAGTTTTTTATTTATTTTATTTACTTTATTATTTTATTTCATTTATAAAACAAACCCAAGCATCTCAAATGATAGCACATGCAAAACATTTACTGTCTAGCTATGGTTGAAAAGTAACAGTCTGTAGACAGCAGGTTGTAGTGTGGGGAGACAATATTACAATGCAAAGTCAACTTTTCAAGGAGAGATACTAATATTGTCCCTCAGCATCAGGTATTTATAATACAAGCAGACACTTTTTAAAAGAAGTGAAACTCGTAGCACAGCTTTAAAAATCAAAGAGTCCGACAAGTTTCTGTCTGCAAGCTAGGAAAGTGGTGAGCTTGTGAAGGGACTTTTATGGATGTATGTCTCAATTTCAGTCTTGCTGAATTTTGAACAAAGTCTTGAATGAATTTAGGAAGAGTTTTCTCTCTTTCATCACTGTCTGCTCTTTCACCTAATCTTAACCACAGTCAAAGATGGGAACTTAATGATATGGGTTTTTTCCATTGTGCTCCTTTCTCTGTCCTGCAGTCATTGAGCTGGGAGAAGTCGACTTGAACTGTCCTTCCAACTGTCAAATACATAATACCCATTTCTTCGGAACTGACAGACAGATAATAAGGAGAGGGCAAGCCTTCAGCTTTTATGCTCGTTTCCAAAATCGGGAATGGGATGACTCAGTGGACCAAGCTGCTTTCACCGTGGAGACAGGTAGTCACTCCCAAACACTCTCTAGTCTTTCCTAGTCCTTTGCTGTATAGAAATATTTCCCATAATCTTCGGAAAGCTTCTTTCATAGTCTTCATATTCCCGTAATCTACTCAATCATGTTCCGTGTTAAGAAACTACCTTCCCCTAAATCAGGCAGTTCTTCTAATATGTAAAGTTTTCTCACTCTGCTAGAGAAGTGACAAGTGAAAAAGAAATCCACCCTTGGGAGCTTTGCCTTGCAAATGATGCCTAAGCAAATTACTAGCCTTTTACATGTGCTTTGTTTAGTCTGATGGAAGTGGTTTTTATTTTCCTGAAAAGGCCTCAGACCCTGTGAATCAAATGAGACAAAATGCACCTTCCCAATGGGCAGATGTCTGGATCAAACCTGCTGGAGTGCTTCCTACAAAGTTCATCAGCCGAAATGCATCAGTATCAGCGTGTTTCCTCCCTCCAGTGTCTGCATTGGCCGTTATATTCTCAATATGCAAATCACATCTTGTGGTCACACGTATCAGCGGTGTCTTGGAGATTTTTATGTCCTTTTTAACCCTTGGTGTGCAGGTAAGAACTTTAGTGTTATCAGATTGTTTTAAGAAAAATAGCTAGGAATGAGTAAAAACGTTGAAGATATTTATTATTTAGCTGGTAAGTAAAGGATGTAGTCACAGAAATAATGAAAAACAAGGAGGGATTTAACTTTGTTATTTTTTTATTTTTTCCTCCAAGTTCAAGACTGTCTCAAGCCAATGTTTCGATTTGTTTTCTTACTGGTAGTAGGGGTGAGGTATAATTTTTTCCCACAACTTTTACAGTGTCTTGACAGGATAGAAAGCATTGGGAAGTTTCCTCTGTTCATCAGGAAACACATTTTTACAGCGAGAGTGACTTAGCACTGGCACAGCCTGCCTAGAGAGGTTGTGGAGTCTCCATCCTTCGAGATACTCGAAAGCTCTCTGGATGTGGTCTGGGAAACTGACTGGAGGTTGGACCAGATCACCCCCAGAGGTCCCTTCCAACCTCAACCATTTTGTAATTCTGTGAATACTGTGTTATCACCATAAAATAATATAGTACAAAAACAAATTAAATTCTGCAGATCTGGCTCTGGTAGCAAGCAATTCTGGAGCCTGTAGGACCTTGCCAAAATCATTACATGACAAATATTCACATTGTCTGTGCTGATTTGATCTAAATCAGATACACAACTCTATGTGCTGAGTGTTTGACTTGTAGAACAGCTTAGTGTGAAGATGAATTGTAAGCTCTTCCATTCATGTGTTCTACAGCAGGGAGAGACTTAATAAAGATATTATCTAGCTGTAAGTAGGAATGCATAGTCTGTGCGTGCTTAAAGAGCCCACCACCTTCAGCATGATTAAAAGTATAAATCAAAAATTATTAGGAAAGGAAAGAGGGATCCAGTGAAGCAGAAGACAGAGGAGCAGTAGAAAAGTGTATTTTGTCTGAATGAAAGCTTTTCATCTTTTCCAGATGACCCTGTATATATGGACAATCAGGCCCAGAGAGAAGAATATGTTCTGAATGAGCATGGAATACTGTATGAAGGAGTTCACAAGCACATTACCTCTCGACCATGGCACTTTGGACAGGTACTTTTTGAAGACATGTTCAGAAATAGATGCCATCCATATACCGACAAATGAAGTGTTATCTGTATTTTTTCAGAAATGCGTGGTCTATTGGTAGTGCAAAGGTTTACAGGAGCAGTTCAGATTATGCATACACAAACCAAAATGTCTGAGAATTTCACTGTAGCTCAAATAACTGGAACAAAGTTTTTTCTAGTAAAATGAGGGAATTGCAAAATGTTCTGGGAGCAGGTGACACAAATACTGTGCTTCTGAAGGAAAATTATTCCATTGGCCAAACATAAGTAAAAATGATATGTTTTTGCCTTTGGTTTTCCTTCAGGCAGATAGGAAACACCATGCAGATCATTAGGAGCTGTGCTTGATTTAAAAAAAGAAAAAAAATGGGCAGGAGAGGAGAGAGGGCAACTCATACAAGTGAAGAAGTCTGGATTATTGACAAGAAAGGTACTTAATCAACGCCAGCACACCATGATGCCTATGTTATCCTCTTTTTCCTCAGTTTGAAGATGGGATTCTGGATATCTGCTTGAAGATCTTAGATATGGGTGCGAGTTACCATCATGGCTCTGATCGTGACCACTGTTGGCGCAATGACCCTGTGCATGTCAGCATGGTGGTGAATCACATGGTAAGACCTGTAGGGGTGTGAGACCTCTGAATAGATCAGGTCACACTTCATTATATTATAGAAGGACAAACTGCATTGTGATCTAACACAGCAGGGGAGCAGGGAAAATCCTTTCTGTGCTCAGATTCACAGGAAAAATAAACTTGGAACACTAATCTCTGATTTTGAGACAAGCTTAGAATGTGAAGACATGGTCGGCTATTTGGAAAGGTTGCTTTTCTTTTCTCTTTCTAGATAAGCAGCCATACCACTAACAGTATTATGAAGATTCCAGAAAACAATGATTACCTGAAAGGAACAAAGCCATTTTCTTGGAATGGAAGTGTCCCTATTCTACAGCAGTGGTACAGTGGCAGATGCAGGCCAGTCAGATATGGATACTGTGGATCTCTTGCTTCAGTAATGTGCACAGGTATGGTATTTCAGTTTGTCCTTTCCTAGTTTATAGAAAAAAGAAGAGAAAACAAGGATCAAAAACCCCTGACCCTAAAAACTACTTGAAGAATTTTACTCATAAGCATTTTACTAGAAAAGAAACAGAATATTTTTCTCATGCTCCTGATATAGTGTTTATTATCAACCTTTTGCTTTCCTATACAGGCTGAAGAGCAAGAAAAGCAGTTCTGGTTTCTCTGTGGCCTTTACACTATTATCAATACCAAAACTTTTATTAAAACACAGAGCAAGTGCAGCATCACTGAATCATAGAATAGTTGGGGTTGGAAGGGACTTTTAAAGGTCACTTAGTCCAGTCATCTAACCCCGTCGTGGAGCCAAAATTTACGCTTTGGGTGATGTTTGAAGGATGAGAAAAACCACTAAGTTATGAACAGGAAGATCTCTAGTGATGTCTCCTCCAAACAACAGAAGCATCAGGCTATATTCTCCTTTTAATGCAAAAGACGAGATAATAGCGCACTAAACTCTACAGACAGAAGATTTGAGTTCCAACTTTATACCATTTATTTACTGAACCTGCTTCTACACTGAAGAAAGTTAAATTGAAGTCCCATAGATGAATCTATATGTACCACACTATTTATTTTTAAAAAAAGTTTTATTAATACAGAATCAGGTTAATGATTTCTGAACTCAAAACATCTGGTTTTGTGGGTTTTTTTTGTTTTTATTTTAAGTTGGAAGAGTAACAAACCATTGCTTTCTGCTAGGCTTTTTTTCAGATTGCTTTTCAAGAACTAAAAAGAAGTTTTGAAGACAGAATCACTCCATCCCAAGTATTGCTTCCTATCCATCGTATTTCTATAACTTCAAATTAGAATATAAGATAATTATTTATAAAATAAGTGAAGGATTTGCCTGATTAAATGTGATTTGTAATGACTCATTAATCTTTTTTTTCTTACAGTGATGAGGTGTTTGGGAATTCCAAGCCGTGTTGTCACAAGCTTCTGTTTTCCTTGCTCAATTGAGAATCCCCTGGGTATCAATGAGATTTTTGACTCTTCTGGTAAAAACCTGTGTGGCAAAGACAAGCTATGGTAAATAAGAAAAATATAAAGCTCTTTTGCCCTTTAAAAAAGTTAAATGATAGGAAAACCGGTATAAATTTAGCAGATCAGTGTCTCTCTTTGGTGTATCTCTTTCTTCAGTGGGGTAATGCTCTTCAGTTTCCTAATAATACATTTCAAAACCACAAAATTACTAAAGAGGCAGTCTGCTCAATCTAGATTTTCAAAAAAGAAAAAAGCAAAACCTCTTGTGAGAATCCATGCTGCCTGCTTACCTATCTCAGCAGAAAGAAATAAGGCTATCAAACTTAGTAGCTGTAAAAGTATAAAGTAGACCATGAAATGCTAGGGAAAATTTATCACTAATTTGGACTATTATCTTCAGTCATAATCACTTGGTTGATAACTATGTTGTCCTGATGTTCCTTATAATGGATGGCTTCATTCTTATAAACTTTTCGATTCCTGTTAAAACAAAAGAACTGTGTTGGCATGCTATCAACTAAAAGAAGCATGTTTTGCTATCAGGTCTGTGGGGTTCTGGAACAAATTTCCAGTCTAAGTGATATAAAGCAAACAAAACCACTCCTGTCACAAACATCATTAAACACACAAAATCTTCAGTTGATTAAAAATTTATCTCTGACATGATTTTCCTCTGTCATAAGGTATTAAACTTGGTAATCCAAGAGACATCTTTAATTGTATATTCCTTCATTCTACAGGCGATACCACTGCTGGAATGAATCTTGGATGGCTCGCAGAGACATAAATCAGTGCTGTGGTGATTGGCAGTGTCTGGATCCAACACCTCTGGAAACAGGCAGAGGTAACTTTACTATAGTTGGAATAATTTTCCTCAGATTACATTGCTGAGTTTCCCTTCTACTCAGGTTACGATGTGTTATAACATCTTTGTTCTTGTTTAGGTTCAGCTTGCAGCGGTCCTACATGGGTTCGAAGCATCAGGGAAGGGGAGCTGGACTTGGATTATGATGGTCATCATATGTTTTCTCGAGTAAATTCAAACTATGTTGGCTGGCTTTCCCAAAACAATGCCAAAAGAACAAAATTTTTCTGTGACACATGGCCATGTGGACAACGTCTAATCACCAAGAGCATTGGCAGTGAGCAATTTGAAGATATCACTGGAGCTTACAAGTATGAACTAGGTATGATGAAAATATATTAAATGGGTTAGAGGAAATTTTACAGGCTATTCATATCAAAGTATCAAAGTAATCTCTCCTGTGTTAAAATGTGCAGAACAATCTGGACTTGTCTTTTATTTTTGAGAAAGAGGCTGGTGCTTTTCTCTTCAAAGATCTTGATTTTTAAACTTCTAAATATATATAGATGATTCAAACAAAGCTCATACTAATTAGGATAGGATAGGATAGGATAGGATAGGATAGGATAGGATAGGATAGGATAGGATAGGTTAAGATAGGATAGGATAGCATAGCATAGCATAGCATAGCATAGGATATTTCAGCTGGAAGGACCTACAGTGATCATCTCGTCCAACTGCCTCACACGTCAGGACGGACTGAAAGTTGAAACTTACTATTAAATACCTCTTTTTAAGGCACTGACAACCACGGCACATCAACCACCTCTCTAGGCAGCCTGTTCTAGTGTTTGACTAGCCTCACAATAAAGAAATAGTTCCTGATGTCTAGTCTAAACCTTTCCTGGAACAGCTTTGAACCATTTCCATGCTTTCTGCCACTGGACACCAGGAAAAAGAGCTCAGCACCTCCCCTTCCACCTCCTCCTCCTCTCAGGAAGCTGCAAAGAGCAATGAGGTCACTGCTCAGCCTCCTTTGCTCCAAACTAGACAAAGCCAAAGCCCTTAGCTGCTCCTCACAGGACATGCCTTCCTGCCCTTTCAATAACACTGTTTGTATGTATATGTTTCGGTCTCATATGTACAGTAATTTAAAATATTAGCAGACTCGAGATAATCTAAAAAAACCCACAGATTCTTCTCAACCTGGGATTAACACCTTACTTGTTGCTTCTTGTGCCAGGTCTGTCAGAAAATATGCTTACTTACTAAATTCACGTATTATTAGCATATTCTGCTGTTCTTACTTTGGGCCACGGATTACTAATCTTCATATTCCAATAGAAGGAAGGAGTTCAACCAGTAAAATTGCTGGAATGAACAGTAGATCACAGCTGATTGTACATTTGCAATACTCTGTGGGTTTTCTTGGTTTATTTTTGGTTGGTTGGTTGGAAAACAATTGATAGTTTCTTTGTTTTAATGGAATATTTTGCCTTTTGAGGGAACTGGTAGCATCTCATATTCACCCTTATCCTTTTAAAGAGTTACATTTTGAGTTTTGTATTAACTATATATTTTGAGATTGACATGACCATTTTTAAATTTAACTACTTAAAAGTAAAATAAGGTTTTAATTTTTTTTTTCCCCTGAGATGTTTATTTTCTTCCATGCTGTATCTTGTATTTCATTATCTGGTGCATTCGTTTAACAGCAACCTGCTACTTTAGGTTCCAGGAAGGAGAAGCAATAAATTTAATGAACTTTATTATTTGGGTAGAATAATAATAAGGTTCTTGTGCCTCCAACAGATTCATTATCATGTATCTTCTTCAACAGGCTCTGTGAAAAACAAAGAAGCCTATTTCCGGGCTTACAGAAGAATTCACCCAGGGTATTGCAATGCTTCCAACTGTCATATCGAGAGAGAGTTATCATCTCTGAAAAACCCATTTCTGAGTGACTCAGGAATTAACATGAGGTTAAAGATGGCTAACTGCCCAATGTATGGTGAAGATGTCCAGCTGCACTGGCTGCTTGAAAATTTGCGTAATGAGAACAAAACCCTGAAGTTTAATTTGTGCGCACAAATTATAACCTACAGTGGCTGCCCAATGGATCAATTTTGGAAAGACAGTGTGAATGTCACATTGGGTCCAAGGGAAGGTAAGAGGGTGAAATTGTCTAATACCCTGCTCTTTTCAGGAGATAGTTGGATTTTAGGATTTGTGAAGACTTCCTAATAATGGTGGGAAGTGAAATGTGTTAAATCTTGACAGCTGGATTCCCTTTAGGGTTATCACTCAAAAATCAACACAATGTCAATACTACATGTATAATGACAGGTAAATTGTAGTCTTTCCTTAATTTCTCAAGGTTTAGAGATTTTTATGTTATTTTAAAATAATGTTTGCATTAAAATTTCAATTCTGAATTCTATACTCAATACAAAGATAAAGCTGTAATTGTCTATCAGAAAAGCAATGTTTTCTTTGGCTAGAAGATATCAGCCAGTGTAAAACACTTGCTTAGAGCACCTAGACATACCATATGCATGAATGTGTAGCAGAACATAAACACCTGTTTCCATGATTAATATATTTTTCTGGAAGAAACAAGATTGCTTTAATTAAACCACATCATTGTAAGACAAAATTTCATACCGATATTAAATTTTACCAGGCTTTAATTTGCCTATATTTGAATTACTGCTTTAAGAATTGCACTGGGAGGAAAGTTTCCCAATTTTGCATAACAGAAACAATAATAATAATAATAATAATAATAATAATAATAATAATAACCAACTAATCTCCTTGCAAATTCACTGATAGATGAATTGAAAACTGTGAAACTGATTGCTGCAGATAGCAATGTATCACCCTAAGTCAGGGAAAATCCTGTCTATTTTCAAAGATTCCATGATAACTCAATATTTAATTAAGCCATTTTTAAGTGTGAGTTTAACTTTAGGAGGAAGGCAAGTGGAAATATTAATCAAAAATTCAGAAAAAAATTAAATAAATTTGTTTTACAGTGAAAAAAATTCCTCTGTGTATATCATACAATCAATATGGAAGTTATCTCTGTGATCACAACATTATGAAAGTGGTAGCTGTCTCAGACCCAGAGTGTGGAGAAGTTCTGATGGTGAGCAGGGATATTGTGGTCAACAGACCACCTGTTATTGTAAAGGTAAGGAACTTTAATTATGGAATTTGTGATCTAAGGAACAGACTTGGGGACTCTTATTGGCCACTTCCTATGTACAACGCCAATAAACTTGAAATACTTTACATTTTTCTTTTATCTTATTGCCCTTTTTTTAATTTAGCAAGATTGGTGTGATTTTTAAAGTAAAACAGTTGACTTAGTGATGTATAGAGATCATAGAAGTAAGTCAGAAAGAAATGTGTATGAATAATCCTTTTCAATTTTTTTTCCCTTCCACTTATTTACCTCATTGTTAATTTTGTAAGGATTAAAAAAAACATAAAATGTGTTTGTTTCTTTTTTAACTAGCTACTGAGCCAACCCAGACTGAAAGTACCATGTACTGCAGAAATCTCATTCTGTAATCCTCTCCAGGAAGATATGAAGAACTGCGTAATGACATTAGAAGGTTGTGGTTTATTCAAAGAGCCAATGACCATTGAGTAAGTTCATCAATGCTTTAAATGGGGATAATATTGGGGGTTGACTAAGGTGTGCAAGATCAGAACAGGTTTTGAGAGAGACAGTAGTTCTGATTTTTTTGGTGTTTAGCACATGAACAGGACTTTTTGTCTCTTATTACTGTGAGACTACTTTAAAAGCCTCCCTCCTCTTGAAACTGATGATCATTTAAACTTGGCAAGATATGCTGCTGCTTCATTTTTCTCGAGATTTAATTTAAGTGGATGCATCAAATGTCTGTCTGCACTCTTGTCTTTAGAAGAATTACTAGCTGGGTCCCCCATCCCTCACAATCCTATTGAGTTTATAATAAAATTCCTCTAAATATTCATGAACTGGCACTAACCACGTATAGCAACAATTAGAGAAGGACAGTGAGAAACAGCAATATGCATTCTAAGCTCATAACATGTTAATCACAGGAAACTGGAAACTTCCAGGATGCTGTAACATTCTAGGAAAAGTAGTTGTTCATTAATATGCATTGCTTCTCTTCATGACAAAGAGAATTGACAAAAGTATGACTAGGTTTGAGGGGAAGAAATTAGGAATTGTTCTCACTGAATAATAATGAACTGGATTCCACAAAGCCGCCCTATCGAACTGCTGGAAATGGTAAGCAATAAATCCACCTTTGAGGCAGAAGGGTGCTACATTTTTTAAGAATTCAAGACAGTACCACAATTGATTTTTCAATTCCAATTACAGAATTGACTATGGGAGTCTTCCAAATCTTCTCTTGGGACAGAAGTTTTTACCATGCTTTTCACAACAGAGAATATGTTATTTTTGGAAGAAGACAAGAATAACAAAGTTGTCATAACAGTCATAAAATATGTCATAACAAAATCAAACTTAATTTTGTGCACTCATCTGGTAGCTCTTAGGTCTCTGACCTACCCAGGGTCCTAATTATTTTCCTTCTCTTGCTCCAGTTTGGGAACGCTGGCATCCAACCAACAGGCACGGACCATCGTGGAGTTCACACCTTATAGGCTTGGCAGCCACCGGCTCCTGGCCAACCTTGGGTGCCACAAGTTTGCCTACTGCAAGGGATGTGCCAAGGCCGAAGTGTGTTGCTCTGCAGGCCAGAATGGTGTCCCGCCCGTCAGCCAGAACGGGTCACTCCCAGTGTGTGAGAATGGCTCCGTCCCCATGAATGGCTCTGGGCCTGTCCCTGTGGCAGACCCTGCGTTCAACTCCATGTGTGAATATATATGTATTCCAGTGTGCAACCCAAACTGCAGCGCAGGGGGGCAGCCTGTGTACGATTTCGTGTACCTCCCTGCAGGCCATCCCTTGTGCAACTCCATCTGCAACCAAGGCTTCAATCCGAGCATCAATCCTGGTTTTGAGATGGGATGCGATCCTGGCTTCCGTGTCATATGTGAGACTGTGCCTCCTGCTACGTGTGCTCCAATGCCTCCATCCATGTACAGCTCCATGCCAGCCACAGCATCCAACCCTGTTTGCACCCCTATGCCTCATGTGGTGTTTGAGACAGGTCCTGCTCCCACACACTCATCTGGAGGTGGAGGGGGGCCGATGTCCTACTCTGTCTCTGTCCCCGCGAATAATGCGGTGAGTGCATTGCTGACCCACTTCATGGCTGGCCCCAGTCCCAGTGGGGCAACCCAGGCAGTCCCTGTGTCTGCTCCGCCATCCTACTCCACGTGCTCCCCGGTAGTCCACACTATCGGTAATCCCATGCAACCTACAACTCCCATTTCAGTGCCTGGTGCCTCCATCTCCCATGTTGTTTGCGGCTCCACACCCTCTCCCACCACCCAGCCTCCATCCGGCCCAGTGGCCACCCTGCCCTCCCAACCCCTGAGTGCCGCAGTAGCCCGTGGCATGTGCTCCCCAGCGGCTTCCCCAGTGCCCCGTGCTGCTGACCGTAGCAGCACCCCAACAGTGCTGCAGGTTGGCAGCGCCTCGGCATCCCACTCGCTGTGTTCCCCAGCCCCCCGTCCCGTGGGACCCCCGGCATCCCACTCGCTGTGCTCTCCAGCCCCCCGCCCAGTAGGGCCCCCCGCGGCCCACTCCCTGTGCTCGCCCAGCTCCGCCTCGCTGGTGGCCGTGGGGGCCCGCCCTGCCAGCTCGCCCGCCGCTCAGCCCTTGGACTCCTCAGCTGCTGCCTGCCGCCCCTGCTCCCCATCCCCACGCCCCCTGGGAGGTGCCACAGCCCGCTCCCTCTGTGCCCCCACCTCTCGCTCCCTCTCCCAGCTTGGGGGCACCTGTGGCTCTCGCTCATTGTGTGGCTCTCAGTGGAGCCCCTCCTATGATACCACCACTCGCTGGGGCTCCCACTCCACATGGGCTCCCACCTCCCGATCATTGTGGAGCCCCGAGGGGCGCTCGGGCTACTCCTCGACCCGTGCCACCTACGGCACACTTACACGCCCTCCATACAGCTCCCTGAACCGCTCCTCCTACACCTTGTCCCGCTCTGGCTACACTACCCTACCCCGCTCCACCTCTCCCTCTGCCTATGCCACCCTGACCCGCTCTGGGTCGTGCCCCTCTGGCAGCACCCTGGCCCTGGCAGGCTCCCGCAGGCCCTGGAGTCCCGGGAGGAGCACTCTCACCTATTTCAAACGCAAATATCTGTAAGGGAGAGTAACCTGGGAAAACCCAAAGCCGGTGAAATAAAGCCTGTGTGCGGACACTTTGCAAGAGGTTAGAAATAGGGTGATGAAGAGCAGCGTGCTGCTCCTGAGCATTTGTCTGTGGATTTGAGATGTGCCAGGAAGCAGGCTGCGAGCCAGCTGCTGAGGGATGCATTCGATGTAATACTTGCATGTCTTGAGATACGGTACGGTGGAAGTGACAAATGAATGTGCTCCCCGCAGAGCCGTCGGGACAATAGTAGCACGGTGCAGGTAATCAGACTTACTTGCTCAGTCAAGCTGTTTTATAAATGATGTGCTTTCACTCTCTCTTCTCTTGATTTCTTTCAATGCACATTTCTCAGATGTCCCTGGGCTACAGCACTCATAGCAAATCTCTCTCCCTGCAAGAAATGTGCTGTCCTTGGGATGCTGCAGAGGTGACAGCAGACGTGCCTTATGTCTCACCTAACAGACGCTGGGCCCCTGAACCCCAGCATTGTTGTGGCTCAGGTCAGTTCTGTGTGCACTCTGTTCCCTAGTTGTGTAGCACTGAAAACTGTGGAGGTCACAGAGTAACTAAATCGTTACAAATCAGCTGAAGAGTTTAACTGCTTCTTTTTTTATCCTTTTTAGTTTTTTTAACAATAAATTTAGTTTTACTACTCTTGATGTATTACAGACCCAGTATCAGGAATCCAAAGGTCAGATTAGAAAGTCTGCTAAACTTGATGAATAATTAATACAATTTATTGGCTTTCACAACTGACTGTTTTTCATATAGCATATTTCAAAAAGTTTTTCATATACCTGTGTGCATTTAGGTTCTTAGGAAAAGCTCTAATTCCACAGCTGTGCCTTTTTGATTCAATACAGCTAGAAAGAAGTATGATGTTATCCTTTCTTTCCAATACCCACCCCTCTCAGCTGAAAGGTTAAGAAGGTGAATGGACTGTACTGTGTCTTCTTCAGATGATGGTACTGTTCCATTGCTAACCTTCTCCAGGTGTTTCAGGAGTTGAAATCACACATTGTCATAATGAAACTATCCCTGAATTTTGGATTTGCTCACAAGAATTTTGGATTTACTGACATCACCTCCCCTCCCTCCATTATTTTCCTCTAGTAGTCCATTAATTTTAGTAGCAAGTGTTAGTGGGGTTTTGTGGTAAGGTAAGTTCGCTGGTGCTGCAGAATCTTCAGCCATGTAGCAATAGTATTTCAGTAGTATCGCTGTAGTTCACGCCCGTATGTCATGAGACTGAGTAACCTTCTGAGGATTTTGAAAAAGTGTGGTGTCAGATGGTAGCTATGAACATGCCAACACTATCAACTGCATAGTAATTCTGAGTACGGTAGAAGAGAGATTTGCCTGGATATTGTAGTAGAGTGATCATAACTCAGTCACTTGGTTTTTTTATGCAGTTTCAATAGTCTGTGTTAGATATGTGCTGCGAATTTCTTTGCCTGACTGACAATAAAAATAGAAATTTAAAAACCACTTGTCATTCTACTGTTTTGTTTTTTTTGGGTAATACTTCGTAAAAGGTGAGGACTAAATCTCTGCAAATGAACTGGTTCGTGAAATCTTCCCTCCAATCCGTTCTGTTAAATTTCCTGTTCTTTTCCTCAAGGTGTGTCCTGGGGTGATGCTATGAAGCCACTTTATTCCTTAACCGTCTCCTTGATGCCCAAGAACTTTGTGCCTTTAAGAGGGACCGGGGGGCAGGGCCACAGGACCCCGGTGCGGGTCGGTTGAATGGCTGGGCCCAACAGCTGAGGGCTCCGGGGGTCTCGGCGGGGCTCGGGAGGGAGTGCGCCGGGAGTGCTGTGCTGCTTTTTGGGTTTCTTTTGTGTTCTGGCTAGCTGGGAAAAGGGTGTGTTGGGGGTTTTTTGTTTTATTTCTCTTCCCTCCCCCTTGCCTCACTGCCTCCCTTCCCTTCTCTCCGGTCCGGGGAGCCGGCGGGTGGCCCCGGCGGGCCCGCGGGGTGGCCCCGGCTGGTCCGAGCCCGTGTGTCTGTTCCCTCTCCGGGCATTTGTTGTATCTTGAGTTTTGTTTTTCCTGTTCTGCCCTGTTTTGTTTTGTGTTAATAAGCAGTTTGGTTTATTTCCCACTTTCACTTGCTGTGAAATTTGTATCATTGGCGGAGGAAAAGGGGAGGCCCTTTTCCCTTTGGAGGAGGCGCTCATTCTGGAGTGCTTCCTCCTAAAATTTTGTCTCCAAAAACCGAGACACAAGGTCTGAAAACAAGGCTTCAGAATAAGATCTGAAATTAGGGGAAATCTGTAGATTTCCTACTTTACCTGAAATACTGAGTTTGATATTAGAGGAAAAATGAAGCCATCCTCTTTGCTCTCAGTAAACCTTTCCACTTGTTGCATGAGTTTTTCCTTTGCTTTGTAAAACAGAAATGCCAAAATGAACAAACCTTTGGGTGGCAGAGGAAGAGATAGAAAAGATACTAACAGTATTTACTTAAGAAAAAAAAGTGATTTTTTTTTAAAATATGTTAATAGTACATGGTAGCTGCAGAATTGTCAAATAACATTTCAGATTTCTTTTCCCAGTAGTGGCATGACTTCTCTGATGTTCCCAGTTTCTGAGTACAAGCCTGATTACATATTTCGGAAACTCCAAAGATTTGGTCACTAGAGTTGTTGAGAGTGTGTGCAACCTCCACTCCCACTTTTCTTGCCATATATGCTGAATATGCATTGCTTTTGAAAAAATGTAGTAAGTTAATTTTAACTAGAGCCATAGGGGATGACAGAAATTCTTTAAGTTCAGAATTATTCTAATACTGAAGAAATGCCATTGAATCTGTTGTTGTCTCATACAGCCTGGCAATAACAAAAGGTATCTTGTAGTCTCCTAGCAGAGTCCATTGCACAGTCTCTTACTCATCTGGGGGGCAGAGGGGGACAGGCAACACGTGGACAACTAAAGAAAAGGAATCCCCAAAACAATAACAACGAAAAGCCTACAAAACAACAAAATTTAAATTATCTCCTTTGTAAGTGTTTATGAATGAAAAGCCTTAGCCTGTGTTTTATAATGTAGCTCTTATGTCAGGAGGCATGGTTTAAATTTCCACAACATTTCTGGTTTGTTTTGTGGTGGATTGGTTTGTTTGTGGGTTTTTTTCCATAACTGGCAAAGTCAGACCAAAATGACTGTCTCAAATATACTTTCTTGAAGTAAAACCCACAAGAATTTTTTTTTTTTTTTGCCTAATGCATTAAATATATTGAAGATTAACAGTATTCAGTAATGTGGTGTGATACATAAAGAAGACTATTTTAGAGAATGAAAGGCCTACTCAAGCATGACTGTTATAGTCATCAGAAATTAAATACAGTACTGTCATATTTATGTGTTCAGGAATAAATTTCTAATTTTAATCTCAGTTCAGACATGGATTTTATTTAAGTGAGGGAAATATATTCACATTTTTCCCTAGGCAATGAAGGTGAAAAAAGGCATTTGCTTATGTATTGTTATAGCTATGATTTAAAATTATATATGGGACTAGTGGAATTTATTTTTGTGTCCAGCTGAAATGAGGTTGTATTTATTTTAGAGATGAGGAAGAATATAATATGTGGTAATTTTCAGTTCTTATCCCTGACAGTTCATTAGACCTTTACAAATAATTTTTTAAATGAGAAGTTTTGATGATTTATCTGCAAGTTAATGGTTTCACTTTTAATGCTTTAGGTTTGTGTTTCTTTGGACATTTGCTGATGGCATACCATAAAATGCTTGAGCGAAATGTGATTTATTTTTATATATTCCATTACCTGCAAGAAAAATGTTGAAAGGTATAACTCAATGAATAAATTTCCTACCAAGCATTAGTTATAGAGGTAAATTAAATTTTATATATTGTATCAGACAAGAAGATTAAATTAGAGGAAAACTCTATTAATCTTATTTAGTGTTAAAAGCAAACAAAATATTTTGGAACATATACTATGAATTGTATAAAAATAAAGCAATTAAATGTGACCAGGAAAATGTGAAAATATTCAAAATGCAAAAGATAACGAAGATTTTTTAATTTGTTATGCAGCAGTTTTATGTCATCTATTATATACTTCCATTATATCTGACTTTTCAAAAGTTGATTTCTTCATGCTGCGTTTCCAGAAGTGTTTTTATAAAGAAAGGTCTTTATTTGTAGAAGGAAATCCTATCCAAATACTTTACAGATGTCCCAGCTCTTTCTTTCTTTCTTTCAATGCCTTAAATGGGAGGAATTTCTTCCACGCCTTTATATGTTCTTCCTTCTTCTTTGTCTTTAGGCTTTTATGTGCTTTTATGCCATTTGTATTGAGTAACTTTCTGACTCTGAGTCAACCATCAGAATAAAAGTTTAGTACAGGATAACAATGCAGGACTGAAAACAGAAAATATTCACAACCCAAGGAACAAATACAATGTACGTGAACAGCTGAGCCCTCATTACTATTCTGTTACTTGTTTATAGAAATAATTAAGTCTGCTACCACATTAATTTGGATTTTAAATTATGTTTTGTAATATTCCAACTGGCCACACCTGTCTAACTTTTCAACTAATCATTACTTTTTCTTCTTCTTTCCTGAGGAAAGTTGCTGATGGTGTTCAGTAGATGGCGGCTTTATTTATTTGAGCAACCTGTACCTTTTTGTATGTTCAGTAGCCATCATACATCGGAATTGCATGCCTCTTTTCTCCATGAGACATGTTTAGTGCAGGCTTTCTGTCATTGCTACAGGGTTTGGATAAATAACATTCACTGATGCATAAGATTCAGTTGGAAAAAACAACAAAATTACATATCTAGAAAACCAGGAGTTATGTGTAAAGTAAGGAAAATCTTCATGGTGTAAATAAATGTCACCACTAGACACCATTTCCTTTTAGGAAATCTCTTCTGTCATTCTGGTTTCTCTGATTCCTCTTTCTGAATATCAAACCTCAAATTTCATTAAAACTATGACAATGTGTCAAGTTGGCTTTAGATTAATTAGAAATAAGAAAATGCTGATCTTTGAGGTAAATATTACCAGGACACCTTGCTGTTCCAATCTATTAAAATATACCAGTAAACCTAATCCATCATCTACAGCAGTTTCTGGGTAGAGAGTTCAGACGCTTGCTATTAACCCTGACCTAAAAATACTGTGTAATTCTGACCGAGCTAAATGTAGCATCTTCATCTCTAATTTTTGCTTATCTGTTAATTTCATTTTGACCTTTTTTAGGCCTTCATCTCTTTTCCAAACAGGTGGAACAATTAGAATAGCTAGAGACTCCTCAATTGCAAATATCATCAAAATTGCAACAACAGCCCTCATTACACATTTCAGAGTATCTAACAGGGAATTCTGTCTTCAGAGCACAAGCATTACAAGACTGGGAGAATGCTGAGCTTTTTGTAATGATCTTGCTTCTTTCCTTTAGGTGATCTCAGTCAATTTTATAATAGCATGAGTCATTAGGGGTCCCAACTGCACATTAGCTGAATACTAACGTGAACCTCTCTGCATCACTGACTGAGGCCATTTGCCAAGGACAGTATCAATGCAGAAGGAATGATAAACAGGATTCATTGAGACCTGGCTTATAACAACTTCGCAGTGAAACTTCGTATGCTCCTATAAAACTAGATATGAAGTTTATTTGAAGACCATGGATCAGACAGAAATAAGTTATAGAAGAGTTATTTCATATAAGGCAAAATTTAGACACTAAATGCCCAAAATTACAATTCTGAAATTTTTGTGATGGATACTGCTTAATTCTGTTGCTATCCAAACCCTGCAGGAGCCTTACTGCTTCTTCTTAAAATCTTGAGGTGCCTAGATTTATGTCCCAATATGTATCGACTTTTGAGCCAGTGAGATCTGCATTGAACCTGTTGTACTTCTCATTACTCTTAAGCCAAGTCAAGCTCCTGAAGCTTGGTATTTCCAGGCCAAATTCCTTTAAATGGTCTAATCCTTGATGTGCTCAGAATGCATATAACACACACATATCTGCAAAGTTTATAAATAGCCCTGATCATTTGTATTTAAGTGCTGCGGTGCTGTGCCAGCTAGCACGCTGCCTGGCACCGGGCAATGCCTCACCTGCTTCGGGTGGAGGAGGCAGACACCGACCGCAGCGCTGGAGGGCAGGCGAAGCACCTGCTCGTGTTCGCCTTGCCCACCGATGGCAGGGTGCGGGGAGGAGGAGGGAAAGAGTGGAGGGACTCTCTCGTGAAAAGGAGAAGGGTTTATTCCAACAAAAAACCACGAGCAGAGCCAATGGATTTAGGCGGGGGTGGGGTTTTTATACCCCTACATAATAGGTGGGGGGAACATACAATAACCAGTAAAATATCATGTTTGGGGTCTTACAAAGTGGGGAGAAGGGACCAGGGGGAATGGGAGAAGATGTGGGGAGTAGAGGGTTAACAAGAGCCAATTACCAACCAAGGAATGTAGAACTTTCTAGAGACATAACCAAATATGAACATAACGGGGAGGGGGGAGGGAGCAGCCAATGGTCACAGCATGTTTCACACAGCAGTTTGTGTGCTCACTGTCCTTGTGCTGTGGAGGCTTCAAACCACTGGACCTGTCGGTCTGCCTGGTCCAGCTGACCATTGCTCTGGCCATGGCTCACCGCAACATTTAAGTTGCACTTTAATGTTCATCTTTAACTCCAAATGCGAGTACAGTTCTAAGCTAGACCCAAAGTATAGGACAGTTAAGAGTATTATCGATATCCCAAAGGACTTGCTTTCCTTCTGTTTCTCCCACAATATAATCTTTTTTCCCATCTATAGCAGAAGGGTGCTGTCTTTCTGTTGCCCATTACAGAGGAGACAGTAATTTTCTCTGTCTGTCTGGGAAGGGCATTTCTGGAGGCAAAGGACGTACTCAGTTCCAGTAAACAAAGAACCAAATAGGAAAATACATCTTGATATAAATGTTCCAGGCACCTGAGGCTGGTTGTATTCTAAAGAAAAGTTTAGCTTTGTTCTGCTGATTCCCACAGGAATGGATGTAGCTATTGCTTTGAGTGATGTCCATAATTCCCATAGCATAAAGTTTTTCCATCTATTTCTTTGCTAAATGTTTTTTTCTTGGGTGTCTCCAGAAAGCTGAAGGCAAACTACCTGCTAACATTTCCTGGCTCTTTGTCTGGACCACGAACACACTTGCCATCCAGATAGCATCATATTCTTGATTTATTTTAGAGGAAAATGAATGAATTAATGAGGGAGAAGGCTCCTAAACATTAGTCTTTACAGAGATTATGTAGAAAAGGCATTGTTTTCTCAGTAGAAGTTTCTGGTTCAATTTATTCTGTCCTAAATGCATTCATCTCAGTTGCTTTTTTTCAAAGCTTGGCCTGTGTGCTGCTTTTTAGCAAGTGGCTATGACAAGATTTAATTTGTAAAGATGTAAGTTACTTGTGTTGCTTTTAGACGTCATCTTTATCTGCTATATCTTGGCCGATAGAGCTGTAGAAAGCTGACAGAGGAAAATATTTGCGAAAAACTTGTGCCGGGTATTGCCTTTGAAGATGAAATAATTTTTATAGTTACAAATATACCTATCAAAATGTATATATTTCCATCTACATAAGATGTAAAATTAGGTAGAAAAAGGTTAATTGTGTATAAAATGTCCTCACAGCCGCAGTCTGCAGTCATTCAGTCAGTGCAGTAGAATCTCAGACACGTACAGATGCCTCCAGCTCCATGGGGCCTGCTGCTGCCGTGGCAGAAGGATTAGCACACACAGGTATTCTGCATAGAGAGGATCCATATCTGGAGAACAAGCAAATTTGAAATTATTTGGGAATCTCTATTCAAGGTCAAGTGGTGGAAGTATTAAATAGTTACATTTACATTTATATTAGTACAGACTTACATTTATATTATTTTGGTTATACAGAACAGCTAAGGAACTTAATTTCAGTAGAACAACTGCTAATACTAAGAGTACTAGTAAATTATACTAATAGTACTAATAAGAGTAAGGTAAAACACCTTCTGAATGTGTGGATGATACTTTTCTGCTAATTTTAAAGCTCATGATTTATTGACTATGTGTCTTGGGGTGACTGTGTGATACTATATTCCCTATCGTCTGCCTTATGCCAGACATGAATCCTGTGCCTTTCTGGGTCTTTAAGCTGGGTCAGAGAAAGGAAAAAAAAAACCAAACCAAAACCCGAGCGGTTTTGTGTTCAAGGACACAGATACACACTGCCCTGTGTTCCTGGCTGCTACAGAGCAGAGGAAGCACCTTGCTGCTTTTAGCCAGCTCTCGGCTCCTTTTCTCAGGAAAGAGATGGAGAGTTAAACTCCTTTGCTTTTCAGCTAGTCTGCAAGCTGAGGCAAGAGAGTTTTTCCCTGGAACTTTGGCTTCTTCTTCTTCTTCTTCTCTTCTAGACTGTTCAGCAACACCAAAACATCATCAGGAGGCCCTATACTGTGGCCCAGAGGGGTCCATGCTGTACCCCAGCTCTGGAAAGGAAAGAGCCACATCCACAAAGACTTTGAATTTTACCAGGTTCTCTCCACAGCGAGAAGTTTTATTCTTTAATGTTATTCTCTTTTTTTTCTCCTGTGCCTACGTGCACTCTGCTTGTTAAATAAATAACTTTTTTTTTTAACTTTCCTCTGAGGAAAATTCTTTCCGAACCTGGTACGAGAGGCGTGGCTGTAACCTGCCTTCTATCAGAGGACGTTCATTTCAGACATTCCTCCGAATTTGTCTCAAACCGAGACACTGTGTTTTCATTAAAAAGGTTTAGTTTACTCAATTTGGTCTCGTGTTTAAAAATAAGCTACAATAGGACTAAGGCACTGACCTTCCTTCCACAAGTATAAACACACATGTATTGGTATATTTGATCTAAAATCTCTTGCACATAAATATCTAAAAGTGAAAAGATTATACTTTCAGTTGTAATGTAAAGAATTCTTTGACATCTCTACAGTGAAGAATTTCCCAAACAGTTAAACTTTTAAAATTGTAAAGAGTATTTTAAATTGCCAGATTATCTGGGGTTTTCTTTGTATGTATCAGCAAATATCTGAAAATAAGAATAAAAACATCAAATCTTTTTGTTGTAATATAAAAGCAGATAATGGAAAGGAGGATGTACTTTTTTGTTATCATTTCATTTTAAAGCACTTCAGAGCTAAGAACAAGGGAATTTTCAGCAATACATGTTGGATATAATGCAAATTGTTTGTCATCTTAGGACTCAGGTAGGAGTAAGACAAAATTTGACAGCCTATACTTAACACAGCTAGACTTTTCTGCATTAATAGAAAAATTGAAGAGGCAAACTCCATTTGGTTTGCAAATTTTAAGATGCTTTTGCTGAGCTTTTATGTGAGCACAAGAGTTTTATCAGAAACTATTAAAGTGTAAATTGCAGCTGGTAAACCCCTATTATTATTTTGAAAAAGAAAAGGAGCTCTTCCTTAATGAGAGATCTGAGCCCCACTCCATTATTTGGCACAATGTTGTGTTTGATTAAAAGAAAATGATGTTGGGCGCACATCTTTTTGGATTTTAGTTGCTGCTCAAGTCAGGATATGAATCTATATCAAGTGCACTTAAGTAGAATAAAGTTTAAGTAAGCATTATCTTCACCTGTCTCATTGGGACTGAAAAGTGCATTTAAAACAGAGCAACTGTTTAATTATTTGACTGAGTTGTACCTGATGTGAAGCTACTTTTCACCATATGGCTCAATGAATCCCTAGTTAATAAGCTGTTAATGCTATATCCAAAAGATAACAGAGTGAAATATGAGCGTTTTAATTCTAAACCATGTGTCTCAGATATTAAAAGGAGGAAAACTACTAGGTCATTTGTGATATTGTATTGGAAGAAAAGAATTACTTAGTTTTGTTTAAAAACAATATAGCATAATACACAAGTGATATTTTTGATGACAAAAAGTCTGGTTAAAGTAATACTAAAGAGAAAAAGAGGTAATCTAATGTACTTACTACTGTAAGTATTTTTATTTTTCTCCAAATAGAAAACATTCTTTGTGTTGATACAGAAGTTCATGTGACTTGGGAGGCAGGACCAAAATGTGTGGTTTTTGTCTAAAACAAACATTTTGAGGGACAACACTAAACTATTGAAGTATTTAGAGTGTGAATGTGAAGGACCTTGAAATTAAACCTCATCAAAATACTGGAGTAAGTTTTTTGGAGGGCGATAATTGATATCCTGTTGTAGATATTCCTGGTATCTAAAATCAGTATATAATGATGCTAAAATAGCCTCTTTTAATTAAGAAATGTTGACATCTACTTTCCAATGTCTGGTAAAATACACATACTCTCAAAAGAGTAAAGATTTGTGTTGTATATACTCGATTTACTATTTAGAAAATCTGCTTGAGCTTTCTGGGAATGCAGAGCTTGTACTCCAATTTTTGACCTTGCCTAACATCTGTCAGTGTTAAAATCCTTGATTTTAAATTTGCTGGATTAAGGATTTTGCATTTAATGTGAGTCTTTCTCCGTTTTGTGTTATTTTTATCGAAGATTATTGAACTTGGTGTCAAACTCTTTCTTTGACAGATGTTCACTGGGAATATTTCTCCTTTTTGAGAATATAAGAAATGTGAATTTGTATTTTATGTATATGAGAGATGATTCTACTTGTCTGACATCTTGTAATTGCTTTGCTATCTGGTCTTTCACTCTGGAAATGTTGTCCTATAGCTGATGACCATGTGATTTAACCCCAAGAAGGAACAGCATAACATTTCAGAGCCTTCCTGTGTGCAAATCTTCCCTCACCCACCCACTTGAAGGGCTTTTTGTGGGCTGGGGTCCAGCCTGGTGCAGCTGTGCAGCCATGCAGCAGAGCTGTGTGCAAGTGGCTGAGAGAGGCGAGATCCTCCCTGTCTTCACTCTGACCTGCTTTGAAGCTGCAGCTCTTGTCCTTGGTCTTGCCTGAGCTGGATGGCAGGTATCCTTGAGCCTCCTACCTCTTCATTCCTGACCCTGACCACCACCCCAGCCTAGCTTCAGCTCATCCCTGTTCCCGTGTCCCTGCCAAGCCATCCTGCAGCTGTGACCCTGCTCAGGCCCTGTTCTGCCCTTCCTGATCAGGAGCCATGGGAGCAGATCCCATGCTGGTGAGGTCCCTGCCCTGCTGACAACACTGCCGCACTTGGCTCTCTGCTCGAGGCCATCGCAGCTTTCTGACAATCACGCTGACCTCCAGTCAGAATTTTGATTCTTCGCATTTTCTTCTAGGACTGATTTTGCTAAATATTCCTTGGACAATTTTCTTTTACTTCAGACCTAACATTGTGTGGGACAATGGGACAGCCTGCTGATGCATAAAATCACGTTAGATGTCTTTCTTCCTTGCCTAATTCACAGCTTGACGTGGCTCCTACTGATATCAGTGTCTGAAGTCCTGCTGGCTTCAGTGGAGCAGGAAGAAACCTGTAGAATTTTACTGGATGAGCACTGTGTGTATGAAGGGCATATGAAATTTAATAATAATGTTTTATCATCTGAAAATTTTTTTCTAAGTGTAATATTTATTGCCTATATTTCAGCAAGACTTTCACAATATATTTTTTTTTTCCATTAGCAATTTATCATCCTCTTCATTAGTAATATATCATGTGCATAATAAGTATTTATTACAGTTTCTCTCTTGGCTGAAATTATGTTTGAGAATGAAGATATAAATGATTTATTGACACAAAAGAATACTAATTACTGACAAAATCCCTGGAAAATTTGGATAACATGGAGCTTTAGCACTGAGATGTCAGCATCTCTGCCTCCAATAAATTTTCAACCTTAACGTGTGCCTGTGAAGAATAAATATCACAGCCTTACTCATAATAAATATTGAGAGAGCAAACATGTCTCAAACAAAAAAAAATATATGCTAGAACTTTAGAAAGAAAGAACTGGAGGTAGAATAAGAAGTTGATTCTGTACTTGAAGTGATCAATATTTTCTGTTGAAGAAGTTATCTGCTTGAAAGGCAGAAGTCCTTAAATAAATCTTGCTTCCCCTTCCCCCATAACTTTATTCTATAATAATTTGGCTTTTAAATTGTGAATTAGTTGCTACTCCTATTGTTATGGCTATTTCAATAGTGATTATGATTATTAATTATTTAGTAAACATTATTATTATTATTATGGTCCTGCATTTTAGGCCCCCAATGTACAGTATAAATAATTTACAGAAACCAGCAGGAAAAAGGGCAGACCTTTCCCAGATAGATTGCCTCAGTGCTGAATTTTTAGTGATCAGAGCCCCCAAATGGAACCAAACGCCCCAACAAATATCATAAGTTCCCACATAATGAACAAAGGAAATTGCCTGTCTCAAAATTATCCCATCCAACTCAGCATCTCAAAGGACTCCAGAACGATCTATCAGGGAGTATGGATCAGAAGAACAAGTTATGGTGGGCTGTAGGTGACTCAGGCTGAGATACAGTCTGATTTTACAGTATAGATGTTAAGGTGGAAGGAGCATCTCATTCTAAGCGCCACATCTGTATTTTACCCAGTAACCACTAAAGTGTAGAAGAAAAGCAAAAACAGAAGATGATTTTGGAGTGCAGACAGGAAAACAGGGAGTTTTTCTTCCTAGGCTAATACCCTAAATATTTGGCTAGTCGGACATCCTCATTGCTTCTCTATAGCTCAGAAATTTCATGACTCTTGCATTTCTTTCAGTTCAGTTCAGCAGCAGAGATTCAAACTGAGAAGCGAAAGATATGTTGCACAAAATAGCCAAGGATGAAGTGGTCTATCCTTCTGCTAGTTAAGGATGTTTCCCTCTCCTGTGAGGATGAGCTATCCAGTAGTCCGTAGAATACAAGAGCTAACGTCATCTCCTCTCCCATAAAAAAACCCAAACAAACCAGGAGCTGCACTTTATAGGAATATCAGTGCTATCAGTGCCAAGTGTGTTAAAAAATGTTTAGCTTGCACATTTTGACCTGGCTTTGGTACAAATCAGCTGCTTACGCTGCTCAGGGAGTACGAGTGGGATGTGCAAAGTTTGGCCAGTGTGAAGAAACAAACTGGGCACCTACAGAATTACAGTGTCTCCAAGCAAAAGCCCTCAGAATGTACAGTAAGTACCCTGCATGTAGGTGCCTGCATTTGTCAATATTTCACTTTATGAACTTTAACCCACTGTGAAATTCACCTTTATGGCATGAAAAAATAACAAATGCTAAGGCGAATTCCTATGATGCAAGATACCTGTCTATTTTCGTACTTATGAAGGAAACAGTGAAATCACACAGTTAATTTGCTTTTTTCATATATGAAAAATTCACAGATTTCTTGTTTTTTTTTTTTTTTTAAACCTCAGATCTATCTGCTGGCATTGCAATTTACTGTGTCTCCATGACATGCAGTCTATGTGCTATGCTTTTTTTACTTCATATTTCATTGGTTTACTTTAAGCAGGTTATTTTCATTTTGCTTTGACTAGCATTGTATTCATTTTAGTTAATAGCTCTTTGGAGTGCACAGAATTGGCTGAATGATGATGACATCATTTCGTGTTAGTTTAGGTCTGCATAAGGTAGCACTACTACCTGAAATTCTTGGCAGTGTTTTCTTGACCCGAACCTTGTCTGTTGTGCTGTAAAACTAAAAAACTCCAACACCACCAGGCAGCTGAAGAAGGTTCTTTGAAAAAACACCAAGCTGGAAAAAGGAGGTTTAAATATAATTTCTTTTGCTGTTGGCACTTTTTCCCCTGGTTAATTATCTCAGATGACTTCCCTGAGGTAGTTCATTGCAAGGCCATATGACTTCATGTGCCTGCAGTTATGGGTGGAGAAATAATCACCCAGGAATGAGGGGTGGTGGGATAACTCTTTGATGATTGAGCTGGCTTATGTCATATTAAACTGGTTATGAAACTGCAGTGTAAAGCTACTCCATTTAAACACGGTAGTCAGGGTCTGTCTCTATAATTTATAGAACTCTGTAAATTCTATGATTTACACAGTAGTAATGAGTAAAACCAGGGAAAGCAGTTAGATGAACATAGTTTCTACTAAAATTTTCCCACTATTACTTATTTCTGAATGGAATCTGATAAATAAATAGACATATATACATGAGGAGATGCAACAAAATGAACCTCAGCAGGCAAATAATAGTACTCTTCTGATTTCTGTGACTTCAGCAAAAGTTCTCATTCAAATTTAGAGCTTTATTTTTTTGCCAGAGGATACCTATAGAGTTAGTTACAGTCCCTCTTCATGAAGATCATTCTATTGCTAGTGCCTGCTCTGTGCTTTGGAGAGTCTACAGGGTGTGTTTACCACCATAACATCTATTTGAACATTCCTCTGAGTCTAGTTACTTTTACCCAAACAGTACAGGAGTTTTCTTTACAAAAATAAGAAACACAAAGCCATATTCTCCCTTGAGGAGTTACGAATAAGAGGTTTCATTGCAAACATGAGTATGTAAACTTATATACCTGTTTTACTGCATAGTATGTACAAAACCATCAAAAAGTGTATCTCAGAAATGCTTAGTTTTTCTGTGCTCAGGCAAGTAATCAGAATAATCTGAATGCTTTCTCTAATAAAATGCGTATGACAAGTGAGAGCAGGAAGTATTTGCAAATGTTTATTTGAATAAGTGAGTCTGAGTCACTTGGATAACATTTGCAACCATTTTCCTTAAACAAATACAGAAAGAAGAAAAAAAAACAGTAGTGTAAGCAAATTTTAATCCTCAGTGTTTTTAAGAAGGACTTGTTTGTGAATGTCTACTTCATTAAGAACTTAGTCCAGATGTCTGTGTGTCCACTTTTTTATCTTTCCAGTGTCCTTCCTCTGCTAATAAAAATTGCAGTCATCCAGTACAGGAAAAATGCTATTTAATTAAGACAAATGAAGAATAGACAAAACAGTAAGATAAAAATGACTCAAAATGAACTATTCTACTGAAATATGTTTATGCAATTTTGCATGAGAAAAACCCCAAGGTATAAAGTGACTGAACTTATGCTTTGCATTCTCCCTTTTCCAGGTAGACCTGTACTGGAGTATCAGGCAATAGGAGCTGCCTTCTAAGAGGTAGGCTAGCCTCCCTGGTACTGAAAAAGCTTCACTGAGTACAGTATATATAGACTATTTTTTTGTGCCCACTAACTTTCCCCTTGGCACTGGAAAGTATGTCTGCATGGCAATGAAAGTGAAATGGTAAAGTTGAGAGGCTGATGCTGAGAATCCAATATCCCAAGAATGTGTGCTTCAATAGAACATGTACATGGGTGGAGCTGATTTTCCAGGTCATCTCGCACAAAAGAAATGTTGTTCACGTGTTCCAAGATGACTTTGAAATATAAAGCAAAGCTCATAATGGAGATTTGAGAAATTAGCTTTGAGACCACATCTCTGTCCCATAATTCTAGTGCGAACGCACGCACTACAAACGTATGTGTGTGTATCACACAGGGACCTTGTACTGCTGAGCGTTGTGTTCACTCCTGAGCAGTACATTCCTGAAGGCTTCTGCCTGTAGTCAGCTGGGCTTTTCTTTTTCTGTTCTCGGTTTCACTGTCCCTTTCACATTGTAGTATTATATGGGATGAATGAAATATAGCTTTCCATGCATACTTTCTAGGTTCTTCCCCTGACTGCAACTGCAGAAAAAATTGTTTCTGATTGCTTGAACAGGCATGATTTTTCCTTATCAATTCCTCATATAGCAGACTATGTCATGCTGCGTCCTCTCAGTGTGCCCTGGAGAAATGATACAAACTTATTCATTCACCAACTGGAAACACTGCACATACCCTGCATTGAACTCCCACTCCAGTGAGACAAGATAATTTCAGTCAAGTGCTTATCAATCACAATAATTCCTGAGTCACACAAACCTGTATGATTTTTGTCAAGATTAATTCCTTACTCTAACTGAATTTTAGGAGAAAAAACCTGAGATAACCTATGTATTTCATATATACACCATTTTATTGCAAACCTGAAAAAACCCATTTGGCTTATTTTTGTTAACCTCTTAAACCTATACAATTAGGTCAAGAAACTATTAAGGTCAAGATCGGATATCTAAGTCACTGGGAACTCCCTGTTAACACGTAAACAGTCCTTGCCAAAAATCCCCTTCATGCCTTCACCAGAAAGGCACAGCTGGAGTTAATACAGCTTTCCCAGGCAAGTTTATAAGCATCAGGAATTACAGGGTGTAGCATCATCCTAAATATTTCCATTTTATGGGCATGACATACATTAAGAGTCTTCTATTTTGGAATGTAAATACCACTGAGACTGGCAGCTGAGTTGAATCATCAAAGAGGAGATCATCTACAATTGCAGAGAAACTGAACCTACTGCATGTCCTGCTTTGCATATAATGTCATGCCAAGAGAAGGTGAGAGTGGAAGCATGGTGGAAGGAAAAATGTGATAAACAAGTTGTTTCCTCATTTTTTGCCTCTCCATGTATATAGGCAAAGTCTACTTCTTATCCTCTCAAAACAGTTCCCACATTTATCATGTTCATCCCTGATTTTCTAGATATTTCAGCCTATAACCAATGTAGATTTTAAGGCACATTTACAGTAGGCAGTTTGCACAGATGTGAAATTATATGAGAATATATTTTGAAATTAATGGAGTAAAGTGGATTTGATTGCCCAAAATTATGTAATTTGCTTTAGATTTTTTTCTTCCAGTAAAAATATTTTTTTTTTTCTCCATTAAATCAGTGACAGACTAAAAAAGGCATGGAGACAACAAATGGTTATTAATCCCAATGCACCAAGTGAAACTGAACAGGGTTTGGCATGATGATTGTTAAGCTACAAAATGAGGGAGAGCATCTCCTCTAGCTGGCTGCAGCCAAGGTGCTTAGCAGAGCATGGAGAGAAGGTGAAAGAAAAGCAATGAAACATAAAGCATCAGGGAAGAACTGAGACAGGCTGACATGACAGCAGGTAATGACTGGGAAGGGGAAGGAAAGCAATGAAACAAATGATGTGTTTAAAGCATAAAATGAAGACAAGCAATGCCTCACATTCCCTGCTGACGGGGAATCCGTGTTTTGTTAGGATACCTGGTATTTAACAGAGGGAGAGGGGCTGGGGAGTGTGTGGCGCGAGACTGAGTCGGCAGGGAGGCTGCTAACAAGGTTGCCTGAGGGAGTGGGGACCCAGCTGGGAGCTCTGGAATTGTCTTCTCTCTTGCAGTTCATGAGAAATGGAGTTTACACAGCACACAGTGCACAATTGCATGTGCAATCTGTACGTGTTCATTTTGTCATTGCTATAAATTGGTTTTACTTCAAGAATATATGCTAATTTTGAAAAGCAACTCCACCTAGGAAACACACAGGACTTGATCTTTCGGCTTACCCAAGAATGAGAAAACGTAGATCTGATTTTTACATGTCAGGCTGTTGTTTGAGATCAAAAAGGTTTCCATTTCTGTAACTGACAGAACCTTCCAAATGTCAGCATATAAATATGCAGCTTTTACTATGGAGACTTTTAATTATGGAAGCTTTATCGACAGAAACCTTCCTCCTATAATTCTGCTCCTAAAATTTCCTTTTCCTCTGATGAAGGAACAGATTAAATTTGCTTCTGCAGCCCTTTTCTTCGGTGCACTTTGCCTTCTCATGCTGACAAATGCTACTATGTGAATGGAAAGGAAAAGAGAAGTTGAGCTGGGACAATAGGTAGGTAAGGCATCATGACATGTTTACCTACCATCTGTGGCATTTTTATATATCTAGCTGTTCAACGAGGTGGGAGTACATTCCTCTTGACACTAGGCAGGAAATTTTTTGCTGCATATTGGCTTTTATTAAAATGGGTTAGGTGATAATACATCACCCTTTCCTCTATAATGTCCGTATACTTTCTATACTACTGGGTTAGTAGTGGAATTTGTCTGTTTAGCCACAGCTGCCATGCCATTCTCAGCCAAAAATTGCATGATTGGCCAAATGTAGGACAAATGTACAAACAAATTGTTGCAGATGGGGAAAAGAAAGGATTCAGAGAAATACTAAAAGTTTTGAGTTTGTATTCCAAAAACATTTAATTAAGCCTAAAAGAAATCCTGCAAGAAAGTCCATTGTGGTTCTCCAGTTCTGACGGAAGATCTGCACTGTTGTTTAGGACATTTCAGGTTCTGATTCCTATAGCTCATGCCAGCTGGCAGCTTCTGCAAGGGACTGTTCATCAGCTAGAGAAAGCCTGAATTCCATGCTTCCATTCTCCAATACACTTGCAGTATTACCAGTGCATCCCTTGTAATAAGGAGGTCAGATGAGTTATTCTGCATCTGTTAAGATTCCCCCCCCTTGCTGGAGGCACACACAGTGGCCTTAACCAACAGATTTCTAGCCATGTGCAGCTTTAAACCACTAAAATACTGTGGGATAAACAAGAACATCTGCTCGGATGGTTATTCAATGTTTAGTTGAGTTTTTCAAAGTACGATAGTCCCAGTGTTCACTGTATTGGGATTTCTGTACATTTCGTGTGAATGGGATGCCTTGGTGGAATACAGCTAAGAATGGAATTGAAATGGCTGATTTAATCTATAGATATTTTTAACCATGGTGGTGATTTAACCATGGTGTTTTTATGATGCTATGGTTTGTGGGAGTCTTACTGGAGTCTGCAGCTTGGCATTTCTGACTCTGTTGACTACATAATGTAGTATAGTAAGCAAGATATTCTATTTTGTACTGAATAATACTATTGTTTAAGCTGATATTGTATTTGATATAGAATCAAGAAATTGTAATATTAGATCCTTTTATATTCTGTCTTTTCTGTATACTTCAGTGGAGTGAGGAAGCTAAGTCACACCGAACAGAGTAATTGGAAGTCAAAGCTAACTGGATTTTCAAACCTTGTAAAATGCTCAAATGTTTTTTATTTTAGAGATGCACAACATTCAAAAGTATGTTGCTTTAATAGTAGCATATTAAAGGTGAGGCCTTTTACGCTTGTCTAAAAATCTTACACTCTCTTTGTGTATCATTTAGTTTCTGAATTTTTTAGAGAGATATATCATACTGCATATGACTCATAGGATACTGTGGGTTACTTGGCTTTTTCCCTTAGAGATTGATTCTAGCATTCAGTTAAAACAGATGGCCATGTTTGCAGTGTCCCTGCTGGTGCCAGGGTGTCCCTCCTGAGGTGAAGGACTGAGAACAGAGTCAGTTGGATGCTGCTTTTGGAGGCTGGAATTTCCACACAGTGTAGTCTACAAATAAGAATCATAAATGAGGTCTCTGACTTTTACAGGGGACCACACTCAGCCATCCAGGACTATAGAAAGTAACACTGCAGAAATACCTTGAGGAATAGACACATCCCAAATAAACCTTTATGAATTCGTATGCTGTATTTCATATCTCAAATGAGAGTTTTTAAACAACATGGAGGCATAGTATTCTTTTTATTCTTTTGTTTTTTTTTTTTTTTCCCCAGGAAGAAGACAAAAAGATAATTAGTTTACCTTATATCTCTCCACAATTAGCTGCTCTCATTCACCTGTTACGCCATGTGTGTTTCCCAAATGGTGTTGTCAGCAGAAGCTCATTCTGGAAAATGTTTTTGCGTCCAAACTGCAACACCCTAAATACCCTAACCATGTCCACCTGATTGTACAGAAATCCACGTGTGTCACCAAAGTTCTCACAGCAATCAGTTCATTCCACCCTGACTGTGCTGCACACATCTTTTGACTTCCACCTCCCTCCCCACTCTTTCTTGCAAATATATAAGGTAATACCCAAACTGTCAGAATTTTGGAGGCAGCAGAGGCTCTGATTGCCCTGAATGGTCTGTAATGTCCTTTTGCAATCCCTGCCTCTGCAACCTCTCCCAAAACACCTCAGGGAGTTTGAAGCCTGTGTGGAAACTGGGCTCAGAGATGCTGCAGGTGTAATGCTGGAACAACTGAATGGTTCAGGGGAAAAGGGAGTGGGGGTTCTGGCCAGTTCATCATGCATTGTTTCTGCTCCTCCTTCCTCCTAAGGGAGGACTCCTCACACTCTTCTCCTGCTCCAGCATGGGATCATTCCCATGAGACAATTGCATCCATGAACTGCTCTGGTGTGGGTCCCTTCCATGGGGTCCAGTCCTTCAGGAACAGCATGGATTCTCCATGGGGTCACAAGTCCTGCCAGCAAACCTGTTCCAGCATGGCATTCTCTCTCCACAGGGCCACAGGTCCTACCAGAAGCCTACTCCAGTCCAGTTTTCCCATGGGGCTGTAGCCTCCTCCTGGCATCCACCTGCTCCAGTGTGGGGTCCTCCTTGGACTACAGGTGGATCTCTGCATCCCTGTCATCCTCCATGGGCTGCAGGGGCACAGCTGCCTCACCATGGTCTCTGTGGGCTGCAGGGAAATCTCTGCTCTTGTGCCCCTTCTTCTTCACTGACCTTGGTGTCTGCAGGGGTGTTCCTCTCACATATTCCAATTCTTCTCTTCCCTGTCCCCAATTATTGTTGTACTGCATCTTTTTTCCCCTTCTTAACTATGCTATCACAGAGACGCTACTGCTGATGTTGACTGGCCTTGGCAAGCAGTAGGCCCATCTTGGAGCCGGCTGGCTTTGGTTCCATTGGGCATGGGGAAAGTTTCTGTCGGTTTCCCACAGAAGCCACCTGTTTAGACCTCCCCACCCCACTGCTGAAACTTTGCCATGCAAACCCAATATATCTGTGGAGATGGGGTAGCTCTGGCGTTGCACTGGGAATGTCTCTTGGAAAGGCTGCATTTATTTCTCTTTATCCAACTCGGCTGAACTGCTGGCTGTCTGCAGTCCATGGGGATAATGTCTGGCAGACACTCAGCTCCACACAGGCATTATCCACCCTCTTTCTGATGGTGAGTTTCTGCTTTGAGCAGCAGGGCTCTGTCTCAGGTCCACATTGGCTGGTGTGCTCTCAGAGGACGCCCCTTACGGTGTCTGTCTGGTGGTCCTTGCCAAGCAGTGGCACTCTCCCGGCTCGTGGAGGTCATCTGTGTCCCACTCAGTAATTTGTGACAATAAAAGCTCACAGCTCTGACTGTGTCATTGGCATTCACTGTCAACATGTTCCAGGTGTGAGACCAGGAGGTTTTCTTCTTCTCCTCATAAAGATCTTCTCAGATAAAATTTGCACTGTAACTTTAGCTCATACAAACAAATACATGCATTTGCCAGGAGCCTTTCACACCGGAATTGCAAGTGCATTGGGAAGTAAATTGCAGCCAACATTATTATAATATGCTAAGTAATACAGGAATATTATTTCAAATGTGGCACCTATCTGATGACATAAAGACTGTAGGGCCTCATGCACGTATAGAAAAGTCTGCAGCCACTTGCAATGTTCTCAGGACCTGATATGGTTTTCTCTATCATATTTTCTTTCTTCTTTAGTACAGTGATTGAATTGGTTCCCCACTGAAATGAAAAGACACTGGAAAAAAAACTTTGTACAGAAAAAAAGCTTGATACAGAATAAAAGGTTGTTTAATATGGCTGCTGTTCTTGCTGTGTTTTGAAATTGTACATTTTCTGTCAGCAATTTACAAGAAAAATATTAGG
Source organism: Struthidea cinerea (assembly GCA_013397865.1). Taxonomy (NCBI): domain Eukaryota; kingdom Metazoa; phylum Chordata; class Aves; order Passeriformes; family Corcoracidae; genus Struthidea; species Struthidea cinerea. The sequence continues at coordinate 358,426 of VZTI01001119.1, read as the reverse complement.
AGAAGCCTCAGTATATTAGTCATCATGTTTTGAAAGTGGTGGCAAAACTGTCACACATATTCAACTTTTCAGGACGCAGAGCTCATCCATGTACAAAAAGAGTTAAAATTCTGAAGGCAACCAAGAGTCTGTTCTGCAATCAGAGACCAAACATAATGTACTGGCACTGGCCTTGGCAAACGACCACATTGTATTTGTAGACCTCACCACATAATTCAGACTGCCCTGCTCCCGTGCTTAGTCTCTTGGCAATGACTTTGTGAGTCAAAGTGAATCAGTCCTGTAGTGAATCCAAGTCCTATCATTATCAGGGCAGTAACTCCTCTCAAGTTTGAAGGCTTTCTCACTTGTTTTCCCCACTTTTGTGCCATGCTGTGTCCTGAATTCTACTTCATCTTCTCACATTGCTTCCTTCTCCATGTTGCCCTCATTTTAATAGCTAATTATGTTCTTTCGAGCTTTCTGTTTTTAAGAAAAGATAGGAATTGCCTACTCATTTCACTCGATTCATCATTAATTGCACTTAGGTTTTGAGTTTTTTCTTTACATTGCTTTTTAATATCACCTTTTACTCATATGTGTAAGTACACCAATTGTATATATAAGTAACTCATCTTTTTAATGAATACTGCTGTGATTTTGCTGAAAGACTGAGAAGTAAATGAGATGAAGACTTGAGATGAAGGCCACTGGAGATTTAGGGTAAGCCAGTGCAGAGAATTTTACCTTTGTGGAACAATATGAATAGATGCAGATCCTTTCTGCCTGGCAGGAAGTTGAAAAACACTGTCTTTTTGTGCAGTTTTGGAAGGTCTCTGGCATTTTTTTTATTGCTGCCTCCATTGTTTCTATAGGTTTTGTTAAGATGTGCTGGCACAGGTAGGTGGCAGTACAGACACACACATTTAATGACATAGCTGGTAGAGCACATTACTACTATTTGAGTAGTGAAGTTGCATATTTAGGCATCATGAAATGACTTTTGATGAACCAATGTCCACCAGCAAAGGTCACACCACACTGCAGATGCCAAACACTGTTAGTAATCGGTTGGCATTAAAGGTGTTTGCAAATCTCAGTGTTCAGCTACTTACTTTGGATATTGATGTAGACCTGGAATTACTTAAACAGACTTCCTACTTCACTGGAGTCTGTCTTAGTTGTTTCTTCCTTGGAAGAGGTAGAAATTAATTGTGAAGATTTGTATTTGAAATCCTGATCCAATATATTTTGCTTTTTGTCGTGAGTAGCAAGGCCTGAGCTTTTTGCTCAGGAACATGAATAACAGAAGTGTGTAGTATTTTTGCTCTGAAACACTGGACAAATTTAAACTCAGTAGTGTGGAGTTGTTCCTCATAGCTATAAATGAGGTTATTTTTAAAAATATAGATAGAAGTGGGTCTTTTTGCTTATTAGAGGTTTATGAAAACAGAAGTTTAAAAAATTTCCCCATTTAGAACTTTCCCCATGCTTCTCAGATACAAATTTATTGTGAGGTAGAGCGTGAACTGTTTGTAAGACGACACACATATCTCATCTGTTTAAAAAAATCAGCGTGATGTCTGAATTCAGAATTCAATGTCTATACACAAGTAAATGCATACTACACGGGTGAGTTCACTGTAACTACAATACAGATGCAGAACCACAGTACTTTTTATTTTATTCTGTTCTTCTTTTATTTTTAGTACTTATCTAAAAGTAATGAAATATTTGTATAGAATGGAACGGTTACCCAAACAATGCCTAGTTTTCTAAAATGAAGTTCTATCAAAAAAAAGAAGGAGGATATGGTAGTAAAAAAAAATAGTAGCAAAAGCAAATGTAAAACCATCTGCCAGCCTAGTTTGCCAAAGTGCCAGATGCTGCTTCTCGTAGACTCTGTTCCAGTGCTTTGGCATCTGGATGGTCCTTTGTAATGAGGCAAAACTTTGACAGTTACTGAATTTTGTGAATATATGTGTGCTTGGTTTAGCAATGACGATATTTTCAGAAATCAAGCTTCAGCAGAAGCCACTCATGCAAAGTAGGTAGGTCCACGCCTTCAAAAAAAAAAAAAAAAAAACCACAGTAGAAAATGGAAGTATTTATACATTATTTATAATTCACTAGAGAAGAGATTTATGTAATTTTTGTCTCTTTGTAATAAGTGTCTATGAAAGTTACATGTAAACTGTTCTTTTAAGAACTGTGTTAAGATAAAATACAGGCAGGCATGCGGAGAACAGAAGTAAAGAATATTTGTTATTCTATTTATATGATTGATAGAACAAGCCATAAGAACAAAATTTAGGAAACAATTAAAATATTCTGCTTGGGCTGAACAAGAAAAGCGATAGAAAAATAAGTAATAAAAATGTATAAATAGTTTCATGCAGACTAATTTTAAGACTTAATCAAGAAACAATATGTTAAGCAGATTTTTTTTACTTTAATAAAGAGAGAAAAGTCTATGTTCCATGAGGTCCTCACAGATCACAATTATTTTTATCAGTACATGTTCTTAGAGGATATTCATATAATGATTAAAGACAATGTTACACCATTTTGTATATACATTTATATATAAAGGTATATTATAGAAGGAAAAAGTAGTGCTGAAGTATATGTTGTAACATCATCCAAGTGTTTGGAGTTTAAATTTCTGCAAGCTCATGTGGACCTCCGAATAGTTGACTATATACCTTAGAACAACTTTAAGGAAAAATTTCTAAGTGAGAATTGTGAAAATTTGTTCTTGATCGTCAAATTGAGAAGCTTGAAGGCATTAGTTACTTGAAAATCTAGTGTTTATCATAAATGTGATTGCACCAATTCTTCTTACCAGTAAAGGTGTTTCTGCTGAAAACCTGAGCTGAAAAACAAATATTATAAAAGTTCTCCAGTATTCTTTGAACATAATACTGTAACTTTAGAATTTGCCAGAATTGGGCATAGTGGACCAAAGCCATCTCAGTGGAAAGATGTAGAACACAGTATTCTTTTGTGTTCTTATTTTTTTAACAGTTGAAATCTCCAAATATAACATACTTTGTGAAAGCCAGGCATGCCAGTGCTCATGAAGCCTGAGAAGAGAGTTAGGAATTTCCCTACTGCCAAAAGGATGAGGAATCAGAGTCTAGATTGTAGCTGAAAATACTTACAAATGCTCTCTGAAAATAGCACTGCAGACTCTGAAAGCCTTTCATATGCTCTTTCCATTTTCATTTTGCAAGACTTTCTGTAACAAAAAGGAGCTATATTATTTCTTCTTCATGAAGAATGACTTAAGATGGACAGTCAATGTTGTGCATTAAAAAAAAAGCCAGGGGCAATGTATGGGAGCAGAGGTACCTGTTATTAAAACTGGGTGTGAGTCTGTCTATGTGAGTGTGAGATGTTTTTATCTTTTTTCAGTTTTGTTGTTCATCAGGTCTTGGTTATAAACATGCGACACAGAATGTGTCTCCACCCCCAGCCCCCCAAATCAAAAACAACACAAAAAAAACCCCCTCTTATTTGTCTTCTTTTTTGTCCTGCTTATCAACACTGAAAAGTATGTGTTTAGCTTTATTAATCATGCTCTAAGTAGAAATGAAAGGCTTTAACTCATGCAGAATGTGGGATGTTATTATAAATAAGTTGTTAGGTATAAAAATGCAGAACCTTTAAAGGTTCATTTTAAGGTAATCAAAGTGACTGTTAATGGAGGATTGGAGGACTGGAGCAAACGGTAAGAATAAAGGAATCAGTGGAGGCTGTGAGGAGTTTCACTACTTGGTGGCTGTAGATGTTCGAGCCAATGTAGGGCAGCCAAGGTGAAGGACAGCTGCTATGAAATTTGTAATTAAAACATTTGCAATTTGTGTTAAGAAAATTAAAGGGCAACAGTGGTATGTCAGCTTTTAAAGCAAAATTATAACTAATTCCATCAGCTGGTCATTTAGCAGCTAACCTGGTCATTTAGCGAATAAGGATGACTTGTCCTGTTAGTCAGCAGGACGTAATAAAACTTTAAAGAATTTGTTTTTAGCTATATGTTCTGTGTGTGGGTAAATACACCTTTTCAATACAGTGCATCAAGGACTACCTCTGTTACCAAAAAGACAACTAATAGTAGAAGCTATGTACCAAAAGAAAATACTAATATGTTTCTATAGCCAAGGTTATGTTTTATGTTGCTTATATCCAGAGAATGCCTGGCTGTCCTTTTGATGGCAATATGTCAGTGCTTGAACATTCAGTGTGTGACGTAGGGAACAAACGGGTTAAACAGCAATCGACTGGCAAACAGCCTTTAAGGGCACCGGTACAGTACTTTAGCTTGAAAGCACACCTTGTCTCTTTAAGGCTCAAATGTTAGTACAACAGTGTTTCTCTCCTAAGTAGCTCAAAGTAAATTCAGTAAGGGGTAAATTGCTTTGGTTACGCTCAGTTCTGCTAATCCTTCTCCTTCACCTCCTTTGCTCTGGTTTATGTATAATCCCTTCCCTCGCAGCTCAGGTGTCTGTTTCTGAGTAAGCTCACCAACATTTTTTTCAAAGAAATCTATTTCTTCCAAACCCAAGCAGGGCCCCATGATAGCAGGGAGTAGGTTTTTCACTTGTTTGTTTGTTTGTTTTTCTACCTTTCTGTTACTATTCAGATGTCTTTTTTCCCTGTATAAGAAAACAACCACATACTTTTCACTGAACTGCACTGCACAGCATTTAAAAGTGTTCCCTCAAAAATCACAATTGCAGTGCACGCTCTTCCCTTTCACCCCTGCCCTCTCTTGCTGTATGTGAACACCTATGGAAATAAATTCAGAAAGTAAGGGGAGAGAAATTGAACTAATTCAATGAAATTCAACATTTCACACGAAATTTGGAAAGCACAGCAGCTGGACTTCTTGACATTAGTTGTCCTGTGATCAAGACTGGTTTAAAAGGCACCTGTTTCAGTAACATTTTGTTCCTTTAAAGGCTCTCGTGCTCTAGTAAGCATCCAAAACTATCTAATTTCTTCTCAGAGTATATGCTTTTGCAGGTATAGTATTACCTTCTCCTCTTCAAATATTTAGTAAGTGTATAAATTCAAGTCAGTAGTTTGGTCATTTTTTTCTTCTATATATCTTAAAAAAACCTCTATTTTCTCATTATCTCAGTCCTAAAACTCTGAGAAATAAATGCAGAGGTGAAAGGTCTGAACTGTTTTTGAGGCTGTTTTTGCCAAAGGGAATTTAATGATGATGTCTTAATTCCCCAAAGCAACACCTACAAAACTGACCTATATGGCCAAAAGTATAGTTTTACATTTAAAAAAAAGTTACAAGGATTCTTTTCTTCACTGTTAAGACAGATACAGGTAAGCAAAAAGGGAATTATTTCCAAGCACACTAGGTTGTTCACTAATGAGCATAGACTAGAAGGATTAATTCTAATTGTAGAGGAAAGGTGGGTGTTGAAATCAATCATAATTACTGTAGTTAATTGGCAGGTTAAACATAGGATGGAGGTATGTTATGGTCTGCAACAACAGATATTTGTTGCTTATATACAGCAAACCATTCAATTTAGTCTTTATTGTTGGAATTAATGAGTCTTTTCATTGATAACAATTTTAGTCCTGTAATTAACAGCAGACTATGTATAGGAATATAAAAGGCTTCTTGATTTCAAACTTGAGTGTGAAAAGTAGGGGGTTTTTGTACACCAGGAGAGGTGTTGGACTGCAGATAGCATGGGGAATGTAGACAAAGGATGTTTTCCTAAGTGTTTGTTTAATTGTTTAAGTTGTTTGTTTTTTCTTAGTACCAAAGTTAGCCATCAAAAGTTTGTTCTAACTGTAAGGATACTAAATTAAGTAAATTTCCCTTGTTGTCCCTAAAGACAACAGAAAACATAGGACCCAAAGAAAGAATGCCACAAAAGATGCCAATAGTTTCTCCATTAAAGAAAGCCAAGTTAATGTCTCTATTTAATTTTATCTGTCCCTGTGATGAAGCAGGATCTAGTGTGCTTTCTCTAAGTGTTGCACTTGGACCCTCTCCAGGCTCTTCTGTGTCACCAGACCCCTCGGAGCCAGCCTAGCACCTGACAGAACAGGGTGTCTGTGGCCAACAACTGCTCTGAAAGCTGAACAGATGTTTTTCTCTCCAGCACAGGGATGTTGTGCCAAAATACTCTCAGTTTGCTACTCCTTTCTCATTTCTTACCACTTAACTTATTTCCTCTGGCATTTCTTCTTTCTGTGTTTTTTATCCTCAGTTCTCTTCTCTATCTGCAGATTTCTACCCCTTGATCTGTACCACCTATAATCTTTCTGTTCCTGCCTTTCATAGCTCAACCACCAATTCCTCTTTCTCATATCTACAGAAATGATGCCCCTCTTTTTTTTCTTTCTTTCTTTCTTTTTTTTAATACCTTCATTATCAATCCTTTCATCTTCTCAGACATCTCAAATACTTCTTGGCTGAAAATGGGACAGGTACAGCTTATCATGAGCCATTCAAAGGAGGTACAGTGATTGCTGAACCTGCCCTTAATAATTTGTCTTGCTCCCTATTCCCTCTTCTTTCTCCTTCCCTTTCTTTGTCCAGATGAACCTCTGGGATTTCTGAAGAAATAAAGGCAGAAATCACACTCTTACACCTTTCTTACCTATCTGGGATTTTAATATGTAAAGTACCTATCAACCGGTAACATCAGATGGAAATAAGACGTGAAATAGAGATCTAGAGGAGGTTCCACTGTCTGCCTGCCTGGAGAAAATATGCATTTTGACCTTGGTAGTCACTTGGCATGAATATGTGTCTTCTTGGATGAAATTCTGTTGCTGTGGCCAGTTCCTGGGTCTCACTGAGCTGCCTCAGGCAGGGGCAGTGCATGAAGCTCTCTGTGCTGGTTTTGGTTTAAACCATGACACTCTCTAACCAGCAGAACCTGGTTCCTCTTTGCCCTCTAATTACCTAGCTGCATCTACAGAGCTTCATTTTGTACTGCCTCAATGGTCAGATTTCAACTTCCTAGACTTTCCTTCTTCCTAGAAGGAATAATAGCCATGTAAATACTTTTTTTTTTTTTTTTAAATGGAGTGATGTGATTTTCATCTGATTTTGGTATTTTGTTTATTTTTTTGTGTTTCTGATGAAACACGTTCAGCCATAAAATGTTGGGATTATCCCAACCAGAATTGTCCATACATCATTGGGGGAAAGAAAACCCACAGAAATACGGCACTACTGTCATTGTATGTAATTGTTCTGCAAATCAAGAACAACTATGAAAGTCCCAGTGCACTGTGTCCTAGTAAAGCAAATTAAGCCAGAGGAGTATGCTTCCACACACAAAACAATGGTGTCAGGGCAATAAAAACAGGTGAAAATGGGATTCTTCTATGAGGCTGCTTTCATAAAGCAGCTGCTAAAAAAACTGATTAAGCACTAGGATATAGGTCTTACTTTCCACCAAGTCAGTAAGAGGTTTTTTTGTTGTGAAGGTCCTGGGCTGACACCTGATGTTGATTTAAAGGGACAGGTGATTATCCACAAAGTGAAAAATAATGTGGCATTATTCCCTGAGGTATAAACTGCGATAGCAATCAAAAAAGAGATAGAAGGCTACCGTAATAATGGAGGGAGTGCTGTGCTGACACTGGTGGAGATGAAATGAAGTTGACAGGAGTTTCATTTCAGAGTTGGCTGCACTGATGTGACTTGGGTAGTTCTCAGTCCCCATGCCAGTTGTCAGTACCACCAGTCAAACCTGAGCCCCTCTCTCTTCTCCATCCTCTCCTCTGCTTCAAGCCCCAATTTACAATTAATACTTTAAGTTATCCTGCTAGTGTTTACTATGTCCTATTTCAAAAAGTAAACAAATGGGCTACAAGACCCATCGTTATTTCATGGCTTGTGGTTTTTTCCCTTAGCTTGAGAAGAATGACTGGTTTTATTTCAGGCTACCATTCACTTTTCTGTGTTTCTATTCTCTCTCTCTCTTCTCTTCTCTTTCTCCCTGTACCTTTCAGTGTCAATGGATTATAAATTATGAACAATATTCCTGCTTCAAGGAAGCTAGTTACTGTTTATCTTCTGGGCTGGCAGGGAGAAAACTTATATAAGGAAATGAATGTGAAGGAAAGAAAAGGTGAAGAAGGATTACTGTTAGAAAAAGAGGAAGATGCAAAAATTTGGCATATTAAAATTATTTCTGTCTTTGCTCTCCTCCTTACCTCTTTTCTGTTACAAATATGTTCTTAGGACACAACATGAATTTTTGGAATGGATATTCATTACAGTTATATTTAACTACAGACCTTTGTGTCCATATTTTCATTGAAAAATTGCTCAAGAATTCCATGAGATTCTATCAGTTGTAGTAACCTCATATTTTTCATTGCCACAGGTATCAGTCTTTTGCCAGAAAAAAAAAAGTTCCTGTTGTTTTACACATCAAAGGAAATTTAAATAGATGAAGATTATTATTCTTGCCTTTAATTCAGGATCTTTGTGAATCACTGCAATTGCAGATTTTTGCACAGAACCATATAAGGTGGAGATCTCTTACATGTTAGGTTTGAACTCTAGAGTATATGTGAAAAAGGAATAATATTCCACTTATTTCGTATGTCATTCATATATACATGACCTGCTGTGATAAAAAGAAGCAGTTTTCCTATCATCTTGGCAACAAACACACATTTTCTTGTAATTGTATTTCATGAGATGCATATTCTTATTTCCCCAGGCCAAGGGAGGTATAAAGTAAACTCTGGCTTGAAAAGGGGGTCCATAAGCATGTGGGATTCTGAAGATAACTGCCTCAAAGTTTCATGTATACAATTTATGTTTTCCCTTTTTATTTTGAGTCATTTAACCTGCAAATTTCATCCAGTTATACAACTGAGTTAATTGTCTCGCATATTCTCTACTGTCAGTCAAAAGGAGTGTTACACAAAGGCTAATAATAATAGTTTTGGCTTTCTGTAGTTCTCCTGCACCCTTGAAAGGCTTCAGATTTTCCCTTGGCATTCTCAGTATATGAGATTATGTTGAGACATTGTGCAACAAAGTGTTATTGCTATTAGCAGATACAACTTTTGTTACCTTGGTTTCGGGTATTTGCTAGGAAAACTTTTGAACCAGTGTTGCCAAGGAGCGAATTTGACCTGTTTCATGGTCTTCTCACCTGTTATAGACAGAATTCTCATTAAGTGCCTGATATTTTTATTCCTGAAACATCTTGGTGTTGCTGGAAGCATATCAATTGATAACAGAACACCTTTTAAATAAATTCAGTATTGAATAAGCACCTGTTCATTAGATCTGTAGCTCTCTCTGTGCAGTTTGGTAGCAGATGCTCTTGTGATTATGATACAGACTGACAGGCAAGTTAGATACTAATGAACTATACTACAGATGAGTCTGGATGCTCTAGAAGATTACAGGACAAGAAACTCTGTATTTCTCTCTGAAATAAAAGAATCCTTTCTGCATGGAGGACTGAAAAATCATTTTTAGTTTAAGACCATGTTAAGATCCAAAGTATTATTTGGTATTTGACCCAAACAGAATTCTCCAGGGATTCTGGCTTTTCCTGAGCCTTTTATTTTCACAAAGATGTGTACTCTTGCAGAAAAGGATTTCTGGTCAAGGGAAAAGAAATTTCAGAAGCGCAGGTAGGAAATGGAATTTGTTCTGATAATACTGAGCTGTCTAGATAAACTGAGAGACTCTGTTAGTCTTTTGCAAAAGGCTGACACGAGATGTCTAGACAGACAAGTTTGTACAAATGCCAAAAGTGAACCCAGAGTCAATCTTTCCTTTTTTTTTTTTTTTTCTGTGGACTCAGAAGTAGCTTGAAAGTCATAGGCAGGTTGAGTAAAATAAATTTTTTTTGCCAAATAATTTGGCCTCAGTGCTTTGCTGCATTGACACAAAAAGGTGTGGGGCGACCACTAAGGGAGAATAGAATAGAATAGAATTATTTCATTTGGAAGAAAACTAAAAGGATCATCTAGTCCAACTGCTAGTGGGATCTCTAAGAGATGAATCACAAGAAAGCTCAGAGCAATGTATCCCTGGCATGAATTATACTGCCACTGAGAGACAACTCCACTTGCTCGTAGCCCAACACAGTTCCTGATCTGTTCTCTCACTCCCTCAGCAGCCTGTGATGGCAGCAGCCAGCTGCTGCACTTCCAGGTTTTTGCCCTTAGTAAAAATGAGTTAGGTCTGGTGGCAAACACAGTTCCTTACTTCAGCTATGTCTACAGCCAGTCCTCAAAGTATTTTCAATGCCCAAAATTCTTCTTCTATGCATAAAGCTTAAGAATGGATTAATCTTAATAAAGAAGGTAAAGCAATGAAATGTTGTCTTGATGGGAGCTACTAACAGCTGGGAACATGAGATTCTTGGACTGAAAGTGAAGGTTCTTACCTGGAAGTAATAGCATACAAACCTGTAAAACAAACATAGGAATAAATGTTCATGTTTTCCAGGAGAGACTTGCACTGAGCCTATGCTTTTCAGAATATTCAGCTATTATCTGGGAAATAGTGTGGGAAGTAAAGTGAAAAGGAGTCCTAACAATGTAAAGTATTCAAAGTGAGATTAAGACTGTGAGAACCAGTGAAAAACACTGGACTGCCTGAGCTAGGTGGGGGCAAAATGCCAGAAGAAAGTCAATGTAGATCAGTGTGAAAAGATGCAAAGAGAACTCCCACACCAAAACCTAACTTCACCTGTGCAGCAATGCAGTTTAGCCAGCCATTTGGGAATCTGATCTTAGAGTTGTAATAAATAGTTTTTGAAAAACTCCATGTCCAGTAGCAGTTGGAAGCAGATAGGAAATTAAAAATTATTAGGAAAAGAATCATGATGAAAATACCCCTATGTCTTTATTTCAAATCATGGGACATTAACTTCTATTATATTCTGTGCCATTCTTGGTTTTTTGTCTCCTCAAAAGTACTACACCTTCAAAATGTTCAGGAAAGAGCAGTAATAATGATCAAAGGAACGAAATAGCTTCAAGTGAGTAAAGAACAACTTTCTGTCCTATAATTACACCCTTCCCAAGGCATTTCCTATGGGCTTCTGTTGGGGACAGAATGTTGGCTGTGAGGGCCTTTGATGTGGGCTGGTATGGCAGTGCTTTGGCTCTGCTCTGTCTGTGGTGGAGGGAGGAGTATGATACCAGCATGAACCAGCAGAGTTAAATTTCACTGAAACACAATATTCCCCACTGCTTTCCTTTGAAGAAGTGCTGCTTTCCTTTTACAAGGGAAGTGTAAGATTGAGTAAGGCTGTAAAGGAATTCAGATTAAGCACTGCCTCATCTTGAGAAGTTCAAACACACACCTTCCATCTCTAAGGGGATTTCCTCCCTAAAAGGCTGGAATTAAAGCTATTCTCCAAATAAATATTTAATCTGGCTTTTGAGTTACATTTGGCTACGTCTTCATTAGCAAGCAGCACAGCAGAACAGGAGCAGATCTTTCGAGTGAGTCAAAAGGAACCCAGCTCATGTGCCAGGGACGGCTTCAGGGATGAACTGCGTGCGCAGGGAGTCGATGAAGGGTTTCACATCACAGCCATAACCCTGATACAGCACTACATGCTAATATGGATGTGCTCTAGGGGAATCTAGTTCTGAGTCCTGTGTATAATCAGGCTAGACATTAACAGGAGACTGACAAACCTTGTGTTCCTTCCCCCAATACAATTATTACTCTTCTGCAATATTTCCTTCTTTTTTTGCAGTACGGCAAAATTTGAATGGAAGAATGGTGCAGAATCATTTGTAAACAAGTGTCTAGGGCAGTCACCAGAGGATGATAATATGGGTTTGAGATGATAATATGAATTTGCCTTTGGGTTGAGAGTAGTGCTGCTCTGCAGAGTCCTCATGAAGTACTGCACTATTTCCATCAAACTCTCCTCTCAACTGCTTTAAGAATGAAGGTATAACCCCATCTCTTTGCCAAAAAAGACATTTTAGGCTACTATGACAAGGTGTTCATGAATCTTAAAGAGGTGTATGAGGTCCTCTCACATTCTTTCTAAAAGAGTGAAGAAATTCAAGTCATTTCAGTTTCTTCAGTGTTTTTAAAAATTAATGCCAGGTAAATCTTCTTGGAGATGCATAAATTTTCCTAAAATTACAGATGAACTCAATAGTTACACTCAAAATAAGAATCCAATTTGTGAATTTCGTCTTACAATTGTACAATAGAGCCTTTTTTTGTCTTTAACGAAAAGGAAAAACTAACAAGGAATGAAAATAACACTCTGTTGAGGTCTTTCTGTCATATTTGACATCTTAAGGTCTTCCAAACCCTTACATTATGCTTTAGATTACTCTTTCAGTTTATCAAAAAATGAATTGTTAGAAAGAGATTTTCCTGAAGAATGTGTAAGCAGTAACTTGCTTATCTTCACCTTTATCTGGCCTACCTCATCTTGGATCTCAGTGCTGGCAGAAGCTGCATGTGTGGTACTAAGGGCCATTTCAGTTTTCTGTAGCCAGAACGTTACCACTTGATACTTTCTTCACTGACTTGGATTTTGTAGCAAGATGTTAAACCTAAAACACATTTTCACCCCAGTGAAAAAGTAATTCCTTCTTCTGCTATTACTTTTGCAGTGCTTATGCTGTTGTCTAAAGACTCATTTAGGGTTAAGCCCCAATAGACCCTATTGCCTTTAGATACTAAACAAAGTCCTCTGAACAGTAGCCCCTATTACATTTACGGACATAGATGTTGTCTAAATTGTAGTCATTTCCTGACAAGGACTGTGAAAGCAAGACTTTTAGCCAAGAACACAAGGAATTTCTCAGCTTCTTATGTTTGGGGGTTTTTTGGTTGGTTGGTTGGTTGGTTTGGTTTGGTCAGGGGTTTTTTATTTATTTTATTTTTAACTCAGCAATTTTCAGACTGTTTTTCACGACACAGTTCATTAACTAGCTCCTTTAAAAAATACCACTCAAGTGTGCTACAAATATCTTTTGGCTTAGCCATTTTGTTTCCAGGAAGCAGGATGGTTAACTGCAGCCAGAGCATGCCCCAAGTTCCTAACACTCCCACAGGAGTAATGAGGGTTTGTTGCACAGCACAGCACTCATTGCATTAGATAGGGAATGACTCCAAAACCTTCTGGAGGCTTCCCACTCTAAGCAGCCATCTATCCTGTGTTATTACCTGGTTTTTATCTGCTACTATTACTGGCTCCCTTTGGGTTCTGCGGCTCTCATGCATGAACGCACAGACGCAGGGATAGCTTCAGTAATATGAATCCGACGGCAAGGAGTTGAGAAGGGTCCTTGCATAGAGTTCCACAAACAGCAGTTTATTGCTTGTGCTTGTGAAGGGTTCCAGAGGCAAATGACCCCGAACACGTGACAGATCTATCTTAAATACAGGGGTGTGGCTAACACCAGGAGCCAACCAGGGAAATCAGAACTGGGGTACATTACCATAACCGAACAGGCATCCTGGGAGAGGCTCCTTTCCCTCACCATAACTGATAAGTCTTTGGCAGCAGAGACTGTCTTATAAGAGCTCTCTCTGTCTCTTGTACCATTGGCTAATCGGCCACCACATGCTACTAGTTTTTCCCCTGTGAGAGGAAGTTGTCTGGCTGACAAAATAATGCAATCCTCAGCTTTGATTTCAGTGGAGAAATATTTTCGCATTGATATAGGCATGAAATAACTCAAAGAATTTGCTTTTAATTGCTTTCTAATAATAGTTTTGAATGACCTGTAATTGAAAATACTTTTCTTTGAGGTTTCTCCTAAATTGCAGCATTAGCTTTTTCCTTGCAGTATAACCACGCGGAACAAGGACAAATCCTGCATTCTCCACCTGGGACAGTGTAATTCTGGATACCGGAGTATAAGTACAGACAGCGGGACAAGAGGCTGGCAAGCAGCCCTGCAGAAAGGGATCTGGAGATTTGCTTGATGGGAAGTTCATTTTGAACCATGAGTGTTCCCTGGTAGCCAAAAGGGCCAACTGGGGTGCTTTCACACAGTACAGAGAACGGGTCAAAATAAGTGGTTGTCCTGCTAAACCTCAGCACTGCTGTGGCCTCAGATAGACTATTCTGTACAGCTTTGGGCTCCACAATACAAATAGGATATAAAAATACAATGTGATGATCCAAGGTGGGCAACAACACTGATGAAAGGAGTGGAGGACATGACTTGGGATGGGTGGGTGAAGATACTGGGTTTGTTCAGTTTGGAGGGGATGGAGCAGTGATCTTGTTGTTGACATGATGTTGTTCCTCATGACTGGGACAGAGGTGGGGGTGCTGATGTCTACTATCTGGTGTCTCTTTGTCTCTGCCTGCCGTGGCTGGCTCGGGGGGGAGATTCCAAGCCAGCACAGCAAAATAAGCAGATTTTAGACCACACTTTAAAAGCCGGCCAAGCTGTCTGTGATTTTCCCTTATCTCTGGCTGCCGGATCTCTCTAGGGTGAGACAGCGACGTCCACAGAGGGTCTAGTTTGGACCCTCTGGGACCCCAAGAACAAAGGAAGGCGAGAACCGAGACGCTGGAGGAAGCTGGAGATGTTTATTCGCTCGTCCCCGGCAGCAGTCTGGCTGGGAGCTGCTCGTTTCTCCCGGGTCCCGGGGGCTGGGGGGCGGGGCTTACAGCAACAGCCAATGCGGAGGGAGAGAACCCGGGGCCAGCCCAACACCCCTGGCACCGCGGGGGGAAGGGAGAAACCAATACACATTTGTATAGAGATAACATAAATCGAGGGGGTTTTCCCAGGCGCAGGTCTGTCCCCCCAAACCCTGGGCTGGCAGGTTTGCCAGGACACCCCAACAATCTGGTATCTGGTCACATGAAGGAATGGCTTAAAGTTGCAGTTGGAAGTTCGGATTAGATACTAGATAAAAATTCATTACTGAGAGGATGGTCAAGCACTGGAACACGCTCCTCTGGAGAGTGATTATGGCCCCAAGCCTGTCAGTGTTCAAGAAGCAATTGGGCAATTTTCTTAGACACAGGTTTTAACTTTTATGTTACCCTTTGTGAGGTTAGAAGTTGGACATGCTTATCTTTGTGGGTCTCTTCCTGCTCAGGATGTTCTGTGGTTCTGTGGTCCTGGTACAAAAGTAAACCTATCCTTTAAACCCATCAAGAGGGAATTAATCTCTTCTGTGTAATTTTTTTACACTTTTTTTAAATTATATAGTTAAAATAGATATTCATACTAATTATTGTGTTACCCCCTCCTCTACAGAATTTTGGAAAATGGTAAGTGAACATATACACCAAAACCTATGATAAGCAAAATGAGAATAAAGCAATACAAAATGTACTTTTTCAACTTTAATTTGTGTTTACTTATAAGAAATACTTCTGTGTATATTACTGCTTATAGCACTTTCACATAAGCCTTATTTACAGTGCAGCTTGTTCTAATAATTAACATAAGCCCTAAACACACTGAAGAACAAGCTAATGCTATTCAAGTTTGAAATAAAAAGTCTACATAAATGTTGGGATAAATACTTATTAATTTATAACATATTTTGCAACTTAAATCTTACTCATTTAAACTCTGTCCTATTTTAAAAATATTTGTATAATAAATACCTACTTTAGGATCAGACTTGTGAAAAATAAATTCTGTTATACATATAGGTATAGCCACAGATCTTTAAAATTTGCATATTTCCATTGAAAACTCTCTGATATTAAGCAGCTGAGAAACTGCCCCTTGAAGTCCCTTAAAATTAGTCTACAATTAATGAAAATGTCC
The DNA here is from genome assembly GCA_013397865.1 of Struthidea cinerea. Classification (NCBI taxonomy): domain Eukaryota; kingdom Metazoa; phylum Chordata; class Aves; order Passeriformes; family Corcoracidae; genus Struthidea; species Struthidea cinerea. The sequence continues at coordinate 342,682 of VZTI01001119.1, read as the reverse complement.
CCAGTTAGATTAATCTAAAGCAGGTCATGCTCCATTTCAAAAACAGCTGTTTGTATAACAAAAGACAAAGAAGTACAAATCCTCAAAGTTCAGTGGATGAGATACATTAGTAGTTTATGGATAAAACTAGCATTTACATTACAAGTCAGCATGTGAAGTCCTTTGAAGTCAAAAAATTAAATCCTTGTAGTGTCAAAGTCAAACTGTTCACAAAGAAAAGATACTTACATGAAAGATTTTAAATTAGATATGAAAGGACAGAGAAGGAAGACTGACTAGTCAATTCTTTTCAAACTTGCTTGAATTTAGGCAGCTGATATCTTTAGCCATGTCCAGATTCTCTTTCAAATGAATCTCCAAAGGCAAGAGGAAAAATGTCTTTATTGTGTATAATTCATGCTGGTTTGGATAAAGGTGGATATAGTCTGACTGCTATAGATACCTTTTCTTCTTTTTTTTTTTTAAATTCTAGACAGCCTATTTTCTCTGTTGTCAGTTTTCCTCTCCACACTTGCATGATTGGACTTGGATCAGGGAAGACAAAAATCCTGCTACCTTTGTATATCACCTCTTTCCTCTTTCGCACTGTTGTTGATACTTTATCTTGCTTCTGAAGATGAGATATCATTGCAGTCATTGTGATTTTTCAGTTCTAGACAGTCTGTTTACTCCCACTGGGTATTTTTAAAATTATGTCTTTAAAGAAAGGTCTTTCTTTTCACTATCAGTGAAGAGACAGTAAAGAACAATTCAAAACACGGAATGCTCAGGTCCTTGGTTTCAGCTAAGTGTCTCAGGAAAGGCAGAGTTTTATCTGTTAATTTTAACCTGATTTATCTTCATTGCTTATCTAGCTATTTACCTACTCTATTCACATTTAATTATGTTCTTAAGGACAGCAATCTATTGCCACAGCAGTATTGTGGTACTTCAGCACTTCCCCACTATGAAAGATATACCATTTACTTTCAAGAGCAGAGTTTGCTTGAATAGTCATTTAAACTTGCAAACAGCAGAGGAATCTGATCATAACAGCTTAAAATATCTTTATTACCACAGTGACATTGCTATGAAAGCAAGGTCTGCATTTTATCTCCCTTCTCATAGTCTTATTTCCATATTACTTGGATTTATATTTTAAAAAAACCCTCTTTTATAGTTAAAATTGTGACCCATTACCAATTACATATCTAGCAATACCTTTTTTGAAAACCATTTCCATACATGTCATTCTAAGTCAGGTGAAGACTGGTTTTAGATAGCCTAAAAATACACTTTATTTTTGTATTACTTGTATATATTACATTAATATTACGGTATGAACATACTAAAACTGAGTGTGGAAAAAATGCTATTGAATTCATGGGAGACTTGTAACTTGACTTTATGAGTTTGAAGAAGTCCTTTAATGATATACAAGTACTTTTTTAAATCCTTGAGAACTGAACTGTAATTTGGAAGAAAACTTATTTTACTGCTTCTTGTTACGAAGTAATGTAACAGTGGATTTTTCTCCTGTTGCTTGCAGTTGTGGTAATCTTTCAGAATTTAAAAGCATTTATTAATTAAAGGAATAAACTGTATTTAATGTTTTGGATCTTTTGAGTTATCCCTCTCATGTAAATTTCACGGGCTCCTGTAGTTAAACTCTAGGAGCTACTGAAACAAAATGAAAGTTCCAATCAATTTCTGTTTCCTTGCAGAAGGGGAGAAGAGTGAAGAGGGTTGTAAACCTACTGGTCATCTGGAAATCATGCCATCTTAAATCTTTTTATTCCTTTTTGATTCTGAATTCCTGAGCAAGTGCAAATTATTACGAAAAAGAAAAAAAAAAAAAAAAAAAGAAGGAATTTGAAGTATCTGTTGGTAAAAATGCTCTAATTAAATATTGATTCAGGGAAAGTATCCGTTGAAGTTAAGGTGATCTCATACCGTTTTTTAGAAGGACTAACTGTTTTACAGACTCTGCTACAGAGAGCCAAATGACACCATTCTCCAGTTCTGTCTTTTCAGGGAAAACACGGAATCCATGCAGCTGAACCTATTCAGCTTCACATCAGTGGTTACAAACCCATATAATTCAGTCGAGGAGCTCCTCAGAGGATGTTATTGAAGTGCTGCCTCTATCTGATTTATATGTAAGTGTAGGTATTAATATTATATAGCAAGTAAAGTAACGCACAGGGTTTTGGTATTACTCTAGAGGCTGTCAGAACTTTACTTGAGTAAAAGATTAATAGAAAACAGTAAAGAAAAATCAGGGTTCTCAGCCTATTATGAAATCCCTGTTCTAGTGTCCTAACAATTTAATTTGGAATTCTGTTGATAAAGTGAATTTCTGTGTTTCAGAGTATCAGTTTCTAGAGACCATTTTAGTTATGAATAGTTAGATAATTAAACATCTGGAAAAAACCTGAATATATTCGACGTGAACTTTTTTTTTCTATATCTGTGTGGGAAAATAAAAGGAAAAGCTTTCATCCGAATGCTGTTCTGTGTCACAGCATTTCAGTGTTTCCTATACACACCTTTTAGGATGTTATCATGAAATCTGGATGTGCTATATAAATATCAAGAGTTGTTTTAGAGTATTTCTGTTGGATGTAATTTTAAAAACCACATTTTAAAACTTTTTTTATCTAAATATTTGTTGATTGTTTCATGTGTGACTCAGATGTTTAGAAAGAAGAGTAAATGAAAGTGAATTTTCTATCTTTCAATGGTTCCTTTCCCATCAGACTGAATTCAAATTAATTATTTCTGATTATAAGTGTAACACATATATATGCTTGTTTCCTACAGCATTGGAAAATTCTGTTTACCCCTAATTCAAAAATCTATGAGACTGAACAACTGTTATGATCCTGTTAGATATTACATTTCTACTTTTTTTCCTTCTTCTTTTTTTTTTTTTTTTTTGTTTTTGTTTTAGATTGATGCTAGTATTATTAGATACAGCAGTAAGTTTTTTTTACAGAACTTCGGTACCACAGAGCTGATAATTTTTTGTCTCTTTTCCTTTGGCTGGACATCTGGTGGCCATTAACAAGCAAGCATTCTGATGTGTTATTCATCTGTGTTGATATTGCACAAAGGATTTTGCCACCTGTTCAATTTTTATTCACTGAATAAAATTATTATATTTACACAGAAAGCTTTTACTACTTTGAGTTAAATGTGAAGGACATACTATCAGAATGTGAAGTTCAGCAGGCAGTGCTCACAAAACATACTTAATCCCACAATTTTGAGTCTCAAGAAGTCTAATTCTTCAGGGAAGGTTTGCTTGCATTTGTTTGGAACTGCACGTGTTTACAGACATTGAGTACTATGTTGAGCATGTCTCTGTCTCAGAAAGTATAGCTGAAGTTTTTCCCACTGATTTTTGAGGACTTTCATTCTTAAAATAGGAGGGATCCCACACTCTGGCCCTACCATTGTCAATCTATAAGGTGGCACTGGTCATTTCTCATTAATCTGAGGTCAGGATGACAAACACTCTGAAGATAATAAAGGAACAAGGCCACTGTCAAACTTAAAGGAAACAGAGTTACAGAGCTAATCTCTCTTTATCACCTGTATGCCAAATGGTACAAAAGGAGGTTTTTTAAAATGTGATTCAGGAATTTATAATGGAAATCTAGTCTACATAGCTCAAGTAAAGAAATGTCATCATGAATTTCAAGGATCCAGCAAAATTTGGTATTATATCCAAAATAATGCTGAAATTTCCCAAGTAGTTAATAGACATGAATGCCTTTGAAAGCTTCCAGAGGGCGAGAATGCCCAACTCATTTTGGGTTTCTAAATTAAGGGCTTAGTCACACAGGAGGTAATGCTCCTTTCTGATCAATGGTAATCAGGAAAAGCTAGAAGAGGTTTAAAACGTACAGAGTCTAAAGGTTTAAAGTACACAAAGTTGAAAGGAGATGAAATGAACACAAGTTTGTGCACAAAAATGAGGTGCCACTGCTCTACTTAAGGCTTGTGGCTATTTGGAGGTGCTCAGCATCAGAAAGACTGTCTTGGGAGAATGTAGGTCATGTCATCCTCTGTTAAGGGGGAATAATATTTTGCATATTTGGAATAACATAGGTTGCGTGTGACACAATTGAACAAACTTCACTTGCCAAAGAGTTTTCTACAGCTGTAAATATGTTTGTGTGTGTGTGGAATCATGAGACAGATGAAGACATTTCTTAGGTATTTAAAAGAAAGCAAACATCCCTGTCCTCTCCAAAACTCTGGAATAACTGTTATCTCAGAATCCTACAAATTTTGCATTAAGTTCTCATTTCAATTAAATATACATCTTAATAAATTTACTTTGGGCTTGTCTTTAGCTTTAACATGAGATGTTAGGACAATATGTATTTCATTTGGGTTTTGGGGCATGATCTCCCTGCATGCTTACAGAAATTCCTTATGATTAAACACTATTTCCTGTAGGCAGATGACTGAAAGCTTTAGAGCCTATGGCAGTTGGATCTGTATTACCCATTTAAAAAACTTCAATTTCATTTAAATATCACAGAATCATCAACATTGGAAGATACCTCTAAATTGTCTAGTCCAGCTGTCAACCTAACACCATCCTCATCACCCCTAAACCTATCCCCACATACATGTAAAATAATAATAACAAAGGTTTCGTGCCATCTGGAAAAAGTAACCTTACTCTATTAAGTCACCTATGCAATAAAAGTGACACTTTAAGATTAAAATGGCTTCCGATGTTGTAAATTTGAAAGTTGTCTTCCATCCCTGGTTATATTCTTTGCTGCTCCTATTAATAGGAAAAAGAATAGTTCAAAGAGGGAAAAGAGACATTGTGGATCATCTAGTCCCAACTCGTCTAACTTCAAAGCAGAATTAGGATGCTCAAGGCCATAGCTACACAAAAAGTGATTCCACTGTTACATTTCTTTGATGTTTCTGTGTACAAAATAGAACTCAAATTTACTAGAGAATTTTGCAAAACCTCTTTGATATTTTAAAATTATGAATAAGGTGTGTTGTCTTCCTAAGATCTTATTTTATTTTTCCTCAAACTGATTTCAAAATCCCACAAAATAAACAAAATATTTTTTGATTTATGAAGACAGAACCATACGGCTATGACAAAAAAAAGAGAACAATCTTTTGACATTGGCTTTTTAAGACGAATGATCGATCACATAATGAAGTCCATAAGAAGTATAGTTCACCAAGGCAGCCAAAATTTGGTTAACTTTGGTTAACTTAGTCTTAAGTACAATAGGGATGTATCTTCTTTCTTTCAGGGTAAAACCCATCATTTTAAATTTCTTCGAATGGGAAGACAGCTATGTCCGTACAGACCTAAAATGGTGGAACACTCTTTAACTAAAGAATGAGATAGAGAAGACACTAGAAGGAATACAGGTAGAAAGTCTTTCTCTCTACCAACAGATGCATTTCATTTCTCTGAAGTGATTTTCACATAGCTCTTTATGTGCAGAATTACCTTTAATGTATTTTTGCCTCACAGTCTCTTGATCAGCTTCTAGCACAGAACAGATTTTTGGTCTTTGTGTCTGGCATCCAAAAACCCTCCATTTCCATATTGTCACACTGTCCTTCAAATGCTTCTGCTAGTATATTAATAGGGCTCCTTAGATGTTTTCTTCCACGTCTTGGAACCCATGCTAAATCAGATATGTATCCATTTCTGGGGGAAAAGCAAAGTTTCTCTGATCTTTTTTGACCTTTGCAATTTTAAATGCTACATCAAAATCACATTATTACTACTTGGTATAAGGATCAGTAGAATTTAAAGAGTTGTACTGCAAATATTGCAGAATTTGTTTGAAAGGCTGGACCACTCCCTCTTTTCATTTTCTTCCATAGTATTAACAGGGAGCAGAGGTACAGCTCCATTCACTCCAAAGAACTGTGTGGGACAAAATATTTTAAATTGGTAGCCAGTTCTTTAAATTTCAAAGTATTTTGAAATCTAAATATGGTTTTAGATTCAATTTTCTCTTCTCAGCAACCTACAGAGAGAACTATCTATTTATTCCACTTGAGAATTCAGGGACCTTACAAGGTATTCAAAGCTGGATCATTGCATAAATAGGACCCAGTTTTGTTCTCTTTGGAACAAAACAAAATAAAACAAAAATTTTACTTGAAATAATAATTGATTACCTTGCAAGTGAAATGTAACATGAAGTAACAGACTAAGATATCATAGAAACATTCTTATTTGAGTTGACAATACTAGCATATAACAGGTTTTGATATCTGAAATAAAGGTGGTATTCTTAAGTGAAGATGGCACAAGATATTTCTTTTTAAAAGTCATATATTGACTATGAGAACAATGGATGTGTTTTTTAATATTGCATCTTAACTGGAAGGGATAATTCAGTGTGTGACACCTGAAATTTTTTTCCCAGAAGTCGGCTCTATACCACTGTATGTACTTTAAGAGAAATGTGGTCATTCTGGAGATACAGTGTCCAGAATTTGCCCTCAGTAACAACTACTTTAATGAGTAACAGTGGCACTGATGTGTTCTTAGGTCACAGATTGGCCCACTTTTTTCTGATTATTTGTATTTAAGAATTGTATCTTCATTCCTTTGAACAGTTATACTTAATTGTAACCTCTGTGAACAAAATACATCTACCTTTAAAAAAATTATTGGTTTTCATTTTTTTTTTTCAATTTACAGATAATCTGTCCTGGACTCAGAAGACTGAGTATGTTTTCTTAGCTCATCTATTCCTGCAAGGATTTAGACTCCAAACAAGGAAAAAATTAGTGTGGACTTCACTTGGAAAATTTGAACTTTAATAAAATATGCCCTGCAGATTTCACTGGCTTTAACCTGGACTTCATCCAACATCTTTTGAGTTCCCGTGTGGTGAGTTTGGATGATAAAAGGATAGGCCGCATGAGATTGGGCCTCTCATTAAAAGGCAAAACAGATTCAACACAGGAAAAACAGTTTCAAAATAGCTGATTTCTACTTAGATGACAAAACACCTTATTGAAAAGCTATTTCAATGATTTTGTTTATAATAAAAATAATTAATACTATATTTACAGGTGGATAATTATTAAAACTTTCTTTGGCTACGTGGCTCTGCGCCTTCAGTTTCTGAGCTGAGAGTGTCTAAAGCATAAATTCATGCTCTACCTGTTCAGAAATCAGCATTGATCTTCCTTTAGAGGTTGTTGAGACTTGTTGGTGACAGATACAAATAAACATAGGATAACAGCACAGGTCAGAGCAATAGTAGTTTCATCCATAGGGAGATTCACAACATCTAGATTAAGTTTTTGATCCATAACCCCACTCCCAAGAGCCACTGTCTCCACTGACTAACTGAAGGCTTTATATTAGCTTGTCAACACAGCTCCTCATTCCACGGCTCTTAAATCTGGTAAACACCACCTAACAGGCTGGAAAACTTTTAAAGGGGAGTTGAACTGCTGCAGAGGTTCAGGAGCAGACTGTAATTCATTCCTCATATAGCGGCCAACAATCATGCTCTCATGAAATAACTCTGATTTAACCCTACTTCAGATTCCACTATTCTACACTTGGCCCCAGGCCAACACTTGCCACTGCAGTGCTAAAAGCTCTCATGAGCAAACAGAGAATGGGGGAAACAACAAAGTAGCAAAACCCCCCTCTTGAACCCTCTCAGATCCTTCTACACACCAAACAAAACTATAAGAGATCTCTTAACACCAAAACCAGGTGCTAATAAAAAAATACCAGTTTTACTCACTCATTCGTGCTTCTGTGTTGAATTTGGAGAATTCTTGCAGTTTTGGGCTCTGACACCTTCTGGAATGTGGCAACTGCCATCCTGAAGTGCTGACAGGGGTGGCAGAGCTGAGCTGAAGCTTTCTAGAAGCCTCCTTATCCCTTCTGGTGGTGCCAGAACTGATGCCTTGAAGTGGCTACCTGAAAAGAGAGGCTAGACAAGATTAAGAGAATAAAAGCAAGTATTTATTCGAAGGGCCTTCAAAGGTACACCCTGGGCAGTCAAAAGCCTCTGAGAGGCTCTACCAAAGATTGACCCTGGGTCACGAGTTCTTCACACTTTTATAAGCTTGGTCTATTTGCGTATCAGGGGTAATTCTCTAATTATAACCTCAGTTAATGATGTAATTACCCCAAGTTTGCCCCTCCTCTCAAAGGCTTTAGTTTACATATTTTGGGGCCTGGGACAACAAGGAGTCTTTGAAGTGCAAACCTAGAGAGGCTTGTTATGTCTAACCAGCATGAGACAACAGTAGTTAACAGGCCACACGAAACTTCAGAGTTACACAATAGGCAGTACAGGATTTGAAAAATATAAAAGTTAAAACCTAAGGCATCATTTGAAGAACCTTCTCTCTTTCTGTGCTCATTTTCACAGGTACGGCAAGGATTTAGAAAGTAGAAAACAGAACAGGGAGTTGTGTTTTCCATGTGATTGCATCTATTTTTAGTTTAATGTTTTTTGGCACCAGAAAGGCTAGATTTTATAGCAGCTCTATATTTTTAAATCTTTCATGACTTAAACTAGCATTTTTTTGTGGTTCTTGTTTTCAAAATTTTCTTATCACTGCCAGCTTTTCATCTACTAAAGAAATCAAATTTGTTCTGCTTTCATAACAGTACATTATGAATACCACATGGTGTCTCTGGCATTCGCTATTTTGTAAATTAGTTTAGAAATACCTATGACGTTTCTTAGCGAAATAGTTGTCAATAAAAGAATTAGCAGTGATGACATTTAGATATTTATAGAACCCTCTGTCATTCAATAAAATGAAATTATAGCAAAAAGAAACCCCTGTGGATTAAACGCAATGTGCAGCTGATCAGTTATGTGCTAAAATGTCCCATTATTTCATAATATGTATTCTGCTAGTATGTTCTGTCTTGCAAATCTATTACTAGCTGCCAAAGCATTTCATTAGCTAAATGAACCATAATAGAGAGTAGATGACGTGCATGTGTGGGTAATCATTTATGTAGTTTGAAGTGAGACATGTTACTGAGTGACCACGTTGTTACGTGACTTTTCCTTATCACTTCTAATCTTTCCAAAAGCTGCTGAAAGAATTCAGCACTCTTGGTAACAAGCTGGTTACTTCCAGCATGTGGGACATCAGTTAGTGCTCCACTTCTAATGAGGAGGGGTGGAATGAGCATGGGATTCTGTGGTAACTCTGCTTAGAGCACAGTGCTTCCTGCCCTGGAGGCTGCACTCAGAAGTAGATCGACTCTGAATCTGTGAGGAGTAGAAATAAAGTTCTTTGGCCCTCAGCAGCAGCAGTGGATAATCTGTCCTACCAAACCATTTAAGCATAGCCTGTTTTATTCTTCCCAGATACATGAAAGTCTAGGGCTGAGCAGGAGCTGGGAACAGGAACACAATAAAGTCATGGTCAGAGTTGCATTAGTAATTCCAGAGAAAGAATCAGTAGAAAAATTATCAATATTGAATAGCAAAGATGACAGGGCATCTACATAACTTGAAACACTGAGAATTACCTAATACTTTACCATCTTAATCTATGTCAATGCAAACATTTGATAGTTTTCTGTTTTCAGTGTGAGAGGCAGTCAGTTTAGTTCATTGACGAGCTCTGCTCAGATTTGAAATATACCATTGCAGTCTACCTTCTTCATCCTTAATAAATTCTCAGGCATTGCATTACTTTCATGGAAAGTTTATATAGACAACATTAATGTACCACAGAGTTGTTTTCTTTCCCCTCTTGACTGGTGGAAAACTCAGTTCTAATAAATTCTTAACATGCAAAAATTTTTGACAAAGTTTATTATTTGCTGTTGATCATATTTCTAACTTATATAACAGGAAAGTAACTCCAAGGTTGATATTTGTTGCTTATCTGACCATTTCTAATATATTGAAGTGAATAACAATACAAATTGTTTAAAGCCTGTATCTCAATTTTTCTGACACTTTCTCTCGATATCTGTTTTCAGTTCCTTACAACTTTGTTACAGTTTAATCAATTTAAGCAGACATTTTCAAGAAGACATTTCTGGAATATGCAGAACATTTCAATGACTAGTTCAGATTAAAATAATTGACATTTCTGAGGAGCAGGTTAGGGGAAAAGTGTTCTTATATCCCAGCTGGAAAACAAAATAGTTCTTTTTCACATTTAAAATTTACATTTACATTTCAAAAGTTTTTAAACTCAAAATTAAAGTGTTTTATTAGCAATAATGTGACTTACCCAGCTTTACTATTTATAAAAAATACAAAATTCATCTGTTACTCATGCAGACATCTTTTTATAACCTATCTAAATTACAAAAAAATATAATTTTGTAAGTGTTGATAGGACTGTAGAAGACTTGCATGCTATTTCCAGGCCTTTTTGTTCCTGCCTTTTCCTTCTAGTTCTTCCTCCAACCTGCTAACATCTAAGTTGGGGAGGAAAAGAGCTGAAAAGATCTGGTAAGAGTCTTGTCTTCATTAACCATTACATCTCCTTTTGGTAGCTAGCAAGCATGAAAAATGAGAGGATGGACGTTATAGGAAAGGCAAAAAAGGAGGGATGGACAGATTTGGGAGTAAAAGGGAGAAAAAATTTGCAAGGAGAAGAGTTAGGAAGTAAATGAGCATAAATGATGGAGTGTGGTATAAATCAGTACAAGGCTGAGAACTGACCAGACCTAAAGGCGAGAAGATTGGGAGCATTGGGTGTGATTGCAGTGATGCCTTTTCCTGGTCTTAAAATCAAGAATCAAACAGGGTTAGAAGGGAAAAAGGGATTTTACCTTGGTATTTATTTTAAGGATCCTTAGGTGCACCACGTCCAGGTCAAATGCACCCCAATGCACACTGAAATGCACACACACGATAGATCAAGTATAACATTATAGGTCTTACTAATTAGCATATCTATCAAAGATTCCCCAGTGAGAGGCTCGAGTGAGCCCTCCCTCCCCAAGGAACCTTTCCCTGGATGGTTCTGCCTTAGTTTACAATATATGTTCTGGAGAGGACCTTGGGGTCTGGGGCTTTCTGATTCCTAACTACGAAACCTCTAAGATGTTCAGTCTCCTAGCTTGACAAACAAGCCTAAGAATGTAGGCTAAAAAACCACTAAGAATACAGAAGTTATAAGAAGGTATAAAAGGGGTATAAAAGAAAAGGCAAAAAATCATCATGGCATCAGCAGGAGGAGGTAAGCAAGTATGCTGTGTGAGGGCAAGAGCTGGAGACAGAGCAGGGACAAAGGGCAGTGCAGAAGGCTGTGGGGTAGGCTGAAGCATTGTTGATTGCTGCAGAAAATCCACCTTCAAAACCCAGAACCAAATGCACAACTGATTAAATCTACACTTTGCTGCTCCTAGCATTGAATGATAGGAGAAAAATAGCAAGTGTGCAAAATAGGATTTCAGGCTACAATTGTAAATGTTTTAAAAACATATGAATTTAAGAACTCTATATCAGTTCTGACAATTCTTAATTAAGGTCTGAATTTTGAACCCTACATTCTTTTTTACGTTTTTTAGCTGTGACTCTTAGTGTTACTGTAAAATACAGATTCCTATTTTGCCCATTCAGAACCACGGACTGAGATTTCAGTCTCATGCTGTTCCTATGACAACACCCCCAGCTCAGTGTTTCTGTCATTTTCTAAACTAGTCAGCAGGTCTTTTTTCTTCCTTTTGTGGTTTACCTGCTACACAGTAAAATCACTTGACATGCACAGATACCTAGCAGAGGTGGTTCACTTCTTAAACATAGAACTCATAACATCAACTAGAAATATTAAATTATGTAGCTGTAAATTAAATGCCATCGATGTACGAGGATTTCAGTATCAAACCATTCTTGTATGGAAAGTTCCCCCAGTCACTTCTGACCAGTGGGGAAGCAGGTTGTATTGACTCAATATCAGGATGCTTCTCTAAAAAAACTGAAGTGGTGTTACTCAGTTGTGGCCAGCTGGCAGGTATTTCAGGGCTGGAAACTGGGCTGAGTGTTCCTATTCCGATTTGAGAAATTAGGAGTAACACTTGTCATGATAAAACAATTGTTAATTAAATAACATCAGAGCGACATAATCTCTTAGCAACAGAGAAATACAAAAAAATCTCATAGATCAATAAGACTTCTGTAACTGATTTTTTTCAGGGAAGAGATACAGATAATTCACCTGTAATACTTTTACAGAAAAAAGAATTTTGCTTTAAAAAAGAACTGTACTGCAAAAACTGACATTGTAGCATCCTGGCATGAAGTTTTGAAATTTCCTTCAGTTTCTGGGTTCAGGGTCTATTTCTATAGTGGAATAAGCAATGTAACATACTTAATAGATGCTGTCATTTCTATTGCAATACAAAATTATGACGGAAAATGTTAAGTATTGCTGCTTTGACTTTGATTTATTCAGAATACAGGCCAGCAGAAAGGAATTGTCTGCTCAGAACACTTCCTATTTAGCCATGAGGACTTTTTTCTGTGCAAGATCTACATGAAGCAATCATATTCCCTCCAACCTTTCATATTTTTATGTCTCATAGAAATGCTATTGACTTGCCAGTGAATATCATTTAGTGGATGCAAAAATCTTTGTACTGTGAAGACCTCAGTTTTAAGAGCTTCGCCTTCTTCCTTTTTCAGGAACAATGGAGATTTTCCTCAAAAACTAGTGGGACTGAAGTCCCATTTGTAGCTTAGACTCTTAAAGACAAGATTCTGCTAAAATGCTATGTAAAGAACACTTTCTGATGAACAATGAATGGATCTGATCCTGAGGGTCACAATCTTGAAAGCTCTTTTCAGTGACAGATAATTTTTTTAAATCTAGTGAGTAGCCTCAGGTCTATGAAGCTTCTCTTTGTTTCCTACCCTGTGTCATCACCTTGCAAGAGTCAGCCTTTTCCCCATCCTCTTGCTGCTACCAAACCTTCAGTCTTTTTCCGCATTTGCATTTTCAGTCAATTCGTCTTCCAGCAGAGAATACATGAAAACTCTAAAAAATAGTAAACCCATAAAAACCTCAGGAATTAAGATGTCTTAACTTTATCCCTTTTCTTTCTTTTCCTTTTTTTCTTTAAAGGGCATATTACAAATCTGTTTTCCTTGATAGCTCATGACATAGCTCTGGTGTCTCATAACTAGTTTTTATTTGATGCATCCAGGTTTTATTTTCATCTCTGTTACTGAATTCTTTGTTACCTGGGTTGGGGAGAAAATAAAAAAAAGAGAACATATTTGCCATCTCCCAAATGGCAGCATTGTAATGGGTTTTGCTCTCTGATTGACAAAAGATTAATTACAAGAGTGCAGAGCAGTGGAAGTTACCTTCTAATTCAAGCTATCTTTTCTGATGTTGTATTAATGATGTAGTACAGTGTTTTTTCTGCCAACTGAAATATATTCTAGGAGTATCTCTATTTCTCACTTTTAAAATCCTAAAACAGCTATCATCCTATGTCTTATCTAGGCCAAAGACTACCTTTATTACTTTTTCATTCGTAGGAATTTACGTTATCACTTCCAAATAACTTCTTCTGTGCTGGTTACAAAAAAAGATGTTACACTGTCTCTCAAAACAAAACCTGAGTGCTAGTTGGAGAGCACATCTTAATTCCAGTCATCTTTGTAATTTACATATCACACATCTCCTTGTTATCTGTTACTTTCTCATCCTGGGTTATTATTAGGCTCTATCACTTTTGCCTTAGACATAGAATGGTAGGCTGCAAATGCTTGTTGTCAGCTGTTGAGAAATCAAAATATAGTTTGAAACTGGTTTTACTAAATGAAAAAGAGCCTCAACTAAGTTTTGACTAACTTTTTCCTGTATCTGTGTTAATTTCAAAGTTATTACTGGCAGAATAATGACATTTGGATATATCAGGGTAATTATCCCATTCTTTGGCATATTCAGTTTTCCACTGTTTTAATTGAATGGTATATAGAAGTATTTAATGTGTTCTAAAGAATGCATCATAAAAAAGCCATTACATGTTCTAACATCTGCTGATATCTAAAGATCTCATTTTTTACAGCCTTCAGGGCAGTTCCATTTTGCTCTTTCTAATTCTCATATAGACTAGAAATATTGCTTGACTGAGATCTTTGTCTCCTTGTTTGCATTCTCTTAAATCCTCCTTAGGCAGTTGAGGTTCTTATCTTTAGACATACTGCAAACAAAGCAATCTCAGCTCACTTTGGACACAGTTGTGACCAGTTTTCCGGCCTCTGCTGGGTTCATCTTATTAAGTCTACATTTCAGAGGCACCAGTCTTAGCTTCTGATTTGTGTCCATGTTGCTCCAGGCTAGCCATTTCTGGAATGCACCAACGAACATGCTCCCCAGGGAAGACACCCCGATGGTACCGATTTCACTACTGCTTCTGTTTTAACACAAAATATTGCAGTGGAGAGGTAATAGATGAGCTATGCGTAATGAGATTGCCATCTGCAATGCTCGTGAATCAGTCACAAGCCTTTCTAGCCTCCTCCTCATGTGATTGCAAACTACGTATGATTTCCGTTGTGTCTCGCTGTTCAAGACCTAGTTAGATGAGCCATTGCTGCATGATCAGATCCTTCATTCTGGTAGAAACAGTAAACTAGAACTTTCAGAATATGGAAATACATTTCACAGATATGAACACATGTATCTGCAGGTCATAATGGATTGCATTTGCAACCATGTCTGTAGGGAGGACAATTTGAATCTTGAAAAGTAGTGATTCAAAATAATTTCGTATTGGTTCACATATTTGCTATGGCCATCAGTCGTTCTGGAAATCTAGGGGAAGAGAGAAATATTTGAAATATTTCTGCATGTATTATTCAATACAGGTGTACCCTGTCACTGGCGAGTCTGTCCTAGAAGCAGCAGCATAGTTTGGGACAAGAAAGTCCACTATTGGCATGACTGTGTCTTCCCCACATATATTTTATGGCTCCTGGATTGATGGTAACAGATCTAAGTACCTGGGGCCCCAAAATTGGGATTTGTGATGTGAATAAAGTGGAAATATAACTATTAAAGAAAAAATAGGATAAAAAATGCTACAAGACTTGGTGTCACTTCTGGCTTGTATTTATGCCATTATACATTCTCTATGAGAACTTTCATTTTTTCCCTTCAACAGCTCTACAGATAACTATGACATTTCTCAAAGTAAAAAGAGGGATTCATATTCCAAAGTATTTTTACTATATTTTAAAGTAAATCTGTGGTTTAATAGTTCCAGATGCTTTACGTTCTGTACACCTGGTTTCCCAACTGCATAGTTCCCCATTTATCTTCTGTTCCATACCTACTGTTTCCTTGGATTTTCTATTAAGTGCATCCTTCAGCAAGATGATTAATAATGACTGAGTGTCATCACTGATGTGAGATCATGAAATTTAGATGGAATTTAACAGTGGTCTGTCACTGGTAATTTATATTTTCATTAAAATGTTTGAAAAAATGTATATTCAGTGTCATATAAAAAAGATTAAAAGTTTCGTACTTTCATAAATAATATTGTAAATATATTACCAGATGAACAGCAAATATGTGTATGGGAAATATATAGAAATTAGATGGTTTCCAAGGCAAAAACTGAAAGAATCACATATGATCCAAATCTGGATATTGAAATGTAGTGTGAGAAAGAAAGGCTCATACTTTTTTTAAGTAGAAAACTCACAGCACAGCTGTGAACAATCATTGTGACAAGAAAATTGCCATACATCAGAAGTCTGAGAGGAGTATATCATGAACCTCTTGAGCTTACAGAATGCTTCTCATGATGTTTTGTTAACAGTAACTATTTCCTTTGCAGAGGTGTTTTGAATGAAGACATTTCTGAAAATAAATGGGTTTAGTTTTTATATATTATTATAATTTTAATAATTTGAGATTTACACATTTTTATTTTTTTGATTAACAAGCTTAACATCTAGAACACAGGCTTTCAAAATACAGTGTAGCTTAAAGGAAATGCTTCCAATCTTTATTGTGTTTGTGAACTGCTTAGTCCAGTGTTGTGGAGCTGCTATTAATGGTGTGTGCTTGCCTGGATGAGCCAATGCCTTCAAATATGACAATAACAAATGGTGTTTATATGAGTCATAATTTCTGAAATCTGAAACTTTGCTGACCTGCTAACATTTACTAAAATGAGAATAAATCAACCAGAGAAGAGTCATTGCCACTATAGGGAAGAGTAATTTTCTGAATTATAGGAATGTTCTGAACTGAGAGAACTGACAATTGCAGTAATTGTAAAAGAACCAAAAGCTCAGAAGACAAATGATAGAACTAGAAAAAAAGAAAAATATAATTAATTGCCAATTTATGGCTCCTTTTTTTTGAACTAAAAAAATTATACTTTCAGTTTGGGCACTAGATTAAAACTATAATTAGTAACACTTTTTCTGAAAAAGTGGACCTTAATTGTGTTTCACATCTTCTAACTTCATGGATCAACTTGGTACAAAATGACAGCAATCTGAGACTTCTGAAAGAAGCAAAACAACAGAAATTATCCTCATAAGTACTTAGCACATTTTTTGACTTTCACTGCTGCACTGATTTAATTTTGTTTTCTGATTGTAACAATGCATATATTTTTTCCTTCTAAATATCAGTCTACTGCAGGGATTCTGGGGTTCAATATATGTGGTAGCAGATGACTTTTATAGCAATTGCAGCAGATAATATATTGTCAAATGTGTTCTTGTGATAAGACAAACTTTAACAGCAGACTTCCCTTTCCATAGACCTGATCTTAACACTGTCA
Source organism: Struthidea cinerea (assembly GCA_013397865.1). Lineage (NCBI taxonomy): Eukaryota > Metazoa > Chordata > Aves > Passeriformes > Corcoracidae > Struthidea > Struthidea cinerea. The sequence continues at coordinate 325,908 of VZTI01001119.1, read as the reverse complement.
AAAAGAAAACACATACTTAAATTTAGAGAAAATATAGAAAAGAAGATATATTATGAAATATGATGTGCAGTAGTGAATAATTTATATTTTATTTAACCAAAGAATATTTACCATTCTGATTATTCTGGTTTTCTTTCTATGTTCTTGTCTACATTTTTCTGTGATGAATTCTATAGATTTGAAATTATTGGCATTAACTATTGCATGTTTAGTAAGAGAATTAAATCTAGACTACACACCAGAACCATCATTTTCATTTTCCCAGGTTAAGAGGCAATCTTTCACTTTAGTGATGAAGAAAACAAATGTTTCTGACCATGAATAAGAAAACAGCATGAATAAGATATGGAAGCACACATGGTGCGTTATAATCTGACCGTCACTACTGAAATACCACTGGCAAGCCCTTGGGCATGCTGCTCTAAGCCATTCACACACAGTCACACTGCTAATGAGCTATTCTGTCCTGAAAAGCATGCGATGAATGTCAATACTGAAAATCTAACTTGCAAATCTCTTTGATGTGAGACTTTTTTTAGTGCTGGATTTCATGTATGTCTCTTTCGCATAATGTGTAACATAATGTGCAACCGTGCAATGTTTGGGGTCTGACTCTTTTAGGGACAAGTAAGGCCCATAGCTTGGTTGGTGGCATCTTTTTCTATGGGCTGGATATTTCACCTGGAGTTAATTTTGGTCAGATTACTTGTGGAAATTTAAGAGAATTGGAAATTTAAAAAATATTGGATCCTGATGAAATCCCAAATATACTTTGTGCATTTTAAAGTCCAAATGCTTTAAAAATTATTTGTTACGGTCTACAGAGTGTGTCTGGGGTGAAGTGGATTTTCTTCATAGCAGTCTGTGTGGTGCTGTGTTTTTTACTTGTGACTAATACAGTATTGATAACACACTGTTGGTTTGGCTCTTGCTGAATAGTGCTTGTGCAGCACCAGGCATTCTTTTTCTTTTTTTTTTTTTTTTTTGTGTTTTTCCCACTCTGTCCCAATATCAGATAGGTGGTCCCAACCTCACAAAGGCTGGAAGTATGCCTTCAGTACAGCCAGCTTGACCTGACCAAAGGGATATTCCTTACCACGTGATCTTGTGTTTCATGATGGAGGCTTGGGCAAAGGAAGAGGAAGTGAAGGCATTTGAAGACACAAAGTTTGTCTTTGCAAGTAACCAAGACGTGCTGACGCCCTGCTCTCCAGAAAGTGGCTGAGCATCTTTCTGCCAATGTGAAGTAGTGAATAAATCACTTACTTTGCTTTGTTTGGGTGTACAGCTTCACTTAACTTATTAAACTGGCCTCTTGAAAATATTTGCAAGTAGCAAAAAATTACTTTATTCTTAGGCATTACGTCAAGTCCTACTTTCTCTTACAGTACAGTTGAATAATCAAATCAAACGTAATGGCTGCCTACCTTTGTCCATGAAGATTAGCTTTATACATTTTCATTTTATAGGATAGATTAAACAAAAGAGTCTGCTACTTGTCAGATTCTGATTTTCAGTTTTGAGAAGTTTGACAGTATTTCAGAAGCCTCAGGAAATATTCTTAGGTTTACTGAAACAGGTACTCTGGTCTTTGGTCTTGTAGTCCATTCAGGGCAAGGAAGGGAGCTTCCGCTTCCCTGGCAAACTTTCCCTCACCTAGCTTGGCTATGTTCAGAAAACAGCTTGTGTCAGGAATGAACTAAAGCTTTGTTTTATTTGTCTGAATAGCTTATAATTAAATGCTTCAAACACACTAGATGTTGCTTGCAAAAAAAACCAAACCTCTGCAGTAAAGGGAATTCCAAAACTTCTCTATTATTTAATCTTAATTTAAAAATTAGGAAGTTATGAAAATATCTAGTGAAATCTTTACCATAGAATTAGTCTTTGCAAAATTACTTTACTACTGGACGTAGAGATATCGAACAGAATTAACAGCTTTTTCTATCCACTTTTTTTTTTTTGTGAAATCATATTTCTTTTTTTTTTCTAGATAACCTGTGAAATAGTGGATATGTAGTTCTCATGCTAAAGTTTTAATTAGCAGGTTTAGAAAAGGGGATGGTAGTGACTTTCCCTCATCTGTTATTCATTTCAACAATAGATTCTTTCCTGCTGTGCTGCTTCCTCCATATCTGTGCTTTGGTTTTCACCTTCTACCTAAGGTAAAATACAATAAAATTCATCAAAGTTTATCTCATTGATCACTCTATTGGGTATCAAGACAACTTTGAATTCTGATGCTATCCTTCTAGTTGACACTTTATTACATTATCTGTGTTGTTAATAAAGCACTAAACAGGACTGGTCCAAGGCAGGTTGTATATGACAGCTCTTAGTTTAAGGCATTGGAGGTCAGTTGAGATTCTTCCTCCAAGCAAGTAAACCAGTTAATACTTTGAAACCAAAGTTCCAAGTATCATGGAACTTTCATTTGGACATTTGGAACATGTCATTTGGTCTTTTCTATAATGAAATATCAGAGCCTTATATTGGAGTCGCTATTGGCCTTTTCTGCTTTATGATGAAATTAAATATAAGAGTGAAAATTCTCATCCTGGATGGACTTAAACATATCATCAATGCAACTGTGAAGTACAAGTTCAAAGGCATGGTAGTTGCTCCAAAGCAATTCATTACAATGGACATTGTACTTACCTGTGAACAATATTGGAACAAATACAGAAACAGATGTCCCATTTTTGTACAGTATGTGCAGAAATCCGCATGTCAGGGGCTGAAATATGGATGAACTGCCCATTTCCTCCCCTGAAATGATTGACTAAAAAGCATACTTATATCTCACTGGACCCTGAACATTATTTTCCAACTGAACAGCTTTGGGAAGACATTGTTTACATCAACAACAAACTTACAGTAAAATGTCTGGTGCAGGATTTCTATCTGACATCATGGCCTCCTAGGACTTATTTTTCTTTCCCCTTTCAACTAAGTGGTCTGCATTTTAAACAGATTACTTCGATTTTATTTTACCTTTAATGAGATTTAATGCCATCCCCTACAGCTGAGCAGCAGTAACACAACACGAAATCAATTTATTGTTTTCTTAGGCATTCAGAACATAAAATGCCAAAGGTGTTAATGTGTTTGGAAAATGTCTACAGATTCCACTACTAACAAAGTGCAAAAATTCATGTTTCAGCTTTTTGTCACAAATACTCAATTTCTCATCTTATTGTTGTTGTCTTCTCCAATGAGAAGATAACCTTTAAAAAAAAAACCAACAAAAAACTAGACCATTTTTAAGCCATTTCAAGTGCTCTGAAGATCCTGACATTTAGATATTTATTCCTCCAAAAGAAATTAAGATTTTTAGTAATATAGCATATATACAAAAAAATCTTAGTATTAAAATCTGACAACTGTAGTGACTATTAGACTCAGTGCAGAATAGAAAAACTCTGCTTTTCTGTTCTGTGTTACATATTATGAAGTCTTCTACAAAATTGAGACATAAACTTCCACTTTTCCCTGTGCAGTTTTCTTCCTATTCATTAGGAATTAACAAAGGATTTTAAATGTTGAAATGAGTGATAGTTAGATACCAGGGTACTTGTAGAAGGCTGGCTCTAAACACTTTGCAGCAACAAGCACAGATCACCTTAGCCACTATCCTCTCTAGGAGTGTTAGCATCCTAAAGTCACAAATCAGGAATCTCAGATGAGAGTGATATAAATATAGGTCTTTTTTGTCACTAAAGAGGGGCTGAATTTATAAATAAAACTTTGGTGGGTACCCTGGTCAGCAGAGTCACTTTCTTAGCAAAAGGAAACAGACGGTTTTGTCATACAAAGTAGGTATTTCATACTGAAATTATTGCTGTCGAGTGATGGCAATGAGATGTCTGCCTGTCTGTCCAAGGAGGTAAATGCTTCAATTTGATAAACACAAGGGTAGCAAGTATGGAAACAATCCATCTAAGATTAGGCATGAATTGCCCACAAGAAACAGGGAGATACTGAATTATACTGGCATACTTTATGGACTCGTGACTTTATTCTCAGTTTCCAAGTATTTGGTATTACATCATCTTTTTGAAAATGGCAAGTGAAAAAGAAACTAAACCCAATATTATCCATTAATATGGGCTAATTTAAATAACCTGAAATATTTTTCAAAATTAACCAATTGAGACCATTTTTCTTCCCAGTGCACAAGTATTTTAGGGGTCTGGGTTCAGAATTCTCAGCATACAGAAGCATACAGTTACCAGGCATTCAGTTTTAGGTGATTTTTTTCTTCAATAGCACAGTGTATCTCAGTGGCAGATTTAGAGAAAAACATGCAGTTTTTCAGGGCAGCACTTAACTTAATAATGTGTAAGACCATGGCTTCTTTACTTGTAATTCCGTCTTCGTTCTGTATGCTCTTGCCACCTTTGGTGACATATAGCTCCACCCCAAAGCACAGTCCAATCTAAGTGTCGAATGAAGAAGCAATCACTGCTTCTGGAAAATTAGTGTGTGAGCACATAAAAGCTGGAAGAGTATCAGATACAGTACACTTAATTTTGATTGCATTGGAAATGCATTGAGCATACATCTCTAATTCTCAGTTCATTTAAATAGCTGCTTTTAAAAATTTCCTCTGAAACATTGTGGCTGGAATGAAGTAATATGCCTAGTCTTTGTCTTTGATTTTTATGTACTAATTCAATTTTACATCTTTTTTAAAACATCTCTCCTTGGCACACATGCAGCCATGCAAGATTTCTTTGATGTAAGTATTTAAAAAGAAAGAGTTTCTTGCCATTTCCCCTCACCTTGTTTCCTTTGAGGGTAATTCTACTCCTAAGCAATACTTTAAATGAGCTTGCCTAGCAAACCAATAGATTTTTACACACCATTACAAGCAAATTTTATAGTCACGAAAGAATGAGTCACAACAAGCCAAGGGGCTAAGAAGGCTGCTCATGAACTCACCATAACCTTACATTCCTTTCATTGATTCCATGGAACTTGTCTAAAATATCTGTACAAACACAGCAGGAAATACTGAGGACCATCAGTGGTGCAATTAAATAGAACAAATCACATTAATTGATTAAACATTCATTTTTACTTGCCTAGTGTTTCAAAATAATGTTAGACTAGCTCAAGCTGACACTCTTTAGTTGTTAAGTATATATAAAGGATACAGGCAATTTTTATTTTTCTTTCCATTTTTGGATAGGGCAACGTATTTGCATACAATAATAAAATCTGATTTCAAAGAATATTGATTAACCTCAGTAATTAATTAATTAGATTAATTTCTCAGTAGAAACAAAGGAATTTGAATAACCAATTTCATATTTTTCTTTCTCTCATAATTTATTTGAATAAAATTTTATCTAAACATTGTTTCTGTTTTGAAAATCAGAAGTTGAGAAATGGAACAAGAATGTATTCCAATGTGAATTTATTTACACATGTACTTGTGATCTGATATACAGAATCACAGAATCTCAGAAAATGACAAGTTGGAAGGGACCCACAAGGACTATTGAGTCCAACTCCTGGCCCTGCACAGCACCATCCCCAAGAGTCACACCACATCCCTGAGCGCATTGCCAAACGCTTTTTGAATTCTGTCAGGCTTGGTGTGACCACTTCGCTGGGGAGCCTGTTCCAGTGCCCAACCCCACTCATGGTGAAGAATCTTTTCCTAATATCCAAACTAAACCTCCCCTGACACTTCAGACCATTCCCCTGGGTCTTGTCCCTGGGCACCACAGAGAAAAGATCAGTGTCTGCCCCTCCTCTTCCCCTTGTGAGCCAGTTTTAGTGTGCAATGAAAGCTCCCCTCAGTCTCCTCTAATCTAGGCCAAACAGATCAAGTTAAGTCATTCTTCATACGGCTTCCCCTCAAGGTCCTTCATCATATTTGTTGCCCCCCTTTGGACGCTCCCTAACAGTTTAGTATCTTTCTTAGATCGTGGTGGCCAAAACTGCACACACAGGACTGAAGGTGAGGACACACCAGTGCAGAGCAGAATGGCACAAAAATCACTATTAGGTTTTTTTCTGAATATTTTAACCCAAATGAAAATTCAGTTTCCCTCCAGATGCTGAGTGTCACATAGTCGCATCACATTTACTGTTTTAGTTTGTGTGGCAAGGTTTCAACAGCAGAAGGCTGCAGGGGTGGCATCTGTGAGAAGATACCAGGAGCTGCCCTTATGTTGGACAGAGCCTGTTCTAGTTGGCTCAAGCTCCAAGACAGACCCATACTGGCCAGAGCTGAGCCCTTCAGTGATGTACTACATGTAACACAGACACAGAAAGGGTAAAAACTGCTGTGAAACAGCAACTGGGAGAGAGGAAAGAGAATATGTGAGAGAAATAGCCCTGCAGACAAGATCAGTGAAGAAAGAGGTGCAGGAGCTGCTTCAGGCCTCAGAGGAGAGATTCCCCTGCAGCCCATGGGGCAGCCCATGGTGAGGCAGCTGTGCCCCTGCAGCCCATGGAGCTCCATGCTGCAGCACATATCCACCTGCAGCCCAGGGAGAGCCCTACACTGGAAGCTTCACAGCCTGGAGGCGGCTGTGACACTCTGGGAAGCTGCAGCCCTGTGATGAGGAGCCCATGCTGGAGCAGTTGCTGGCAGGACCTGTGATCCTGCGGGAAGTCGTTCTGGAGTAGACTGTTCCTGAAGGGTTGTACCTAATACCGTTCCTTCCTGGCTCTGTGGGGTCCCGCCTGCTCCCACAGAAGCCCGGGCAGGTTCAGTATTAAGTCAGTGACAAAAGAGTCAGGAAGGATATTTGCTTGCATTCCGGCATGAAGATTTACTGCATCTCCACAGTCAAAGGTCACAGGGACAAATACGATCGTGATCCCGAGGTTTACAGTTTTATTTGGGGGCAAGGAGAAGGTGGGACCAGGGAACAGGGACCAATGGGGAACTCTGGGGGAGTGGCAAGGTGCTAGAGGCCAGCAGCCAACCGGGGAATTCAAACTGGAATTGATTAATTTAACTGGACCATGCACCCTGGGGAAAGCCTTTTGGTCGCCATAGCATAGAGGTATGTTCACCGGCCACCACACGTACCCCTAGAAGAGGATCCACATAGGAGCAGTTTGTGAAGAACTGTCTCCTGTGGGTGGGACCCCGACTGCAGGAGGGGAGGAAAGGAGTGGCTGAGAAAACATTCTAAAGTGACCACAGTCCCTGTTCCCCATCCCCCTGCATTGTTGGGGAAGAGAAGGTAGGAAATCTTGGCGTGGATTTGAGCCTGGAAAGAAGTAAAGAGAAGGAGAAAGTTTTTTTAGATTTGATCTTAGTTCTTATTATCATACCTTTTAAAACTGGAAATTAATTACATTATTATCATATTATCATAGAATTATTTGGGTTGGAAGGGACCCCTAAAATGAACAGGGACATGTTCAACTAGATCAGGTTGGTCAGAGTCCTGTTCAACCTTGCCTTCCTTGGTTGTTTCCAGGAACGGGGCACCCACCACCTCCCTGGGCAACCTGTTCCAGTGTTTCACTGAGTTTTCTCCAAGGCAAGATTATTTTGCCATGACAGTAACTGGTAAGGGCTCTCCCTATCCTTATCTCAACCCATGAGCTTTACATAGCATTTTTCCCCTGTCCTGTAAAGAAGAAGGAGTGAGAAGAGTTACTTGGTGGACACCTGGGAGCCAGAAAAGGTCAATCCAACACCTAACAAATATTTCATTAGAAGTATTTTTATTTCTGCAAAATAAAAAGCGAGAAGTAAGAGAAGATATGGGGAGCTATGGCCTCAAATGCAGAAGACTGGACTTTTCTTCTGTCTGGCAAGATCTATCAAATGTGAAGATTATTCTGTATTTTCTCATTTTTTGCCATTTATCATATCCCTTTCCTTCACACTTAAATAATAATTATTTTGTATGTGCATACATTGCAAAGAATCATTGACACTGTGTTGAAACGAAGACAGACAATACCATTAAAATTTGCATTAGGAGGAGACATTTTTCCATTTGACTTCACATTGGATTGTGAACTGGACCACAAAGACTAACTCCTGACTCCTGTAGCATGTACCCCAGAATCTTTACTGAAAATTTTAGTACTACAGGTACCACTTGCAAGAGAATTTCCAAGGCCTTGATGTTATCCAGTACATTCAGGACAAGCTTTTCCACTTTCTCCTCATTCATATTTGATAGTCTTAACCGTAAGAAATAAAGTCTTCCTTGGTTTCAGCAAATGGATTTTGCCCACTAAGGTAACAGATGGGGATGTTAGCATACCCAACACATAAAAAGATAATGACTCATGCTTATTGTTGGCCTTTTGTCTTCCATTTTTTTGCAAATGCTATATGGACTATCTGACAAAACTCACATAATCAATAGAGCTTAGAGGAGATACTTTAATTTATTTTAATTAAATCATTCTACAAAATGTTTTGCAGCCCATATGGTGGACTCCTGTTCTTTTTCATACACTGTGAAGAGAGACTTGTGTCTTTATTTCCCTATTTTTTGGGTTTTAAATTAACCCCATAGTGTTATATTTGTTTCCTCCATTTTTTCCCCTGTGAGTTTAAGTATGTGAGAGGAAACCGACTGCCAGAGATTGCGGATTCATCCAATCCACCAAGAGCAGAGTAAACTGCCCATGGTGAACATTCACTTCCTGCTGGTTTGCATCCTGATTTCAACTGGGAAAGACACTACATAATCAAACAGCTGCTTTTTAAGGGGAAAATAAGTGCATCACTTTACATACTGATTGTGTCATTACATCCTTTTGTACAATATCATAGAACTTAGTGGCATCTACACTGTTGGTTTGGTGTTTTTTTCCTCTTCTAGTCACTTGAATTAAAACCAAATCACTCCTTCCTTTCTTTTTTTTTATTTCAAATCATCTTGTTTCTTCTATTGACATTTTTTGAAGTCTGTTTCATAAATCATGTTTGTCAGCGTATTTCTGAAGATTGTGAAAAATCACTTTTTTCACAAAAGCCTGGAGAATTGGTTGGATAACAATGCTATGTCTCAGACTAAATCTTCGAATGTCTATCCTAATGTATACTGATGGGGATGTACTTAAAATTCTGTGTTTCAACTCATAGCTCTAGATGGTACAAATTGGTGACTGGTGCCATGACACATAATTGCCTTTCACTAGTGTTCTGTATTATTGACGTTAGCTTAGCATATGTTATTACTTCATAGGTGATACCAGAGCTTCTACATTTCTAATTAACTCCTGGACCCTGAACTGCAGTCATTATCTAAGCAGCAGAATGGAAACAGCTGGTGACAGACAACAGTCATTTCCTGACCAGGTTCTGGCTCTCTGTTGCACTCCTGTTGTCATGCTCTGCTGGAGCAAGGATATGGGAGCAATGTCAACAGTGATGGCCTGTTCAAGTTAATTGCAGCTGCTGCAGAACAGGGTAAGGATTGAAGACTTCAGGGAGCACTCTGAGTTTCCACTCAGAACATTTTTTTAAACACAGTTTGGAACTATTCTATAAAACTGAGAAGCAAATAGAAGCTGAAAATCTCATTAAGTTTGAAAGATGGAAATGGAAACTGTCTGCTAACTCCTGAATTGTTGTGTGGCCAGAATTTCTTACTGCAAACTGGTATGGGTGTTTCTATGAGATTGGATGAGCAACTTCTGATCCATGACTTTTTGAACAGAACAGATAAGACAAAGACATTTACAGAAGGGATTAGAAGTTGCTCTCGACTTTCTTCAGATTCTGAAAATGGATAACTTACTAGGGAGAGTGGGTGGAGAGGAAGATCCCTTAAACTGCCAGTTGATTTGGATATGTTTCACACACTTAATACCATGGAAATATTTTCTAAGAGAGGGTTAAACTTTAAGAAATTACTTTACATTTGTACTCAATCTTTACCTCAGTCTCAGTGTGAAGTTTTGAATGCTCATCAGGCGTGTAGCTCTGAATTTAGTGGTCTGAATTTGAGTGCAAATGTGACATTTTTGTCCTTTATTTTTATCTCCGCTTTTGCTCCATTTGACTCCAATTTCGACATTTATGTCCTTTCATTTCATCCATTTATGATCAGCTAGAGTTTTCAAGCCCCCAACTTTAATGAAGAACTCTTAACATTTGGTCTATGATATTCATAAACATTTCTTCATCTTGTTCCGTTTTTCACTCGCAGTACACAGCATGAGAATACAGAATTCTACAAGGTAGAAAGAGTCAATAATACCTAGCTGCAGAAGTGACTTTTGTTTGACAATTTTCCTCAAGACTGGAGCGATATATAAATATACAGCAGACAAATGGGATCCACAGGGACCCCTTTAAGATCTTTATGAATATTTGAAAGGGCATCTGGAGCCATGGCTACACAGGGCAATCAATTGCTATGAATTTTTATTTCCCCAAGCACTCAAAGGGAATAGCATGACAGGTATATGTATTATCAGCAAGATTCATTTAAAGAAACACGGGACTTATTTTGATAGGACCAAGGGGAAGAAAAAACCTCATTCATAACTAATCTAATTTAAATTGATGTTGGCAAAGCTGATTACTAAATTATGGGAATTATTGTAAAACTGAATGCTTTCTGTTATTTTTAGATGTTGTATAGTCCTTTTTGAATTCCAACACTGCTTCTTTAGAAATTTGAAAAGCAATCTCAGGAGTCTGCAAAAATGAATATTGAAAAGAAACACTTTTTTTAAATAAGAATTTAAAATCAAATTAGAAGTTGGAATTTTTGAGGTGTCCTTCCTTTCTCTACAGAGCTCCTTCTTCTGAAGGAGAAGAGTTCAGACCTTTAAGCTCATTTTGACAGTCATCAAAAATTAAAAATTTTAAATTTTAAAATCATTTTAAAATTGCGTATTATGTCAGAAACAATTAGAAAAACTATTGTGTCACTGGAAATACCATTGTCACTGTCATTTATGTATCTCTTTTGTGGTACATATACATGTAATAAGTTAAACCACAAAAATAATTATTCATGTTTGTATTAAAGCTGCAAGAGGAAGAATTATGTCTATTTAATTTTAACTATAGCATCATTTATTTCTGTTTGATTTTTTTTCTGGAAGTTTGGCCAGGTCCCAAATGCTGTTCTTAACAAAGCCCAAGTTCGAATGGCAAAGAACTAACTGCAGTAAGAAAATAAAAGCAGGAGCAGATGTACTGCAGAGATACAATACAATACACCTGGTATAGAAATGAAGACTGTGGTTTGCTTGTGTGTGTACTCAACCAAATGTATAATCACAATTGTGGTGTTTAGGCACCTTGCTTCTTTGAGATCTTAAATTCATTCCCAGAAATCCAAGTATTTAATCTTCCATGACATTACTGGCTCCAGAAATTTTATGTAGAAGACACAATTTGAAGGATTAGAGGCAGAAGGTGTCACAGATATTTTAAGTTACTCTAAGACACGTGCCTCTTTAATTTTGACATTTTTCAGTTAGCTCAAACTTTTAGGAAGACTATAATCCAAACCAGGTTGCTATTGTGTAAGTTGCAAATAGTATAAAATGGTTGGTAAATTCTAAGAAGCCAGTAGGCAGGGATTAATACACGAAATAAATTATTTGCTTGGTGATTATACAGGGTCCTCAGGACATAAACTTTTTTCCATAAAATCACTCTTCGAAAGAACTGTTTGCTCTTTACAGTATTTCATACCCAGAGGCCGCTGGCTATAAAAGGTGTTGAATCCATTATAAGCTTGCAGGATTTCTGAAAATCATGTCACAGCTGAGTTTCTTGCCATTTCCTCCGATCAGTTCCATAAGTACTAGTTCTGTAAAAGTATTTTTTTTTTTTAATGCCTAAAGCTAAAATATAACTAATATATACACAGATCAGTGATCTTTGTTTAAGTGGAGAAGAAGATTTAGTTTGGTGGTTGTTTCTGAACATTATGTACTGAGGTGCCAGCTCAAGCTGGTTTTGATCTACAGATAGTTATTGAAAGACTGTTGACCTATGTACACATGAAAAAAATTGTTCAATACTCAGGTATATGACTGACTCAGAGGTCCTCCTGATTAAATAACAGATGAAATAAAAAAACTCAATACCAACTGCAGAAACTTTTAAACACCTTTTCTCCTTCCCCTGTAGGCAACACAGTAATTTAAACAGGAACTTGGCTACCAACCTTATTACTTGAATCTCTCTACACTCTTCTCCTTACTGTAGTTGACAACTGCATCTCCTTGTTATTTTCAGATCCTTTCTTTCTGCTTGCTATTCTACATTTAGCCTATTCTTAGAAACATGTTTAACCCTCCATTTTCGATTATATTGATATATGCTAATGATTCAAATTGCCATATTGCAATTTCTCTGTGTGGGCAGAATTCACCTTCATGACTTCAATTAAATCTTATGCTATAGAGATGAACAAGGAGTATTGTTCATTTCAGGGTATGTAGGGGAGAGCTACACATAACAGTGGTTTATGCTTATTGTTCTTTGGAGTCTACATGTATACAAGATTCAGGCCTTGGGACAGTGTTCTCAGTTAAGGACATGGAAGGAGAAGGGTGTTAGGATGATTAAAATAAACAGAACAAGTAAAAACAGTGCTAAAATGTTAAACTTTTTGAAAGTTTGAACACGAGAGAAAAAGACGGTCATGGTGGTCTCATCATTTCAAGCATTCAGAGCTAACCTATAGGCCCATAGACTAAAAACAGGCTTAAGATTTTTCTGCCATGTAACACTGATGGCAAGATTGGAGACGCCTTTCCAGTGTCCTTTATCTCACTGTTTTTGCTCTAGGCTCTTTGTTCTAGTTTCATGCAAGATGCCACTGATGTGTCAGTCTATCAGTATTCTCAGCATTTAGTCAGTTTCCTGATCCCTTCATTTCTCTGTCTTTTCTCATAGGAGTTTTCTTAATCCTCTCTTCCAAATGAGAACCTGAACAATAGAATGCTGCTCTAGTCTGGAGGATTTGACTAGAAGGTTCCTGTGATAAAATATACTTGAATATAGCAGATTTTTTTTTCTTAGTTTAAAACGCCAATAGAATACAAAACAATAGGATAAAGGCACTGTAGTGACATCTTCACTACCAAAAGTCAAATCCATTAACACTTTAGAAATGAGCAATACCTAAAGTAAACAAATCTGAAGTTTTCCTGGCTCATACTAAAATCTGTGATTTGTTGTAACTGATGGAGAAACTCAGACAGAAAAAAAAGAGACACAAAGATAAAAGAAACCGCAGTGATACTGGTGAGTGATCAGTCCTCCCTGGAAGTATGATGTTCTGGCTAGAGGTAAACACACAGAAATTTTATGAGTTGAATTCTCATACCTGTGTGCATGTATACTAATAGAAAATTACTACATGGTCTGGTTCTTCTTTTAAAAAAATTCTATTTTTGTAATTATAATGTAGCTTCATTTGGTGAAGCCAGTTATCTGAAAGCCACAGTAAAATCCTTGTTGTGGGACTGTAATAACACTGCTTCTCCATTTATGTAAGTAAGACAAAGGATCTCTGCTATACAATTGTGTAATTAAGGACATCAGTAAATAGGATCCACCTGTCTTAACAATAGGCATTCTAGAAGAAGTTATTTTAGGAGCTGCAACACAGCCAAGAGGCTCAAAGGCAAACCAATAAATTTAAATAAATTTGCAATCCAGAAAACACAAAGAGGAATAAATTCAGCCTTATTTTCAGGGAGAAATTCCTTGAAAATAGGTAGGAATGCAGTGTACTTACTAGTTATACAGGTGGGTTGTTTTTTATATGCATGGGTGGATAATGTAGCATGCCTTGCCAGAAGACAGAGAGGTTTTTCATTAGATTTTCCCTCCTCATCAAGTGGACATGTCCTGTCGTTTTGTTAGGCAAAACATAGGGATATGTTTTACTGAAATGGCTGTAATACTGAGTAGTCCTGACTGGCAGGAAGATAAAGATCCTTGGATTTCTCTGCTTGTTTTCAGACTGCATTTCTTTGCTGCATTTGAATGTTCCTTATAGAGTTTGTCGGGTCTTTCAAGGCCTTGAAAATCCCTCTCCTGCAAATCACCACTTTTTTCCTACTATAAAGTTTTATGCTAAGGCTTCAAGATTGTTCTCATTGTCCTCTTTTTCTCTAAAATAGTTAATGGGAATCTATGTTGTATGTGATCTGACTGTTAATAACCTCTCTGGAGTACAGAGAAGAAAGAAAGAATTTGTATGCCCTTCTGAGTAGCCATCTTCTGCCTCCGAGTCCATTCTGCTAAAGGAGACAATCTTCTGCTGTCAGCTCTGTGCATTCCTCATCATTCCCTCCTGGTTTTTGTCTTAAAAAAGGAGCAGCAGAGAAGAAGAGCTGCACCAGTCAGGTGCAAACGTCAGGAAGGATCTGTGCCAAACCATATGTGTAAGCTCAATATAGACAAACTCTGCAGTTCAGGAGTGTGTCTGTGTGTATGTGTACACACAAACATCTCATATTTGTGCACATAAAAAGATAGGATGGTAGAAATGAAGAGCAGGAAACAGGGAAAACCCCTTAGGATTTGCACACAATAAACACAATACATCACTAACTTCTTTACATAATGCAGTAACAGCAGCCAAGTCACTACACTGCCACCATACTGTACAAACCAGTGAAAATTTAGATAATCATTACCACAAGCTATGTTTCTGGGCATTCTTTTGTAATCCACAAAAAAATGGTATTTTTGGTGTACTTATTAACACTTTTATTGTATCAGTTATTTTTTATTTATAATTAGTCTCCAATAAATGATTTATCCTAAGAGGAAATAATTAGCTCTGCTACAATCCATTAATTTCCATGTACAAAAGTTGACAATCTACAGAAGTAATTTGCAAGTCTAATGCAAGTTTTGGATTTGTTTTCTCTTCTCTATCCCCTGCCCTGTTTCTGTCTTATCAACAAGGATTTTGCTTGAATTAATAAATAAACAATAGTTGAAATATTTCATATTAATTAGCATAAAGTGGAATTTGTATAGCAATATTTAGCAAAGCTATCTGATGTGGAGGATTAACACTGAAACAAAGACATGAATAAATACATGGTAATTGAAACTGAGTTCACTAACCACACACAGGATCACACTTCTAGATAAGGGTCTTGCATTTAATATGAGATAGTATAACCCTGCTGTGTGGACTATGATAAATTGCTTAGTGCGTGTCTGCTGGGACGTGAGACAACAAGATATTATTCTTAACCCCAGAACTGTCAAACACGATTATTTCCACAGAAGCTTGGCAGCTTTGGGAGTGATAAAAGGAAACCTCTATAGGGAAGAGGGCAGAAAGGAGACTAGAGGAACATTCTGCAGGTGTTTTTCATTGAATCATAGAATCATTAAAGTTGGAAAAGACCTATTGAGATCATCAAGTCCAACTGTTAACCCAGCACTGTCAAGTCCATCACTAAACCATGTCCTTAAATGTCACATCTACATGCCTTTTGAATACTTCCAGGGATGTTGATTCAACCACTCCCTTGGGCAGGTGGTTCCAATGTCTGACTACCTTTTAGGGGTAGAAATTTTTCCTAAAACCTCCCCAGTGCAACTTGAAGGCATTTCCTCTTATCATATCACCTGTTATTTGGGAGACAAACCCCCACCTCACTACAACCTCCTTTAGGTAATTGTGGAAAGTGATAAGGTCCCCCCTGAGACTTCTTTCCTTCAAGCTAAACAACCCCAGCTTTCTCAGCTTCTCCTCATCAGACTTGTGCTCCAGACCCTTCACCAGTTTCATTGCCCTTCTCTGGACACGGTCCAGCACCTCAGTGTCTGTTGTAATGAGGGACACAAAACTGAACACACGATTTGAGGTGTGGCCTCACCAGGGTGCAGCACAGAGGGACAATCAGTGCTCTGGCTCTACTGGCCACAGTATTACTGATACAGGGTCATGTTGAATCCTGTCGACCAGCATTCCCAGATCCTTTTCTGCGGGGCAGCTTTCCAGCCACTCTGCACCCAGCCTGTAGCACTGCATGGGGTTGTTGTGACCCGAGAACCAGGCACTTTGCCTTGTTGAAACACATGCAATTGGCCTCAGCCCATTGATACAGCCTGTCTAGATCCCTCTTTTGAGCCTTCCTACCCTCCAGCCAATCAACACATCCAGCCAGCTTGCAAACTTACTGAGGGTGCCCTTGATCCCCTGCTCCAGATCATTGATAAAGATATTAAAGAGGGCTGACTCCAACAGTGAGACCTGGGTACACAACTTATATGAATGACTGTTGTCAGAAGGGGAGACGCCTTAATTTCTGTGTGACAATTTGCAGGCAGTTCTGTGGTTTCTAACACATCAAAAACTCTTGCATCTTTGCTGCCACATGGATCTTCATCCCCTAATTCCATTGAGACATATTCCTATTGAAAAGAATGCAGAGCCTGTGCATAGTGGTTTGATTTGTTTCTGGGGGTTTTTTTGCTCATGGAAAACAGATTTAGAAAAAATGGTATTGGCTACAGAAAGGTGTGGCTTTTACTATTAACATCCATCCTATATCTGCAAAAGTGGAGAGAAGTAGTTAATTCATAGCAGAGCTAATACAGGAAGACCTTACATATAGACCACTTGTGATCTCAACAGATTTGTCACTGCCAAACACCATGTCTGTGAGGTCCCTGTGGCAGAGCTTGCCTTACAGTGTCTGCAGCTGCTCCTGTGGAAACAGAGTGCACTACTTTGCTCTTGGATGTTGAATGTTGAGCAGGCTTTTCAGGAGCTTTCTGCCCAAGCTGGCAAAGGGGCTCTTGTGGGGTGCTGGGAGAACTGAGAGGGCAGTTGCCAAGCTCTTGGAGGGGGTGAAGGGGGTGAAGGGTGGTGGCAGTCCAGTCGCAGACCCAGTGGCTACAGCAGGGTTAGACCTTGCAAGACTTTGACATTGTCGCTGTGTCACATATGGCAAGAAATGTACAAAATGTTATGGGAAGAGCATGCACAGGCCATGTCTCCACTATTAGGCTGGCTCAGCATGTTTTAACATATTACTGGAGGGAGTCTGCTTGTTATGATCCACCCCTGAAGACAAGGGTAACCCAGGTTCTTGTTAATAGATCCCTTGGGGTGGATCAGAGTGAAATGATATGGAAGGATCAGTGTTTATAAGTATGTGTATAAGTAAGGTTTATTTCAGAACAATTTGGTTGCAATGGAGAGCAGGTAATGAGGTCTTTCTTGGGTTTTATTATTAGGCCTACATGTGAATGTAAATGTCCTGATGTCTGGTGTGAATGTGACCTTCCCAGGGGCTGGGGTGTAAGGGAGGACAACTGGCATGATTAAAAGCACTCTCCTGTCTCCACAGGGTCTGCTTCTTATCTGGCTCTAAGCCTGGCTTGTGTCATCCTCTCTGTCTTATGCACACCAGAGGTTTTGGCACCACACACCCAAAATCTCACCTCCTCCCTCTCAGAACAAACTTGAAATTTCTGTTTTTACAAATATTACCTCTCCTGAAAGGTCAATGCCAGCATTTTACCATGTGCTTTTCTGGTCTTATTCATTGTGTTTATGTCAAGAAAGCTATCTTCCCTACTGCTCTTTGCTTCTTGTTGGAATTTTGTTGGCTGTTGTAGCTGTCAGGGAAATGAAAGGTCACTGAGGACATTCTGTGCTATGTGCCAAAGTACACCAGAAATTTAAGTTCACTATTAAGTGAAACTCAATGGAGGGTTTAACAGAGCAGCAAGCAGCAAAAGGACCTTCAGAAGCATACAAAAAGGTTGGGAAAGGGCTGTTAATTAGGCCTTTATCAAGTAGTACAGAAATAAGACTATACGAGCCTGAATATTAGCAACACTTTTTGAAACTAATTGAAGATGAGTAAAAGGGAAGTGAGGCACCTGTAGGATGCCTGTCCCAGGTGTATTGCCACGCTAGGAGATAAGAAGTATCCAAGTCTACATTTAGTCCTGAGAAGCATTAGGGGTTGGTGATAAATTTGGCTAAATTTTTTTCCTTTTCAGAAGCAACTCACCACCAATTAATTACTTGAGTCTCTTGTTGCAGCTGCCTGCCATTACATAAAAATGGTTTTGTAAAAATTTTTGTTGTCAATTAATTAAAATGTAGGGAGAAATCAAACTTCCTCAAGATATTCGAATGATTTACAATTGCTAGACATTGGAGAAAAGACTTCTCATCTCTAATATAGCTAAATAAAGATTTATTTTTGATGTGCAAGAATTGCAGTAAAATTGAGCAATATCATTCTCTTTCCTCTAGGGTTTCCTAGCAGGTACAACAACCCAAACACTGTTGTAAAATAATATTAAGAATAAATGAGATAAAAATGTATAAACCCAACATGACTTAGAGGAAAACCTGTGGGAGAAAAGTAAAGATGCAGTGGAAATACTATGACTATGAATTGGTGAAGGGGATCCCAGGTAACATCTTTTGTACTGCATCACTGCTCTGGTCCAGGGAAGGCTGTCTGTACAAGAAGAGAACTAGAGTCTGAGGAGAAATACAACCAATAAAGGAGAAGAGTTGCATGAAGAATACAGGCACAGTAATACATCAGGAAATGGATTTGAATAGTGATATTTAATTTTTTGACCGAAAGATTAACTTAAACTTTGAGAAGGAAAGACATATCCTATTTTTATGCATTTATATGTTAGTGTTTGCCATGGGGAGACCAATATAACACCTTTATTTCCCATGTTCCTTTAATACTGAGTTGCCCAGACTGGTTATGTGTCTTTAGCTTTGGATAGAGATACCCTTCCTGAAGACATCTTTGCCCCTACCTCCTACAGTACTCGTAATTTTACTAGCTAATTTTAAAAACTTTGAATTTTTTTTTTCCTGCAAAAATAGGACATTTATGAGGAAGATGCACTGTTCTGGATTTTAGAGTTCAAGCAACAAGGAATCCATTGGATACCTGAATAGGTTCCTTCATTGCAAAACCAAAACTCAGCAAAAAGTCATGCTCTGTTTCCTAGCTTTGATGGGATCAGCTTTAATGAATGTGTAGCTTTAGTTTTTCATCCACTTGTAAAATTATGCTTGTGTGGTGCTTACACAAGATGACTTAGGGCCCTGCAAGTGTAGGCAATCACTAAATGCACCCATATTCCCTTCACTTGGCAGGAAGTCTAGCTGTCTGTTTACTCTTCCAAGAATATAAGTATTTTTTCAACTTTGTTTTAAACAGCTCTTCAACTGAGAAGCTGGGAAACAGAAAAATATAATTTGACATTACCCTGTCAGTTTGGGTTTTTGTTTTTCTGGAGGAAAGACACCTTTCAAATTTTTTTAGTGAGAACTGATATATCAAGTAAGGAATTTCAAAGATTTCTTAACTAATGTATATAACCAATAAGTGTAATGTATACATACACTTATTTAATGAATCTTGAAAATCAAGAGTATTATAATTAGTATGAAATTTAAAACATATGTAAAGATGTATGTGCCTGCAGGCTAATTTAGATGCAGAAAATATTTATGATGATTAATGCATGAATTTCTGTGGATCTCATGTTTATTTGTTGGGTACTTTACAGTGAATGGAGCAAATTACTCTGTGCATTTTTTTTTTTTTGTTCATTTTTATACATCACAGTAATTGCTGAACTATTTATTTTTCAGATTGCAGAAATNTACTCTGTGCATCCTTTTTTTTTTTTTTTGGTGCATTTTTGTACATCACAGTAGTTGCTGAACTATTTATTTTTCAGATTGCAGAAAGCACAGCTGATTAAAACAGTCCTAACACTTTGCAAAGTATTTCCACCTCATCATATTTCTCTATTTCCAAATGTCATATTTTAATAATATATTATAGAAATTTAACCTGGAAATTTTGATACTTCTTGGGATGTGGAGTCCACCAACCGGTAAAATCAAATGCGGGGATAAAAGGACAACTGTCTTTCCTATGAAATTTGGGTCAGCTAATGTGTAACTGAACAAAAATGAAAAGTATCGCCAATACTGAGACACTGAGTGCTTTCCCTAAAATTCAATTAGTTTCCCTTTTCATTTGAAAACTGGAATATAATTTCATTAAAACTATGCTGCTTGGAAAAAAAACAGAGCACAGAAATCTCTCAAGCAGCTTCATTTATGCTCTAATGATACACTGGTTCAAGATGGCTGCTTTTATTGAAGCTTTCTGTTTTATTGTTTGAATCCCTCATTGCTCTGGAATGGATTGCAACATAAATCCTATGAAGGTTGGCAGCAAATAGAAATCTGGAGTGCCAGATTTAGAGTTGTGTGTATGGATCACACACTTCAGATTCATTTTGACTTTAAGAATTAGCAATACTAAGAATGATATTATAGTTCTTGAAAGTTTAGGACTGGAGAATATAAGAACAAAGCTTCTAGGTCCTTTAAACTTTAGAATGTGAGGGCTATTTAGGACTAGATTTGACTTCTAGATTTTAGAGATGCCAAAAGCTCAAGCTCAGATGTAAAGGAACCTTTGACCATGGTCTGAAGGTTATATTAGCTTCCTTATCTTTCTTTCACTCACTTGTTCTTTCAGTTTTTTCCTTTTTTGCTCTCTTGCTTTTTCCTACTCAAACTTATTTGTTGGCAATTATTCCTGGATTCAAATGGAAGAGTGTGACTACAAAATATACAGACATTTTGCCAAAATTTTGAAAATGTGGAGGGGAATTATCTCTGCTTCACCATCCGTAAAGATACACAAAGATATGAGATGGCTGCAAGAAGTTAAGTTAATGAAGACTTAAGGAGCAAAACATAATGTCATATGTTTTATATGAAATAAATGTTGTAAAAGTAACCTGGTATCTTTATTGTAGGAATTCACATAACTTGATGATGAAACACTGATGATAACAAAGTGTTATTACATGCACTTCTGCTAATATTAGTACTGTGTAACAATCTTGATTTGGAAAACTGAATGATACAGTACCACAGAGTCACATAGATGTTAATGGACTAACAAATGTTAAAAACATTTTTTGGAATCTATTCTGGGAAAGATACACTCCATCTAATTTATGTCTGTTGGAATTGCACTAGGAACTAATTTAGGAACACTTCAGATAATAAATGTTTTTTAAATCTGAGAGTTTTCATTTTTGGATCACCTGTTATGCTGGAGAAGTTTGCATTTTAAAATATATCTTTTGAAGAGTTAGAGGGTTTTATCTTCAGAAAACCTTTTGAAGTCTGATCATCATCCATATTCTGAAACAAATTTAGCATTTGCTTGATGCCACTGAATAATAGCTTCCTTTGAGCTTCTCAGTGACAATATTTTTAATGATTTTGGTCCTGCTTTTTGTCCTCCATTGAAAATTTCAAAAGTGGGCTGCTTTCTCTATGAAAGTTTCAAAACTTTGAAGGGAAAGGTAATTTGAAGGTTGACTTAATAAAAAGTATGAAAGCACCTGCCAAAGTGTCCAAGATCAAGGAAACAGCTGCAACTTCAAAAGTGAAGCTAAAAGGCTTCAATGTACATGAAGAGAAAAAAAAGTTCCCTTAATCTGTCATAAAGCATCTTTTGTAGTAGCAAGCAATAAGAACAAGACTGAGAACTAAGCATTACCACAGAGTATACTCACACCTCTGAGTCACTGGAAGCTGGCTGCAATTGAACTGAAAAAACTCATCTTTGGGCAGCCACACTGTCCAATAGAGGGAGGTTAAAACAAGCAACAAGCAAACCAAAACACACACACATATAAAGAAAAAAACCCCAAACAAATTATGCTAAAGACAAATTGTATTTTGGGCTAGCTTTTTATTCTTACCCATGAAAAATAAAATGTATTGTCTATCCTGTTCATGAAGTAAGCTGATATAGTCAATGTGGAATAAAGAAAACAAATTTGACTTGATTCACTGAACATCCAATCAGACTGACTATCTGCTATACTTGGTTGTAAAAAGACAACTTAAAAATTGACCAGATGTTAGAAAAAATTATAAACATTAAAAAGAAAATGGAGAAAGAGAATTGGAAAAGGTAGCATAAAACTGGCCTGACTGGAATAGCTCTCAACAAAGTTATAATGTTTGAAGTCTTTCCTAAAAGCTATAAAAAAGTGCTAGTATTAAATATGTTAGTGAACACTTGATCACCTAGTGAATTTCCTAAATATCAACTCTGATTTCAGGTAATTCCCATATCATGAGTAATTCAGCTATTAATTCGAGTAAAATAACTTTTGAAGCAAAGCCAGCCTTTGTGTTGTTCATGTCCAACTGGTTGTGTTGCAAAGAACACAAACGTGTCTTTCTCTTCCAGTGATGTAAGACATAGCACTCGCAATGAACATCTCGGTCTACAGAGGATATTCTGCTGAATGTTATTGTATCTATTGGTACCACTGTATCTCATTGTTTATGTTTTAAATAAGTAATTAGAATAATTTCTTTTTATAAAATGGACCTATTTTCTGTTGTGGTGACCCAGCCCACCTCAGGGCTGGATGTCATTAAATGGATAAATTTTCCTGCTCCTGACTTCGATCCCGAGGGCAGGTCTGAGGCCAGCTCATAGGATGACCACCAGACCTAAGGCCATCCTCTTCTGGGTGATTGCCACTGCCACATCTCCTCCCCTCTTTCTAGACCCTTCTCTTGTTCTTTAGTCCTTATAGGTTAATCTGTTGATGTATATTTATTAGTTTAATTGCCTATGTATAAGTTCCAGGAAGTTCTCCCCTGATCCTTTCCCTATTGGCACCTGTCATTCCCATCATCTCCCTATTGGACTGTTTCCCTTAGTTCCTCCCTCTTTTAGAG
>VZTI01001119.1:271377-298300 GCA_013397865.1 Struthidea cinerea | reverse complement strand
TTGTCCATGGCAGGGGGATTGGAACAAGGCAGTTTTCAAAGTTCCTCTCTAACCAAAACCATTCTGTAATCCTATGAATGTATGATAACGTTTTGGGTCCTGGGGACTATATCAGACATGGGAGCTGGTTTTCGTTTGCTGCTGATGTCAGTTCATTTTCTACGACCCCAGCTTGAAATTGCTCTTCAACAAGAAATAATTTGATGGCATTTCCTCTAATTGACACTGGTTGTGGAAAAGTAACATTGTAATTTTGTATCCAGAAATTTTCATTGTTATTTTAAATAGCCTGATATTCATAGTAGTTAGTTTAAGAAGTCCTGTGTTTTCTAAGTGTAAAGAAATTCAGAGGTAATACATCAGGCCAGGAAAAGCACCCTTCTAACAAATCTAGAAATGATGTTTAGATAATATTAGATAACAGAAGGACAATAAGGATGATCCAGAAGGAGCCCACTGACACACTGGAGAGAAGGTTAAAGTACATCAATATATTGTATTACATAAAGCAAGAGAAAGGGAAACAATGAACCATAAAGAAATTATTTACTGATTCTGGCATCTTCAGAGTTCTGAATTCTCATTTTTGTTAGCCGTTTATTCATTCACTATAAAATCTTCATTCTGTGCATAATGCACACTTTATTTTGATTTCAGCTGCGATGTAGTTCCTTTGGATTTAGTGATTCTGTACTTACCTACACCCAAATTACCTATAAATATAATGGGGTAAAAACTGGATTTATACATATATTTTAAATACACTACTTTTAAACTCAAAGAAATTGCTCATATGAGAAAAACTAGACACGCAATTAATGTGGCCAAAAATAATTAAAGTGCATTCTGGTTTTTTTTCCCTCTACTGTTGTATTTATAAAGATGAAAAGGCTCATACCATTAGGGAGAAAAACCTTTTATCTGTAGCTGGGTTCAAGCTGTTTAAATTTTTGTTCAGTAGATGTTTCCACTGGCTTATTTAGGTTTTCTTATATTTGCAAAAAGCACACATTTACATAACTTTATGTAAAAGGGTCCTAATCTATAAGTTGCCGCTTCCTACAGTTGATTTGCCTCCTACAGATAGCTCTGCTTTGCATCAGCCTTTGAATAGCTCTTATATTAAATTACAGATAAATTCTGCATAAAGTCAATTTACACTTCTCAATAGTATGCTTGTCTCATGTCTTATTAGCAACTGTGAGGATAAGTGAGACATTTCAACTGAAATGTTCTCTTTTGTCCTAATATTCTTGAGCTGAGCAGTATTTACAGGTGGATGAGCATTTGTATGGATTATTTTGGACTGACTAAAGCGATGTCATAAAGTACAATATGATATTGTACTTAACACAATTTTACTTGTGAATTTTGTTGCAGTTCGTTTGAACCAACATTTGAACACCCAGAATTACGATAATATTGAAGTCTCTTAATGTGTATGGTTTTGATTTTATTTTATTTTACCTTTTTTCATATACTAGACCGCTCTTGAACTACTAAGCCCATATGTGGTTTATGAAGACATTGGAAACTTAGTAAATAAAATAGTGAGAAAATATCAATGTTATTGAAAGAAGAGTTCTTAGAAGTGTCTTGCTGTCAAGTCCTTCCATCTGTCAACATTTCTGTTTCTTTAGGCATGTGTTTGTTAACAAATTAACTAAGTTTCTTTGGGGGAAAAAAACACAAGAAACTTTGTAATAGAAAAGTAAAACTACAGTCTTAAAAAATGTTTATAGAAAAACAAAAAATAGTTTAATATGATTCAGACAGCACTCTTCTTTTCTTTACATCAAAGAAAATATTTTGATGGAGTGAGATTTAAATTAGGAGCCCATAAAATATTTCTGATATATTAAATACTGTGGTAGTTATGTTATCATTACTTCACTTACATTGCATACTCCATTTTTTCCAAAGGTCTTTCAGACTAGTTAGCATTCTTCTCATGAGACAGAACATTAGAGAGGCAAAGGTTCATGGGAAGAGTATTTGTACCTTGGCCACGCCTTGGTGTTCAGAATGCTTGACTAATTACGTGTAAAAGACCTCATAAATGCCTGTAACAGCCTGGAAGACAAACACTTTTTTGGGTTCCTAAACATCAATGCATTCCATTAGTGTAACCAGTTCTTTCAGTCCTTGGCACAGCCAACTTGGGAAGAGCTCCTGTTGTTGAATGTAGAAACTCCTTCACAGTGGACCCTGGCTCCTAATGTCTCATTAAGAAGGATGAGTTGTGCATGCATTTCACCTATCACATCTCACATCTCTCCTAAAAATCCTTGACACAGTATGTCTGTCTCTCAGAACCCAGAGTGACTCTTCTGAGTGATAAATTTCCCCTTAACAGAGCAGTAAGTATTTTCAGTGCAAAATTATGCAACACATCAAAAGTAAGGGTTTGGGGACAGTCTTTAGTTAGCAGAGTTTAATAAGAAATTAAATCAAGTGCTGTGCTGATTATGTTACTCATTTACGTATATAATTCAGTAAGCCTCCTTCTCAGTGTACTGGAACTCGAGAGTTTTCATCCTCCTCCAGTGACATACAGGGCAAGGGCTTATTGGCTTGCTCCAGTCAAACTCATCTCTTACACCATCATGTATTCCAGTTCTGGCACATTTTGCAAAGAAAGGGAATGAATGACTTGGAAAATATTTAATAGATGGAAAAAATATTATGGTTTGAGGGAGGAGTTAGGTTTTTTATTTTAGTCTGTTTATTTGTAAACATCAATTTTTGAAGCACCACACAGGTTGACTGATGAAAAACAATTCATTTGAGATGCCATTCTGATGGCTTTGCCAGCCAAACCAAGGCCTCAGGACTCTTAATCTTGTACTCAACAAGGCTTATATGAGAATAGAAAGATCCTAAATAATTATGAATTTCTGTAAGATTTACTGGAGATTGGATTTACACACAAAATGTTTGGATTATATGTTGATATACGGTTTTGTCTAACTCCAGGAGGAGAGAGTCCTCATCTAGGAAAAACAAAATTTAACTATCATTCCATCTTCTGTTAAAGAACNTGATTTACTGGAGATTGGATTTACACACAAAATTTTTGGATTATATGTTGATATACGATTTTGTCTAACTCCAGGAGGAGGTGAGAGTCCTCATCTAGGAAAAACAAAATTTAACTATCATTCCATCTTCTGTTAAAGAACAGAGTATATCTTCAAAATTATTTTACTGATCTGTAGAATCATTCTAGCTATTTCAATGACTGTTGATATATTTTATATGTAAAGGATTTTTTTTTTTAGACAGAAAACTCTGTCTGTGAAGCTCAGTTGAGGTTATTTGTGCTGACCAGTGAATACACTTTTCTATTGCCTGTGTGATAGGAACAGCCTAGATTAAATTTCACTGATCATGTATTTATTTTCATTTTCATTCTGCACAGTAGTCCACCTCCTGTAGAGTGGGTAGTGAAGATGCTTGTCTCATTATCCTTGCTTTCAAATCTCTCTTTGGTATAGTATTGGGCGATTATCTTAACTAATGGTTAATAACAATTTATCACTGAAAGGAGAACTGGTACATTATTGGATGAAGAAGAGATTGCTTCTACAAAAATCCATGTGTTTTTCATTCCTCACAGAAGCTCCAAGTATATTTGTACTTGTTGAGATTTTTCATGTCATATGAAATTTTTCTTTCTGACAAAAATCAGTAAGGAAAGAAATGTTTCCACCAGGATAAGCTATATATAATTTGATTTAGGTCATCATTCTGTGTTTGGTTGTACGGAGGTTTGTGTTTTTTGTTTTGTTTTGAGTATGTGCCCTTTGGTTTAGTGTGGTTTCAGAAGTTAGATTGAAAATCATCTGAATTCTATGTATTTATTATTCTTCTCACATAAGACTACGGAGAGGAAGTTTTTGTGCCCAGGAATACCTCTCCAAAATACTTTTTTGAGGCTTGTTAGAAAGTTCACATAAACTAGATGTAGCTCTGAGGAGATGGATTGGTGGGCAGAGTGAAGGTTAGGAGACATACGTGATGAACACAATTTGTCTCATGGCTGTCCTTATCACAGAGGCATACAACAAAATGTATTCACTGAGCATAATAAAACGCAGCCACCTTTGCAACATTCCTGATGCAACAGCTGTTTAATTGTGCACAACAACATAGCAGCAATACACAACAACTTTAGTGGCAAAATATTCCCTTCACTATGAGAAAATTATGCAGAGAGTTAATAATGAGGGGCACAATGCAATTAGGAACATACTACTTGAGTGCATGAAGTACGGATCATCCAACCGAAAATATGCATTGGGACATATAATGACCATAATGACCAGGACACCAGTTTGTCTGAAAGAGCAGCCCTAAATGTGGTTTTCTTAGGTAGTGTGAAGAACTCTAAGAAAGGGTGGAATTCAGATCACAAACACCCACACATTAAAAAATTAGTGAAATGTTACGTTGTGGAAATGTAGACCTTTCCCATACTTTTGTATGTATGCAATTAGAAAAAAACATATTTAAACATATGCTTTTATGTGACATTTGAATTATATAAAAAGAAGTAGCAGCTCAAAGTCCCAGTGTAAAGCAGCTAAAAAAGATCAAAGTGTTTGAGGTTATGCAACAGTGAGGTTTGCAAAATTAAGTAGCAGTTTGAACTTTGACAGCTTAATTTTTCAAATCAGCCTAAACTTCAAAGGATTTATCTTCTTTTAGAAATATATTTGAAGGGAAAAAAAAAAAAAGGCACAGCCTGACATCTACTTATTGTCCCCATACTGGAAATTCCTTTTCTTTGACATGGCTTGTCTCTGAGTCCTGGATTTACAAGCAACTAGACACTGCTACACTGCAATTTTCAAACCCATAAAACTCCCTTTAAGGGGAAACGAATATTTTAGCCTGAGGTTTCTGCTTTCAAATGGACTTTCATCCTCAGCTATTTCTTTTCATTATTTGAGGGTTAGTGCTTGACCTTGCTTTTCTGGCATGTGAATCAGGACTAAAATGATACAAATTGTTCAGGAGGTAATTGTCCAATTCATCATTAAGAACACAATTATAAAGTAAAACTGCTATCTCAGAGTGTAAAATAAGTAGGTGTTATCAATGTTAAAAGTCAATGAGGATGGAAATGGCTTTGCATTTGTATCACTGTAACAAACCAGGCTTCTGGGAAAAAAGTATTCTCATGTAATTCCAGAGAGCATCCTGTAAGCACAAAACCTCGAGGGCAAAAAGTTACTTTTGGCAGATGTTAAATAAAGTCTTTCAAGAAGGCACCTGATAAAACTGAAGTTGGAGCTATTATTTACAGTTATTTACAAAAAGTAAAGTGAAATGTTCTACTTGTAGTGTTACCAGCTTTTAGGGGCTGGTGTCGTCCCTTTACTCAGACACCACTTCATCTTGACCTTTGCATTCTTTAGCATTCTGAAAACATTATCTTTTGATGGGTTTATTTTTTTTAAAACTTAACTAAATAAGTAACAAAAAATGTGCTGATTAAACTTTCAAAAGGAGAAGTAGTTGAAAGAGTGGAGATTTCCGGCTGTGGAAAATTTGGTAATCACTTCAGCTTAATGCCAAAAGCAAAATTGTGTGTTTATGTGGTGTCAGTGTACATTTATTTTGGTTTGCTGCAATCTGTAATCTCTAAACTTGAATTTTTGAATTCGATGTTGATTAGAAACTAAAAGCATCAAGTGATTCTGATGGTATTAAGAAAAGACAGGATCCGGCACTTAGTGGCATGGTCTAGTTGACAAGGTCATGTTAGGTCATAGGTTGGACTTGATGACCTCAGAGGTCTTTTCCAGCCTAGTTGATTCTGTGATCCTATGATAGTAGATGGCAGAGGTGAGACCTGGTTCATAAGAATGCAAGAAAGGGATATTTGTGACTCTGACTGCATCCTTATAATAAACATTGGGGAGTAATAGGAGCAAAGCCGTAGAGTGAAGCGGTTGGTGCGAGGATCGAAAATCCACAGTGCCTGTTGGGGATTTTACTT
This sequence comes from Struthidea cinerea, assembly GCA_013397865.1. Taxonomy (NCBI): domain Eukaryota; kingdom Metazoa; phylum Chordata; class Aves; order Passeriformes; family Corcoracidae; genus Struthidea; species Struthidea cinerea. Next base: position 292,293 of record VZTI01001119.1, on the reverse strand, counting down.
CAGCTCTGGTATAACCTAGTCTGGCCCGTTGGATTTACCAGGATTTGAAGCACAATAAATTAATTTTTGTAATGTATCTTCCAGTTTACTTTCCTCTGAGAGGAAACCTGTTTATATGCCTCAGTTTGTATGATGTAAACCACAGAGCTGGAACAGGAAAATTCAGGATTCAAGAAAAAAGTTCAAATTTGAACTGGAAATCATGCCTCTCTTCCACATTAGTTGAGTGCTGTTCCTTGAATTTGTAATCTACGCATTTCAGGGTTTTTTAGTTTGTATTAGTTTTAGTTGAAATACCCTTTTGCTTGTACACTCTATTAAGATGGATTCCTCAAGTGCATCTTGCAGTTTCATTTTATCCAAAAGGAATCACAAATCAATGGACTTCAAGTCTGAGATGTTTGCAAAATAAGATTCAAAAGTGCAGCCCAAATAGAACACTGATGGAGTAGCCTTTCTTATATGCATAAATCTGAGAATGAAAACCAAATATAATTCCTGCTTGTAAGTAAATTTCAAGTCTATATTGAATAAATAAAACTAGCTACATTAAATGAATGACTAAGTCTTGCACATATGGTTCCTTGGCATTTGTTTCCTACAGATCTTGCTGTATTTTCTAAAATATCACATTTAAAATATTGGCTAATAGTCTTATCCTGATTGTAAAATGACAACAATTACAATATCCTTAATATAATTAGTTTATCAGATAAAATGAAGGCAGAACTGAGTATGTTGGTTTAAAGCTGAGAGGTATGTTGGAAAAATAAGAATGTTTCTAAGGGTGCCTGCTCTCAGCATAAGCTGTATTTCAGTGGCTTTCTCTTTTCATTGTGTGAGCAATTTTTATGGCTTTCATACTCTGTGGTGAAAGCACCAGGGCTGAAAACCAGAACTGACTTTTGTAATCCCTATAAATTTTCAATTCTGTAATATTGTCATGCATGATTTAGCAATGTATAAATTCCAATTTGCATTAAAAAGTAGATTTCTTATATCAATACTGAAGTAGGATTTCAGTAAGATTGTGCAGAATTATTATATGCATCCATTAACCCAACTGCAAAACATATATATATATGTATGTGCATATGTGTATATATACATGTATATATATATTTCCCTTCATTAACCTCTAAATTTATTTTAATATTTTAAAATAAATAATAAATAAATAATTTAATTTTTAAAAAATATTTTAATCTTGTTTTCCTCAGGAAACAATAATTTGTTAATTATTTTTTATTCCTAAAGAAGAAAAGGGTTTTCTCTTACACATGTAGATATCAGATGTGTTTTTCACCTTGTACATTGGTTGCACGGGTGTATTTTTAGCTTTCATTTCAAGCATCTCTCATCTAAGAAAAAAGATGACAATTTTTTTCGATTAGCCTGGACTCACTTGCTTTTCACTTCAGCTCTCAGTTAATATGTGGGACCTGAACATAAATGTTCACTAGCTGATTTCCAGACATCAGCTGGAAATTCTGTTCATCCCAAGTAAATTTTCATGTCAACCTTGCCTGAGGACTTTGATACAGTAATATTAGAAATAGATTTCTAAATAAAGCATCATTGTAATGATGAAAGGCTCTTGTATCTGATTTGTATTATACACTTAGCCTTTATTCAGTTTCTGCTACTCACTAATAAACTTAGATTGAAGGTATTTCTCAGATAAGAAACCAAACACAAAAATTTTAATCCAGAATATCATGCGTTGATGATGATCAGCATGATTGCTTTCTAAAATAGAGTATCCATGCTGAAAAGACAGATAACACCAAAATCCAAACTCTTTTCTTTTGACTGTCAACAGAAAGAGGTTTGATAATTTTTGTTGTGCAGTTTAACATTTCAATTTTATGTTAAACATGAACATTCTAGATATAAACCTTAAGGCAATATTAAAATAGAATACATTCTGATTTACAATCCCTTAAAATCTGATTTAATATGTCTTTTTTGTCATCCTTTCTCATTATTCTTATCACTTCGTAAGGCTGAAATTATCTCTCAGAAGTCTCAAGGGCTTTACTGTAGACTTTTCCCCCTTCATTAAAATATTCCACAATTTTTAGAGCCATCTTCTCAGATTAGAACTGGCAGAAGAAAATCCAGTTTAATTTAGGAAAATGTTCATTTGAGGTTTGAAATAGTTTAACAAAAGAAAAAAAAATGAAACATTTCTTTTCCTTGCATCTATAGCCCTGTGGCAAATATTTGAGTGTTAGTTACTGTGTTTGTCTAGAGAAAAATAAAGAATGTTGACTAAACCTCTCACTGTCACTGATGTAATTTTAATTTTGTTTTATTTTCTTCTTCATTTTTCTAGGGCCCTTCTTTGCAATAATTTTGCTTCTCTCATCATATCAGCTTCCTCCTTTGTCTCCCCTATAGTTACAGCCCATCTTGAGAAACCAAGTTTCCAACTGGTGCTGCTGTTGTTTGAAGACAATGATTACTATTTCTAGGAGGGGTGGTAGAACACACTTTATTAAAAACTTGATTTGGTTTTGAGAGATGCAGCTTTCTATTGCAGATTCCACTCTTGGCTGGAATATGGCCTTGGAAAAATCATACTGTGCCTTGTGTATAACCTCTCAGAATTTGTCTACAGTCTCTCTTAGCAAGTACTAGGGCTAGGATGTGATTAGAAACCTGCATGAACTTTCAGACTGCACTGTAGTGTGATAAAATACTGGAAGGGAAGAGTTGAGAAGAACAGTAATGGTTAAGCATGTTGTTCTGTGACGAGTATTTTAAGACCCCTCTCTTAATCATTTCTGAAAGTGCTTACTGATGGAATTACTCAAAAAGAGTAGCAGTGAAATTCTAACTTACTTATATATCAGTCAGCCTACTTAAACATGACAAGATTTTATTCTCTTTGATTAGCTTATTTGATGTCTCAATCAGTGGTTTTCCTCTGGAAGAAAATGGAAAATGTGAATGTAGATTAAAAAAAAAATCCAGAAAGGAAAAAGGGGTCATTCACCATGAAAAACCCCTACTGATTAGTTGGCATTAAAGTATTTGAAAGTAAACAAGTCAGAATATTTAGAATATTTTATCATAAATGCTTCTTTTTAAAGCAGCAAGTGCCATAGAAAATATAATCTCACCTAATTATGGACAATCTTACCTAATCATTCATAGTGAGCCATACCCCTTACTAGTCCCTCAGTATGTGACACTGCTGATCATGTTAATGTGTATATCAGTGCTACTCTGTGACACTGCCTGAAACTTAACCAATCAGCACGATACTGTCAGTCAACCCAATACTGTTATTTAGTATATATAGAGCACATCTTGACCATTGCCCATTAAAAATTTTGTACCATTAGCAGCCATCCTATCTCTCTTTTGACTATAATTTGTAATCTAATGATGATGAGAGATGATAGATTTACAGCTTCGTGTTGCAGCTCCTTGCTCTGGTACTGAATGACCAAGCTAAAATCTTTTAAATTCTGATCTTTATATATGCTTATCACAAAAATTATACATCGTTATTTGCACTTCTCATCAAGATAGCAGGAAAAATAATTTTCTCTCAGTAACAATTTTATACAATGAATATTAAATAGTTTATTTTTTATGTAAGTGAGTTGGGTAGCTCAGTCTACCTTATATGCAATCATTTTTTTAAAATTTAGGCTTAGATTGCAGCTTCAAGGTTAGGTCTTGTCCAAATGTTCTTTAAATTTGGCAATTAGATATTTTCTCTGGAAAGGATAAAAAAGCTGAGAAATGCCTTTACATGGCCCTAAAGAAATGTAAATAAAGCACACTAATGCTCTTGATTCGGAGAGACCATTAAGAGATACTAGAGTTTTGTCATTCAAATTTTGTTAATTGGTTGAGACAAATGTAGTCTTGTGTTGGAAAAATACTATTTTCTTCTTAATAAGGAAGAATATTATTGCTGGCACAAAAAATTCTGTTTCATCTATGTCATACAAAGGACAAAATGTAAAAGTATAAAGGTGTTGCATGAAGATCTGTTTCCAACGTTACCTTATGCAAACACATTTTTCTATATACAGCATCTTACTCTGACTTTGAAGATGCCTGTAGACAAGGGAAATTACCTGTGAGCACTAAGAAGTAAATAAATTCCCATTTCTTCCAGCAGAAGATGTTAAAAATAATGTTATGTTTTTGCATATTTGCACTTAAAGTCCATTATGTAATCAAGGAAAAACAGCCCACAGGGACATTAACTTTGTTGGAGTTGCTATTGTGAGGCTGTGTTAGTTAATGTTTTTTCAGATCATATTTTTATTGTAAGAAAAATTCATCTGCACTTTTGCTGTAGAGTGTTGTGCATATTTTATTTTTTTTAGGATGAATTGATTCCATGGTACATTTAAAAAGAGAATTTCAGAGACATGCAATCATTCTGGTCTTCCTTTCAAATACACACTGTATTTAGACATTAGCCTTCCTTAGTTTTACACTTACGCTCAGTCTTTTTTCACTAAGCTATGGATATTAAATACAGATGAAATTATAAAGCAATTTTATTTTTTCATTCTTAGAATCATACCCATCCATTCAATTAATGAATAAGTTAATTTCCTTAACCAAATTTCATTTGAATATCTTCCACAACATTAGCAAAACATAAAATTATAATGTTGTCCTTTTTTTATGAAATGTTTTCACAATTTTAAAGTACTGCATAGTATCACACTTAAACTATTCCCAGGCATTTTTCATGATGAACTGGAAGACTTGACCTCTAAAGGATGTAGAATTCTAGGCTTCTCACCAATTTAAAGTATTTTTCCAATATACTAATATACTTCCTGAATACTTTTGAGTTTCTCATACATTGTGTGGGAAATGGGAAATCAGAACGGATTTCAGGCCCAAAAATGATTGACTGAATAATTTCAAGCAGCAAAGCAGCAGCTTATTTTTCTTCCATAACACAAGTTCAGTAATAACCTTGCTCTAATTTTATTAAAATACTTAAAGTAACTTAAGGTTCTCTTTGCATGGCATAACTCTACCCTCAGAATTTGCACATGAGCCTTGGAAAAATTTCTGCTGCCAGCAGGCTGAAGTAATGTACAGTTGCCAGTTCCTATGTATCATAGAGAGAAAAATAAATAACAGAGGAGCTCTAAGATACTATCTGTGTGATGAAAACTATATTGCTGTTTTTGCTGTGTTTTGAAATAACTTTAAAAATTATTTGAACATACTTTATTTTTTATCTCTAAAGTTTTGGGAAGAGAGAATTTTCCCAATATTGTACTGCTATTATTTAAAAATATGGGGAAAATTTTGTGTAGTTTTTTCATCAGTGATACTGTTTCATTTCCCAATTAAGACTACTATTTTCCTTTCCCCAAATCTATCTTTGTCTTTAATTGAGATTATGGAATCAAGTAGGCTTTCAAGAGAGTGATCACTTAGTTTAAATTATGTATTTCAATAAAGGGACTACCAGCCCATAATTAGTAAAAACCACATATATTAAAAAATACACTTAATGATATTATCACCTTGCCTTTCTGTTTTGGGTTTGTGTCACAAAGTTATGGTCATGGGGGAGGGTCTACAAGGGTGGCTTCTGTGAGAAGCTGCCAGAAACTTCCTCCATGTCCAACAGAGCCAATGCCAGGCGGCTCCAAGATGGACCTGCCACTGGCCAAAGCCAAACCCATCAGTAACAGTGGTAGTACTTCTGGGATGATGTATTTAAGAAGGAGAAAAAACTTCTGTGCAACAGTAAAAGCCTGTGGAGACTATGGAGGGGAGTGAGAATATATGGGAGAAACAGCTCTGCAGAGACACCAGGGTCAGAGAAGAAGGCAGGAGGGCTCCAGGAGCCAGAGCAGATTCCCCTGCAGCCCATGGGGCAGACCATGGTGAGGCAGCTGCGTCCCTGCAGCCCATGGAGATCCACAGAGGAGCAGAGATCCACCTGCAGGCTGTGGAGGATCCCCTCTGGAGCAGGTAGGTGCCTGAAGGAGTCTACAACCCCATGGGAAGCCTGCCCTGAAGCAGGATCCTTGCAGGACCCATGGCTCCATGGAGAGAAGACCCCATGCTAGAGCAGGTTCCTGGCAGGACTTGTGACCCCCATGGAAGGGGCCCACTCTGATTTGTGAACTGCATGCCATGGAAAGGACTCACATGGGAGAAGTTCATGGAGAACTGTCTTCTATAGGAGCCCCATACCGGATCAGGGGAATAATTGGACGTTGCCTGCCCTGTAAATTCCCCTTTGGAATTAGTTTCCAGAACCTAAGCAGTGATATCGAGACATCATAACATAAATATATAAATATATAAACAAATATGTACATATCGTGGAGGAATCTTCAGGCCTCTGGACTGGAATCACTTGTGAATACAGAAGCATTTGAGAATGTACAAAACACAGGCTCTATTTTATCTCTTTACTACACACTACTGAGTTAAATTGCCCCTTCCAGCACCCCATGCAATATGCAATTATCATTAATTGAAGAGCTGTAAAATGAAAACTCTGTCCTGAAGAGATGGAGACAGGTGGGTTTCTTGGTCAGGAGATTTCACATGTTTAATAATACTCAGTGGAAAAATTATTGTAAATGAAGGAAGAAAAACATCTGAAGGAACCAGCAGTTGGCACGATTGGAAGTCCTGGGGTTAGCTTTCAACTAATGCTATTTTACAGAATGAATCTGGCTTCTGACTGTCATTAGGTAATTGAAAATTAATTATGTTTTTAATTTTTTTTTTTCCACAAAACTGGTTCTAGGGCTTTTTTTTCTTCATGAATCATCTTAAATTCTTCTAATCGTGTGAAGTACCTAAAGGGAAGAAGAGATAGATGGAAAGAGGATTTGTTTCGTTAAGAGGAATTTGTTTTTCTGGCTTTCAGGAGCCTGTAAGCAATACACAGTCAATCTATGCATCCAGTCATGGATTCATATTTTCAAGGTCAAATAAACAGTAAATCTAAGAAGAGTGCTTGATGGAATGAGTCAAAATCCCCGATATGCAGGGAAAATACAGAATCCATCTGCCTCTAAAGGGATGATTGAGGAATATAGCATCTGCAGTAACTGGATTTTCAGGCAATAAGGACAAAAGGGACAGCTAGCATTATTTGATCTTAGACACAATACTGTCAAAGCATTTCAGTCCATAATTTCTGTTTTGACCTATGCCTTTAAGAAGGCCTTCAGACATGATCAAAATGCTGATTTCTGCATTAACACTTGACAGACACGTCAAGTGCTTTATTAGCAAAAACTTATATTAAAATGAAAAAAAGCAAGCTAAGCCTAGATCAGATAAAGTCTGATGCCTAGGCGACAAGTACTGCAATAAATAAGTTTTGCGCATTTTTTTTCTGTATACTGTACCTCAGCTTCTTACGTAGTTTGGTTGACTCAGAATGTTGAGCTGAGCAGTGTGAAACCATTCAGCAGAAAATGTGAACAGGCTTATATCCTAAGATTCATCCTTCTCTAAAGTTTAGGTGCTCAATGGATTTCAGAAAATGCTTTCATCCATTTGAGATCCTGACCTGAATGCAGCAAGCTACAGCATTTAAAAAAGTGAGCAAACATCACTGCAGCCAGATGGGATGAAAAAATGGAACTCTGAGGCAGGAAATAGAATATTTTAAAATCTTTCTTCATCTTGAGGAAGTTTACACTCCATGCTGGTTACGATTGGGATAGAGTTAATTTTCTTCTTGATAGGTCATATGGGGATGTGTTTTGTGTTTGTGCCAAAAACAGTGCTGATAACACAGGAATGATTTCATTATTGCTGAGCAGTTCTTACAGAGTCATGGCCTTTTCTGCTCCTCATCATCCCTGACCAGCGAGAAGGCTGGGGCTGCACAAGGAGCTGGGAGGGGACACAGCCAGGACAGCTGACCCCAACTGACCACAAGGATACTCCATACTGTATGGTGTCATGCTCAGCATAAAGAACTGGGGGAAGAAGAAGGAAGGGGGGACTTTTGGAGTGATGGCATTTGTCTTCCAAAGTCACTACTACATGTGATGGAGCCCTGCTGTCCTGGAGGTGCCCAAGCACCTGCCTGGCAATGGGAAGTGGTGAATGAATTCCTTGTGTTGCTTTGCTTGTGTGTGTGGCTTTTGCTTTATCTATTAAACTGTCTTTATCTCAACCCATGAATTTTACTATTTTTCTCAGTTATTCCTCCTATCCCAGAGGGGGTGGGGAGTGAGTGAGCAGCTGTGTAGTTCCAAGTCGCCGAATGGAGTTCAACCATGACACTCTCATGACACACAGGATGAAACATAACTGTATCTGACGAGACACTCATTGCTTTAATAATAGGTCCTGAAATAGTCACAGAGTTGTTATTTCCCCTGATCTAGCAGAATATTTAGTCACTGATCTGCAGAGTCACACTATTCCCGGTAATGCTTTAGTCTCCTAATTTCTGAATTAGTTTTCTGACAGAAAAAGAGTTAGAGTTTTGAACAGATGAAGTGTCACTTTATCCTGGTGGTCTACTTTCTAAATATTTCTAATATTTAGTATTTCCACATTTCTAATATTTCTACAAATATTAACCGTTGGAAGATTTGAGGCATTTCCTAAGGAAGTTGCAATGATACACAAACAGAATTTTTCAGCTGTACAGTGAATCTTTGCGAATTTTTGTTGTAATTACTTTAATAGAGACACACCTAGTTTCAAAATGCCATGTTGATTTCTTCTCCCAAAGCATGATAAAATTTTCAAATTTCAAATTGACAAGGCAATGTATATCCCACTGTTACTTAATTAATTCTTTAGGAGGGCATGGAAGATTTAACATTTTGTAACAGTTCTCCATGAACTTCTTCAATGTGAGTCCATCCCACAGGCAACAATTCTTCACGAATTATTGCAATATGGGTCACTCTTCCCCAAGGTGCAGCCTTTCAGGCTGCTCCAATGTGGGTCCCTCACAGGGTCTCAAGTCCTAGCAGAAAACCTTCTCCAGCACAGCCTCCTCTCTCCATGTGTCTGCAGGTCCCTGCCAGGAGCCTGCTCCAGTACAGGCTCCTCCTAGGCATCCACCCGCTCCAGCCTGGGGCTCCTCCAAGAGCTGCAGGTGGATCCCTGCAACCCCTGTGATCCTCCATTGGCTGCAGGGGCACAACTGCTTCACCATGGTGTGCACCATGGGCTGCAGGGGAATCTCAGCTCCAGTGCCTGGAGCACCTCCTGCCCCTCCTTCTCTACTGACCTTGGTGTCTGCAGAGTTGTTTCTCCCACATATTCTCAACCTGCTCTTCTCTGGCTGCAATTACAGCTGTGCAATACTTTTTTTTTTTTTCCTTTTTAAATAAGTTATCACAGAGACATTACCATCATTTCTTATTGGCCCAGCTTGGCCAGTGACATGTCCATCTTGGAGCTGGCTGGCATTGGCCTGGAGGAAGCTTCTGGCATCTTCTCACAGAATCCACCCCTGTAGCCCCCAGACTACCAAAACCTGGCCATGGAAACCTAATATACCATCAAATACAGGGTTGACAGTCTTAAATTTACCTGTAAATACACTTCCTTTCTCTAAAATGCTGATAAGGTCTCATTTCTTTATTATCGTGTTGTTTTTAGGATGTTGCTTTAAAAAAACGGTGCCATGACTCTGTTTTCTCACTACCTAGACTGATACTAGGAGACCTCATTTTCCTTCTGTGGGGAATTGACTATATATAAATATATTTTCAAACTTTGCCCAAGCTACAGGTTTAGTGACTCTTGCAAATGAGGATATCCACTAACTCTTCTGCTTCAGCTGTGTGCCTGTAGGGAAAAGAATTTAGTGGTTAATGGGCAAAGAAAGTAGCTGATGTTTAGGGTTAGCTGTGTGCCTGTAGGGAAAAGAATTTAGTGGTTAATGGGCAAAGAAAGTAGCTGATGTTTAGGGTTAGGTTGTTTGCCTAGACACAACAAACCTGGATCCTCTTTGCTCTGTTCGCTTCCTGATTTTTCACCTGGATTTGATTTGAATGTCCTGCAGGGAGACTACAACTGCAGTTGTCCCCACTTCTTCTGACTTCAGTGTATTTCCTAGACTTTCCCTTGGCAGTAGAGGGAGAGAATGCCTCCTTCTGAGACATGGACCTTTCCTGAACCTGTGTGATCCACAGTTTCTGAACTATTCTCCAGAAGGTAAACTTGGTGGACAGTGAAGAATGAAAAAGGCTTACTGATACGCTTGGGGGCACTTTCAACTAAAGCATGAGTGATCCAGTGACATCTACTTGCATACATTCTTGTACAGTGTGGTGTGCCGCTTGCATGTCTCACAGTAAGGCTATGTGCTTAACTTCCTCATACCATAGCTCTCATTAGTCTATTTGCGTTGTGGTACAAGCCTTTAGTCTTCCATACTGTAATATTTGAGTTTCATCCTTGGAAGGAAAATCAGGCCATGATGTTCCCGCTAAGATTATATGACAGTGAAGTTAGGAGAAGACTCAAAGAAACAGCTGCTTTACAGGCACCCAAATAATGAAAGAACTTTCTAACTCATGAACATGCTATTTTTGCTGTACTCTCTTAGTAAATTTAGTAAATACATAGTGTTGTACAAGTGTAATGTGATGCTTCAAACTTTGTATAGTAAAGCAGTAATAGTCATTTCATACCATCTTTTTGTTATTTGAGACCATTTAGGGAGCAAGACCACCTTCAAATAAGAGGAGTGTGCATTTTAATGAAAAGAGAAAAAAATAATGATAGTAAACAAATGCTTAACAATTCTCAGGTTGATGCATTAAAGCTGTTTGATGCATCAATCTGTGTAGAGTATTCTGTTTAGTAGGTGAGCCATGTCTCTATAACAATTAATACATGTGTATGATGAGGGGTTTTTTGTATTTTCTTCTCTTTTTTTATAGAAACAATTTTAATCTCTAAGTTATGTACCTTAGAAAAGTTTTTCCTTCTTCCCAATGATTTTTCATACTGGTTTAGTTTAAGTCTGTAAACTATTGTTGCAACTTGTGACTTTCCTATGCAGAAGTTCCTCGCTTCATTGGCAGGTTTCTGCTATAAATCCCTTAGATCGGAATGGATGGTCCCCAAAGTCATTTTGCTTAGATTTGCTTAGGGGCATCTGACTGGAATGATTTTCAGTTTTCATAAAAGCAGGAATCCATTGCCACTATTACCATTACTTGCTATATAGACATCCAACACAAACACACTGACGATACAAAAGGCTCCAGGGACATTTCTGAAGACTAAAGAGCCTGAATGAAAAACAAGTTTGGGGTTTGGGGTTTTTTTTTTGGTACCTCTGTAACTATTCTTAAAGGTTAATTTGAATACTTTGTGAAACTATGTTTTATTGTCAATTCTCATTCAAAAATATAAACTCAAGGTTTAGTGTAATCCTTTAAATATCCTGTATAGTCTTTATTTAGTGACTATACAGGCTTTAATAAAAGCTGCAAAAGATGGAAGGTGAAGAGTTAAGATATATTAGGAATGCAGCAGATATCTATGCAAGCTTAACACTTTAAATTTGACAGGAAAATTTTATTATATATCTTAAAGCTTTCTGTTAAAATTTTGGTCGAAGAATTTTCCACCAAAACAGCTGGTACAAAAATTACATCCTTAACAAATTAGTTTATATTTTGCTGAGTTATCCATTTGAAGAAACTGCATAACTTAATTTGAATAAAATATTTCAATTTTCCTTTTGAAAATATTTTTGGCAGCTGCAAAAAAAAGATCATTTTACAAGTGTAAAAGGACATGTTTTATTCAGTGAAGATTTTTTAAAAATATCTTCCTTCATAAAGAGCTTAATAACTTTATTTTTTTCAAAGTTAGAACAATGGAACAACTTTGATACATAAAGCTCTTTGAAAAAAGGGAACTTTTTCTCTCCTCAATTTGATTAGGAGATCTTAAAGTTGCTGATGCTAAAGTTGTATTTAAAGCATTACAAAAGATCATTTTCAGGGATAAGAAAAAAGAAATCTAAAAGATGCCTTTCTAACATCCTACTTAATTCTCCCTTTATATAGGAATCAGAAGACACTAGATTTCATTCCGATTTACATTATAGTCAAGCAGAGAGAGGAAGAGAAGTGTATAAATCCATACAGCATAAATTTCACCAGAGAGAGGAAGAGAAGTGTATAAATCCATGCAGCATAAATTTCACAACTCCAAAAATAAGTTTGTGGTAGATGCAGTGATTTCAATCCCCATCAAGCAATTCTTCATCATAATTAACATGACTGTTGGCTTCCTTTTAATTGCAGGGTACTAGAACTTTGAGATTTCCCCTCTGTTAACCACCGTTCACTTGTGTAATGAAAAGATAATCTTTGCTTCAAACAGCCTAACAGAGTCACACAAATGTAATGCAAGAACTACTGAAGTGGGATGCAGAAAAGCACTGGGACTATATTGGTCAGCACAGTCCTTAGTATCGTCCTGGGGTAACCACAGCTGTAAAATATGATCATTTTTTTAAAGCACTGTTTCAAGGAGAGGAACAATGAAAGGAGAAAACAAAACTTTTTATACTGGCATATCTTGGCTAAATAATATAGCAGGTGGAAAACAGAAATCTGGTCATAAATTCTATGGTATGGTAGAATTCGCTGTGTATTAAATGCCTGTGTTTTCCTACAGTTTTCAATTATCTTGTAATGAAATGAATCTCTTTCTGTGGCATTCCAGTACAGTGAAATTAAGCTAATACAAAGCACTATTACACTAGGCTTGCTTTCAAGTATTATCCAAGATTTTTTTTTTTTTTTTTTTAATAATTTCTTAGTACAAAAATAAATTTCAGGCAGTTCAATTATAGCAAATGGCAAATTTTCTATGTTGGGGTTTTAATGCCATAAACCCTAAAACATTCCTGGATAACTGAAATAGTATAGTGTGGGATTTCTTGGACTTGTGTAACTTCTACAAGAGTTAGTTATTTCTTTGGTGTACGTGGCAAATAAGACTATGATTCTTGCTATTTAATCTAGTTAAGATGCTTGCAAGTATAAACAGGCATAGAGAAATTGGTAACAGAAGCATTTAGTCACACAGGAAACTTTAATGTTTAAAAATGTCAGTGTTTCCAAGATTTTGAGTGTCTGAAGTATCAGAATAACTACATTTCAGAACTAAACATCCGAGCTTTACCTCATTTTTGCTCCACAATTTAGTCTCTTTTAGGTCTCGGCCTATGAGAATTGCCTGTGAGCACTTAAAGGTTTCCTTTCATCCCCTAAATCTTGGTAAAATTACAGCCTGTTTCTGCCACATGATCATTGATTTAATTGATCAGCAGGGGGATGGCTAGGCCATCTTTCACATAACTGCTGTTCAAAGTAGGGTCTGAGACAGCAGAGAGACGATATAAAATTTCATTCCTGACTCTCTTGTGAGGTGAATGACTTATAACCATGAGTACCTTGATGATTCAGTTTCAAGTGAAGCTGCCTAAATAAACAGTTGTATTGGCACAGCTGAGAAGAGATTGGCTGAATGCAAGAAAAGAAATGGGGGTGAGTGTTTGGGAGTGGTTGCCAAACCAGCTTTTTCATAGAACAGAAAGTTCGTGTAACATCTTGAGTTGTTCAGTACTCACAGGACTCAATAAAGTTTTTCTTTTGCACCTGTGAAAGAAAATGTCAGTCTGGAAATGAGAAAACTTCAGGATGTCCTAATTGCAGCCTTTTAGTACCTCAAGGGAGCCTACAAGAGAGCTGGAGAGATGTTTTTTACAAGAACATGTAGCGACAGGACAAAGGGGAATGGCTTCAAACTGAGAATAGGTTTAGGTTAGATATTATAAAGAAACTCTTTACAGTGAGGGTGGTGAGGCACTGGAACAGGTTGCCCAGAGACGTTGTGGGTGCCCCATCCCTAGAAGTGTTCACAGCCAGGTTGGATGGAGCTCTGAATAATCTGTTCAACTGGAAGTTGTTCCTGCCCATGGCAGAAGGGTTGGAACTAGATAATCTTTAAGGTCCTTTCCAACCCAGGCCGTTCCATGATTCTGTGTCTGCTATGAAAAATAGAACATACAGGTAGAATTTAGGCCTTGGACTTCTAAGTAAAGGAAATTACTAGCATGTGAATTGATATGAATACTTGGCAATGAATATAAAATATATTTAATCTTTTCAAATAAGAGAAATTTGAGTATTTTAATGGAGTCGGATGCTTTGGACTTTCTAGATGGGTTTCTCTTGATTTATTTTTTTTTCTTTTTGTGGACTTTTCTGTCCCAAGCAGTCTGAGCTCGCTTTGTTGTCAAATCTACTTTCTAACTTCAATTTTTATTAAAAAAACCAAACAAACAAACAAATAAAAACAGAAAACAAATTAACAAACCAAAAACCCAAACAAAAAACCCCACAACCCACTGTGTAATCTTTTTTTCTCTCTTTTTTTTTTTCTTTTTGTCTTTGTTATATTCCACCATTGAGAGCAACTCTAAGCCAGTGGCTGCACTACCAGCAACCATTTTAAGTCACGTATTCTGCTAGATATTTCTATTAGCTTTAAGATTGGGTGCCCTTTAGTCTCATTTGGTGCTGTATCATCAATAAGAGCCTGTTTGTCATTAGTTGGAAAGAAATTGTTAGAGAATGAAATCTCAGGCCAAGGTTAGCAAGATATCGTTCTTCTCAAGTCAATCGCAATTTTCTTTGAAAAAAGGAGTACACAATTTACTCTTCATCTTTGCATTTCTTTCTTTCTTAATATAGTTATAAATACATGATTTTTTTTTGTCTTTCCAAAACCTTAAATGAATATTGGAGAAGTAAAATTAGAAATAAACAACTTTGTAAGGAAAAGTAAGTACAATATAACTGCAAGCAAACTCAAGATTGTAGGACAAAAACCAAAGGAAAAAACCCACCGAAATAGCTCCACTCCCTCCTGAGAGGAGCATTTTTCTCTGAGGATAAGGGTTTCTAATGGGAAGTTGAGAGGCATAATTTTAAAAAGATACTGTCCTGTGTAAAGAGGGCTAGGTTAGTCTATTGATAATTTTCTGTTTAGACTGTGCCTGAAACCAAACTGCACATACCATATGCTGGCATATGTCAGTTGTAAAATGATGTGTGATATATGCTGGTAGTGAAAAGGCTTTATTCCACAACAATTAGGCACGCCTGGTTAAAGATATGAATGCAGTAAAATTAATAATGTCTTCACAGCAAAGACTGCTGTGATCATGCAAATCGGACACCTGAAGTTCAAGGAGCTACTACTTAGAGAAAAGAGGTGGGGGGAATAACACAAGAACTGTTATAGTGGGACAGTAATTATATTGCACCTCTGTGGTCTGGCTGAGACATGGTTTCAGGATAAGTTAGCAAAATGTCATACGTGCTATGGAGTGGAATATGCAGCTGAAAATAAATAGGAGCAAAAAATATATGTACTGAATATTTGACCTGGAAATGTATGAAAGCAGAGGGCTTAAAGAGAAATAAATGCTGAAACATCTGCTGTCTTTGTAATTTAGTAGATACTTTTCTTTTGCAGATCATTCAAATTCTTTTTGATTATTTTAGTCTTCTCTAATGTATAGCAGTAGCTGAAATGGTGAATAAATGTTTGTAAAATGTCAGCTTGTTTTCTATTTAAAAGAAGAATCCTTTTATGTTTCCTCAGCAGCTGTTACATTTAATAACTCTACCAGATGTCACATTTAAATTGCGTTTTGCATTTAAGGCTTTGAAAGGCATTGGAACAGAGAGAGCCTTTAGAATTTCAGCAGCTATACCACAGATTCTTAGAGTTATCCAACTTTGTAATTATAGGAAAAAACCCCTTAATGGTGAAAAAAAATGTAAGGCTTATATAAAATGTCAACAGCATACTACAGATGTGTTACAGGGTGTATCTTAGTCGAATCTAGTTTTCTGAACAGCGGAATTTGCCACTTTCTCTGGAACTTTGGTAATGGCAACAAGGCTAAATACCATTAAAAAAAAAAATTAGCTGGTGCAAAGCATTGGTAGTATCCAGAGGATTTTGCTGTGAAATGACATCACTCACAAAGTCATTCCCAGCTGGCTACCATTTAAAGACTTACAGAAGACAATGGAAAATGGATCAGAACACCACTTTATGCCACAGAATTTTAGTACAAAAAGTCTCTGGACTTCAAATTCTTTAACAAATACCACAAAAAAAAAAAAAAAAAGTAGAATTCTTAATTTTGATTTGAGACATTTTGTATTGGGTTTTTTTGGTTAAGTGCATACATTCACATGTACAAAAAAAGTGCAGACTCAGTCCTGAAATTTATTACCTGTTTTTGTCACATATCAATATACAGTTTAAATATTTTATGATTGTTTGTGGGTTTCTTTTGTGGCGGTGAGTTTTTTTAGTGTGTGGGTTTTTTTGTTGTTTAGTTTTTGGGTTTTTTTTAGCATTAATTTGATTTCTATGGCACCACCTATCAACATCAAGTATTGAAACCTCATCAGGTTTACAGTAGGCTTGCACTGTTTGTGTTAGCATTTTAAATAGTTATAAGCAGCAATTTCATCTCCTGTTGTCAAGCAATAAGCTCAAAGCAGCAAGTTCTTATCTGCTAGGGAGTGATTGAATCCTAAAACGTCTCTGATATCATCATGCATACCTGACTCTGTGTTAGTTTTCTCATTGTAATAATAGGGCAAGCAACACCATGAGGTAAAAAGATAACTTTGTCAGTTTCTAAGTTCAAAGCAGGAAAGGAAATATTTAGCTTGACATTAAAATATTTCTGATTAAAGTATTTTTGATAGCACAGACTACTTCTTGTTGGGAAAAAATGAAAACTGTATCCAAGGTTATAACAGAAATTTGGTAGCAAGCTGGAAATATTTGCTAGTTATTGTACTGTTAGTACAATTTTAGTTTTAGTTGCATGTGTCCCTGCAGGAACCATTATAGAAAAGACTTTAGGAGGCGGGAAAAAAATAGTATGAATTCAAATATATTTAATTTGACCCCTGATTTTTGATTTCTTCTATTCTTTTTTATGCATCCTATTTTTATTCCAAGTAGTGGTAACTTCACGATTGGTGATGGGAGCACTTCTCCAAGCGTGAAAGAAGGGTAGCACAGTGCTAGAAGTGGAATGTTTACTATTTATTGTATGTGGCTTTCAAGCTGATGCTAAGCTTTGTAAGAGATCTCATTGTGATAGAAAGATGAGGTTCATGTCTTGAAGCCTGGCTGTTTGTTATCCCCTGTCACACTCTACTGGCTGAGTGAACAACTTGAGCCTACTGAAAGCTTTATATGCATCTTAATATATATAAAATATACGAATATGGACATTTTACATGTTTGTGTGTGTTGGATTACAGTTGGATGAGTAAACTCATCTCATCTACACTTGTGATGTCACAGTCCCCGGTGCTGAAGCAAAGGAGGGTGGCCTGTTCTTCAGGTCCCCTTGAGTGATCTGGCATCACTGTCAGCCAAAAGCGAGACTGTAGCACAGGGGGAAAGAATATGACTCTATGAACAGAAGTGAGAAAAATGCTCTTTTTTGTTTCTCAGCATTATAAATCCTCTCTGTGCCAGAACAGAGATAAGTACTAAATTCTTTAATCCATATTCTGGATAAGCTGTCTGAAAGACTTTGTGGTATCTGGAAGTCCATTAAACTGACAAAGCTCTGTATAGATGTCTAATTCAGTCTATGCACTTCTCAGTCCAGAATTAAAGTTTAATCTTTAAAATACATCAAATGATACACCTGGAGCATGAAATTCTGGTTACGTTTTACTTGAATTTTACCACTACCGTCAGCAAAGAAAGGATATTGTCCTGTTCTTCTGTTTTGAAACTGTCTCTTTTTTATTGGCGGAAACAAGATCTACTCATGAAATAATATCTATCTATATGATGGGCCAGAGGGGACAAGACTGTCTCTGATTATTTTGAAGACCTGAACCTCTTGAATTTCCCACGGAATTTCAAATTTGGGAAAGAATTGCTAGGTTGTTTCTTTGGTTTATTTCTCTCTGGTTAAAGGGATGTTTACTTTGTAGAAGTACAGCTCTGGATCTGGTAATGAAAAACTACTTTTATGAATCAGAGGAGCCTAGTCTGGTTTGTATCATCCTAATGCAGAGCATCAAGACAAAACAGTTATGCTCCAAAAGTGATTAGATAAAAGGACCTTGGGAAATTACTTCATGCAAACACCTGTGCTTTATATATCGTAAGTTAGGGGAGAGTAATAGACTCAATAAAAATAAGAGCTTTCATTTCATGCAGTATGAAATGTAGGAAATGTGTTCATAAATTTTGAAGCATTGTGATATTTTTAAATTTAGGAAGTCTGTTCAAAATGTTTATATTGTGAAACAAGTTCCTCCTCCCCCAATCTCCTTTATTTTCTCCTCAGTAGTAATAGATATAAAATTCATTTACAATTCATATCAATTTGAATGTCTTTTAGAGTACATGCTTTTACACTTGTGGAAAAGAAATAGACACACGTTTTTCTCCAGCTGGAGTTTATGGCTTTTAACATTTCTGGTGGCCAAAAAGAACTTGTTTTAAGATTACTGCTGTTAGTTTTTCATTTCTACTGTCAAGATGCTAGTTTGCTGTTACCTAAGAAGTTGTACATGTATACCACAAATGTGCTGGAAGATTACAGGTATAGACTGTATAGGAAAAATGCATTTAGTCAGATCAGTTACTCTGGTGTATGAGCACCAAGCTAGTCAGGCTCTGGCACCTGCCATGATTTTGGAATATATTAGGCCATCTGAAATCTCACATACTTTGAGACTTCAGAACATTTTTCATAATACAGTATTGAAAAATTGATTTTCATTCATACACTTTACCTCATTCCATAATTTCAGGATTTATCTGAAAACAAATAAAATTAGCAGCCTATGCACCTCATTGGGTTTTTAAAATCCTAAGATATGTTGGATAAGCACTTTAAATATTCCTCTTCTAACGAGAAAACAGGCAGTGTATTGTATTTAGTAGCATGCAAAGAAAATACTAGTTTTAATTTGTCTACTGCAAGTGAGAGTGTTAGTNTTGGATAAGCACTTTAAATATTCCTCTTCTAACGAGAAAACAGGCAGTGTATTGTATTTAGTAGCATGCAAAGAAAATACTTTGTCTACTGCAAGTGGGAGTGTTAGCATTGGAGTTTTGGGGAGTTTTCCTGAACAAAGGAGGTAGTATGTGCTTCTAAGTTCAGTACTACCACTAATTTCAATAGAAATTCTGCTTTGCTATAGCTGTGATTTTTCCCTAGCTATGTTTCTGTTGGTGAAAAGATATCACTTTATATATATTCCAAAGACTTTATGAAGAGTCATAAAAAATACTTTATACTCGAAGTACAAGCCAAGACAGAATGATTCCATCTGTGTTCTGCCTCTGTGCATGGAAAATGTACAAATTACTGGAAGAAATACCGTTGGAGGAAAAGCTGGGGTACTGAATTCTTCAAAGTGTACAGCACAGAAAACATGTCAGCTGGGACCTTTATGATATTTCTGTGTGTTCTGTTGTCTTTACAGCATAAGTCTGGGCATCTCCGAACTCTTAATAATGGTAAAACTTTACCATATTCAGATTTTTGTTAAGTACATCTCTGCCCATGCAGAATGCAAGTCTCTGAGGGCTAAAGCACACAGAGGGAATAGCAACAGGTCTTATTAGCTGATTAATCAGTAACAACTATAGATGTCTCTGCAAAAGTTAACATTGTGAGAGTCCATTAGGAAAGTCCTAATGTCCTAAAAGTTCTGCTGTTATTTTTACTAGAGAAAACATTGTATTCTCACTTGTCCGGGATTTTTGAAAATGATAATTTTGGTGCCTAGCTTCACTGTAAGGTGGGTTTGGTTTGCCTGATCCTTAACAAGAAAATTTAAGACACATGAACAACAATAATTGCTTAGGGACATAACTAAGCAAATACATGTGAGTCGAAGAGAGGAAACAAATATTCATTTGTTGCTGCACACACTAGCAATGTACTCCAGTCATGCACACATTAGCACTGCTGCAGTGCTCCTAGAAACATAGACTTCATGTTATACAAGACACAGTTTCTAGAAAGAAATCTCATAATCTGCTCCCAATAGCCAGCCACACGCTAATATCCTTAGGTTTTTCCTTGTTTTTATAATAATCGTAAGAAGTATCCTGTGCGTCTGAGTTATGCAGTCTTTGAAACTGAAGGTTATTGCAAATCTATCAAGAAATTCTGAGAAACCAAACAATGCAGTACTGCTTGATAGGTGTGGTGGGGTTTGCAATCCAACACGCTTCTTAAAATGAAGAATTGTGTCTGAGGAGTTGTAACCGTAACAGTACCTGCACCATTACACACAACTCCTCAACATATGCATAGAACATAGGTCGTGAATTTATATGTAACCTAGACAATGAAGGATTTATTTTATTGAATGTATTTTATATAATTTTAGTAGGTAATTTTTAAATTGTTTCTTTTTCAAACTGCTAACCATGCACTACAACTACATAGATAATAAAACAGGTACCATATTCTATATATGCACTTTTTTGGGTTTAACTGGTTCAATAGACACTTTTTTAGGAGCTTGGACTTAACATTGTTTGACTTTCAGTTTGTAAATGAGTTTTTTCCACACATAGAAGCAAAGTTAGTGGATTTCTTTTCTCTTTGGTGTTTTCATAATTCCATGTATTTAATTGCTCTTATAGTGTGCATAAAACAAAAATCACATGAAACACATCATATAGAGTCTATACAAATTGCTCAGGATAGCTGAATAAACTTCTAAGAATCACTTCCTAGATGCTAGTGCATATGATTAGAGAAAGGCCAGAAAACTCAAAGATACTGGAGAGAGAGCAACTAGAGACCTGAGCTTCTAAAAGACAAAAAAAAAAAAAAAAAAAAAA
>VZTI01001119.1:237354-271304 GCA_013397865.1 Struthidea cinerea | reverse complement strand
ATCTCATCCTATTTTTTTTTTTTGTGATGTCCTCTGCCTAAATGTAGCCATGTGATTGTTCCCTTTTGGCTCGTAGCTGAGTGATGTGCTTTCTGGATAGGAATGTGCTTAGACAGTGCATATCACAACACACTTCGTATTTACGAAAGGAACTTCTGCTACTGGTGCCAAGAAATTCCTATAGCTTTAAGACCTGGGTGGTAAAATAAATCAACATTATTGCATCTACAAACAGAAGCTTATAGGTTTTAGCAAAAATAGAAAAACTTAACGTCCTATTTTGCACCAGTATCTGGTAAAGAAAGGTGAAATCCATGAAAGGAAACCTCTTGAAGGTGGCCTCTGGCAAATGAGATATATATGGTTGTCTTTCTCCTCAGCTTCCAAATATGTACTAGGAACAACGGTGTAAACTACCCACTTGCCATGCTGTTCACTGCAGTGATCATCCAGTCCAGGCATTGACTTCAGTCACTTCCATTTTTATGTAGTCTGGGAGGAAGATCATGAAATTTTCTTGTACAATATTTTAGCCAATATTTATTGGGCTTTTTTTTTCCATAAGTGGTGACATTGTAAAAAAATAAAAAGCAAAATTATGAAAGTTATTAAATGTAATTTTTATTATTGGAAGGAAAAGGAGACTACAAAATTAAGAAAAAAATTTTTAAATACATATTTTTTTTTCAGAATTAAGCAAAACAGGTTATAGAGCCATAATTAAAGGAGAGTGAAGAATATATATTCAAGAATATATAAATAACCTTAGAACTAAAAGGTTTTCTTTAAAACTAAAGTTATTCATAAAAATGTATTCAAAGTATTATCCCAAGAGAAGCTATTCCGGAAGAAACAGGAGCCTTAGTTATCTGGGTGTTTGTCTCATGTGAGGTCTACACAGGTTTGAAGTTAATGATGGCATCTGTGATGTAAATTTAATCAGGGTAAATTAAATCAGGGTTTCAGTATCCCATTTATAAAATTACAAGAAAAAAATCCTCCCAGAGACATGGTCTTTCCTTGTGACAATGGTTCTTAGTGACGGCATACTTTATAAATACTGCTCTGAACACTTGCTGAATCTATGTGTTGCGCTTCATTATCTGTATTTTTGCCAGTCTGTCCACCAGTAATATGAATAAAATTAACTTTAAAGCACAATAGAAGCAGAAGGAGGCTTCCCTGTTCAATATAGAAGCCTTTCAAAAATTTTCATAATACTCATCACAGGTTAAATGCATTTGAAATTTGTCAAAACAGCTCCATACTGAGCTAATCTGTGTAACAAATTCATTAATATATTGTCTGTTTGACATGTCTTTAAAGCAGTGGGGATTTTGTGGCTGAACATTCCCAGACAATATCTGCAGTAGAAATTCTTCAACTTTTCACTTTTCTAATCCATTTTCTGAAATTTGCTTCAGGTCCCACCTGTTATTATTAGCATGAAATTCTGTTGCAAGAAAGTACAAATGTTTACTAACTGATATTCTGACTGTCATTTACAAATGTTGTTTACTAACTGATATTCTGACTGCCATTACAGTATTTCCGTTTGATTTTTAAACACAAATTTTAAATTTGAGTAATATTTTTTAAAAAGTCCTCTTTCTCCTTTGGATAAGCTGTATTTGAGTTTGGTAAATAAACAACTTGGCTATTCCCAGTGCCTATGGTGATAGATATTCTGTATTGCAGCTGTATTGTTGTTTTTAATTAGTAACTAATTTAGCAACATCACTGTAATTTTACATGGTAATTTTTACCATTAACATTAGGGAGTTACTGTATTGCAAATTTTCATTTAGATAAAATACGTACAATTACATCTTTACCGGATGAGAAATATTCTGCAATTGTATTTCTGAACTGAAAAATGAGTGGCATATGCTATGGTATCTGTAGTTTAATTATAGCTTTTAGTAGCAATGGTGCTGTAGGCATAGCAATGAAATACAACTAGGCTTTTGAGAAATCTAGCAAAAATCTCTGCTTCTTTGTGTCTACTTTAACCAGAAATAGCATCAGCATTTAAGTTATGAAAAAAAACCCATCTCTATTTTATTTTACAGTTTTATTTCTGTATCAATATAAGTATTTGATCTTACAAAATCATACTTCATATATAAATAAACACATTGGTGTTTAATGTTGTGCACTTTGGGGCAGAGCTTGAGGGGGATTGTTTGGATTCTTGGGGGTTTGGTTCATTTTTCTGTGTAGACCATCCTTAGGCAGAATCTTCTTAAGGCAATTTTTGGGAATTTGGATAGAGGAATAGAAAGCTTCAATTTAGTGATCACAGCTAATACATAGAATTAATTATATTAATGTATTTGATTCTTGACTCAAGGGAAGGTATTTTTTTTCTCTTTGTTCTTTCCCTTGTGAAGCTTTTAGCAGATTTTTAGTATTCAGGTAGTACTAATAATGAACAAATGTCCTTGTCAGTATTTTGAAGACACCCAAGGTGCAAATCACCCCTCCAGCCTCTCTCCCTCTCATTCTGTGACAGTGAAATAGTGGTTAATGGCCACCATTCATCTCTCACAAGCTTCATTACAAGCTGTAAAACACCTTGACATCTTAACGGATGTTTAAAAAAATAAGATAAAGGTGAAATATCCCAAATGTTTAACACTGTTGCCTTGTTATGACTGATCAAAAAAAGGATATATCAACACTTCCTGACTAGATTTACTTCTTATTTCTTGTCCATTTGCATTCCAATTTGATTGTAACTCAGCTGTAAATTCAAATTCACCTTTAAAGCACCCTTCTGCAAACCTTTGTCTCAGAGAACTTGGTTACTTGACTGATTTTGCTTTGGATTGTACAGTTACTTTATGCCTTGAATAAGTTTATTTAATTCAGGTTGAATTCTCTTTTACGTTTTCTGTTGTCACTTCAATTTCCTTCCTTTAGTTTTCCCAGGTACTGACTGTTATATTCACCTTATTCCATTGCTTCCCAAACCTCAGAACAAATGCGCAGTACTGAATGTGTTACAAATTGAGTGAGAATATTCTGAGTTGGAAGGGACCCAAGGATCATCTAAATCCACCTCCTGGCCCTGTGCAGGACACACCTCAAGAATCACACCATGTGCCTGAGAGCATTGGCCAAACACTTCTTGAACTCTGTCAGGCTTGGTGCTGGAACCACTGCCCTGGGACCCTGTTCTAGCACCTTTTCCTAATATCCAACTTAAACCTCCCCTGACACAACTTCAGGCCATTCCCTGGGGTCCTGTCCCTGGTCACCACAGAGAAGAGATCAGTGCCTGCCCCTCCTTTTCCCCTCATGAGGAAGTTGTAACTGCAATGAGGTCTCCCCTCGGACACCTCTTCTCCAGGCTGAACAGACCAAGTGACTTCAGCCACTCCTTGAACGGCTTCCCCTCAAGGCCCTTCACCATCTTTGTTGCCCTCCTTTGGATACTCTTAACAACTTAATATCATTCCTATATTGTGGCACCCAAACCTGCACACAGGGCTCAAGGTGAGGCCACCACAGTGCAGAGCAGAGCGGGACAATCCCCTCCCTTGCCCGGCTGGTGATGCTGGGCCTGATGCCCCCCAGGACACGCTTGGCCCTCCTGGCTGCCAGGGCACTGCTGGCTCACATTCAACTTTTTATCAACCTTCTCCCTGCCTTCGAGGGAGCCAATGGCCCATTGATCCTCTACATGGTCAAAAGCAAAGAAATTAACTTATTTATTGTTGATATTGGTGCAATTAGTTTTAAAATGTAGACTGAAGTAATGTAAATCAAGCAGTAAATGAACAGATCTGTCTTTACTAGGAGAAGAAATACATTATCATCTATAGGAAATAGATAATTTTCCTAATAATTCTATATTAGGGGGAAAAAAAGGAAAAAAAACCCCAAAACCAATCCCACCAAATAATGAAATGTATTTTTTACCATTGTTACAGAAATATCAAAATGAGATTACTGCTATGTCATGTGTCTTATGGTGCAATGTAGTTAGTCATAGTTAAATAGGGCTTGAACAAAAGTTCAGTGTCTTTTCCAGATGGTATCTACTACCCTGACCTAATCTTATGGGAGGTGTTTCCCATAAATGTGTAAGGAATATGTATTTGCTCTTGTCTCTTTTTCAGACAGACATGTACAAAAGAATGATTAAACTAGGAGCATTTTTATTGGTTTATCACACAATGTTACAGCTGCTTCTGTGCTGTGAGCAAAGAAAGTAATTTAGAAAACTTCTGCATCTTCATTACCTCTGAATAATGTGAACAACTTGTAGGAAACTGATGGAGAGAGAAAGGAACTCTGTTTTGCTTGGAGTGGCAGCGAAGAATAACAGCTGTAAGTTCATGTGGTGCAGTGTTTCCAAGGCAGTAGTGTATTTTGGTGGGGCTTTTCTGTATTTTTAAGATTTTATTTTTTAATGAGTTTATTTCTGCCATCAAGGTTGGAGATGTGTGTTAGTGGAATGCTCACAAAGTGAATTTCCTTAAAAAAAGAAGTTAAAATGTACCTATTATACAGTTCTCATGTTCAGAATAGGTACCCTGGCATTACCTGGTTTAAAGTTATATTCCTTCAAAGTAAAAATTGTTTTTCATAATATGCCCCACATTCTGTAAATCACTGATTTCTTACAACAGGTGCACCTTCTGACTGGATTAATTTACAATCAGTGCTGATCATTCACCCCACAGTTATCCATCTCATTATCAGAAGTTAAATCTGATATTGTACTCAGAAAGGCTTTGACCTGGGTTTTCATTGCCTCCTTAGATTACATCTGAGACAGCTTTTATGATATATCTTTTCTTTTGGCCACACATGGCTCCCTTAATCTTTTTTCAACTCAAATAGCACACATCCCGCTTCTGTGCTGAAGGTTTGCAGCTTAGAGCCCAGCAGGAGCAGATTTCTGTCATTTTAACCAAATTGGAGGTTTCAATCGCCTCTGAGTTGAGTTTGGTAGAGTTTAGCAGCTTGAGTACCTGCTGAAAAGGCAGACATGCCAAGCACTCACTAACGGGAAAATGAACCTTGCTGTTTGCAAAGGATTGAGGAAGGCATACTGATATTATAACCTTCAAAATAAGGAAATGGAAAGAGGAATACAGTGCTGGCAGCTCACCTAGACTTTCTTAGCCTGTCAGTGTCACTCGTTGGAGGCAGAGATCTCTGCTGCAACCAGTTTTCTGACACAAGGCAGGATGTTTCACAGGTCCCTGTCCTCACCAACATTTCAGGAGAGCCAGAGGTGTCAACAAAGCTATTGTCTGTGACCAAAAGCTTTGTATTCACAAGTCTGAAAAAAAACTTTTAAGAAAATCTTTAGGTAACATTGCTTCACATCCTGGGAAGCTTCTTTCCTTAGTGTGCATCTGCAAAGTGCTGCTTCTGAGCATGCTTGTCTTACTTTCCACAAGTAGATAGTCCCTTGAGTAACTTCAATGATAGTAAAATCAGTAAGACATTACATTAAGGGTGAATTTGACCCAGAAGGACACAGAGCAACCTGTCCTGAAACGGCATTCTCTAATTATATTTTGCTTTCCTCGTATTTGTGTTGCTCAGTAAGTAGTTTATAAGACGTGATCTTGCAGCTCTGTGTATTTCACAGTCCTTTCTATTTGCCCATCATAGATTAATATGGAGTCAAAATATTGTATGAACATTGAAAACAAATTTTTTTTAAAGTATTTTTCTAAAAAACATAAAACCTGGAAATATAGAGTTTTTACTGGAAGGGAACTCAATGTAATTACTAAGTATTAGTCTAATGATTGTATTTAAATCAATCCAAATGTGACACTACATTATAAGGCTAATCTAATTTTAGCACTGTTGCATGCTGGAGGTAATCAGGATATCTCTAACTGCATTTACTAATGACCCAATTAGTTTTGTTTTGTTTGTTTGTTTGGTTGGTTGGTTGTTGTTTTTCAGATGGGAAAGGCATTGACTTTCTTTGTTTCATGTTCTCTGCACAAAGAATAAGAAAAATAAACACCAGGAGAAAAAAAAACTCAGTATAAGCGCTTAAAGTTTTCTAAGATCTCACATTCAATCCACCCTGAAATTTGATACTATAGTGGTATGTGAATATGTATACATTTTATTGTAATATTGTTTAATAAGGTTATTAATCTCCCTCTATTAGTTACACCTCCCTCCATCTCTGATGGCAGAGCTCTTTCGGTGTAGAAGCCAAAATGGGTGCTGCTGCTGTGTGTGAAATGACACTTCTTGTCTTTCAGATCACTGTTTCTGTTTCATAATATACGTCAGGTTCTTCTCTGAGATATTTATGATCCTTTACCCTTACATGCCGTCCTTTTATAGCAATTATTCTCTACTTGATCACTGTATAGTAGTGTATTTAAAATAAAAGCTATCCTTAGTATTGGCATTATTTTTTCTTAGTTTTATAAATTGAATGCACCATGTTTCCAGTATTTTTTTTATCATTAGATTAAAAACTACACACTCATTCTCATACAGTTGGATCCAAAGATATATTTGCAATGTCTTTGATAATCCATTTCTGCCTCTTGACCAGTTGCTGCTTCCTTTTCTGCTCAACTTCTGTGTTTGATTCCCTCTTCTCAAGGACTGACTTTTCGTTGGTGGCTTTTCTCAGGAATTGCAACTTCCTATCACCAAATAGGTGTATAAATGGTTTATTCCGGGATTCTTCAAACACAAATATTTATGGTTCTTTGTAGTTCTCTCATCACTTTCTGTTCCTTAGCACTGCTTTGCCCAGTTCAGACACATTTTGTGCTGTATTCTGGCGGCTTGAATCAGGTTTGGATTTAGCTTAGCAAAAAATTTAGTTACAGATGGGTGTTAAAAGGCATCCATTCTGCTTAATTTTTTTAGTCTGAGAGGAATATATTTGATCTGCTGGTGGAACAGGTGATATGAATTGCTTTCCAAGATTTCCCAGCTGGTGTTCCTGATTGCTCTTTTTTTTGCCACCTTTCTTTCCCCAATCTTTGAAGTTACTGAAGGCTAAGGCTATGCACAGAATAGAATATTTTTATATATCATTGTATCAAGCAATTTTGAATATGTTTTCATATATCCAGCACTGAGTGTTAGACATATAGATTGGCTTCTCAGTAGAACAAATGACTGTGGGGTTTACTACAGTATTATATAATGAGGGAGTCCTGCATGCGTAACCTTCTCAACTAGTTTCCTTGATTGTGGGGTTCACAGTCAATAATTTGGTTGGTCAAACATAATTTTTGCCATTTATTCAATGTTTAGCACCTTACATAAAATACGAACTTTTATGAACTGTACTTAGAAGTTAGTTTACTCAACTGAGTAACCAAAATATATATTAAATATTGTTATATAAACAATTTAGCTTTGACATAAAATGATAGAATATTATAATGTAGCACACAGGTCTGCAGTGACAGTGCCCTGTGAACATATTGTGTCTCTTAAATGGATTTCTAAAGTCATTAATATTTTAAGCCATCTGAAACCTTGAAACCTATATGCAAGTAAAGCCTTACTTTACAGTGTGACCTAGATTTCTGTTTGCATAAAGAAACTGAACACCTTGCTTTTTCAGATAGTCTTTTGGAGAATTTGCTTCACCTTTGCTGTTTTGGGGTTTTTTACTTTTCTTCTTCCACTCAACTTGGATGATGCAGGAAATACATGCAGATTTAATGAGAATTTAAAGACAATGATGAACTGTTGATAGGATAATTTTTGTGTTACTTTCCAGGACAGCGTTTAGTAATGTAGCATGCACTGAACACTGGCTGAGAGTGTATGTGCCTTTGTTTTCCTTTTATACTCATCATACATCTGACTTTTTTCTCTGTTTTGAAGATATGTCACAGTTTTCAGATTTGAAAATTCTTAGTCCTTCATGTGAGTATGAATGTTTTGTCTTATGATAGCATAAATGGGAAATATAACAAAACCCAGCAGCTTTCCTTTCTGCTTTTAAAATAGGGAAGTTTAACCTAATTTCTCATATCACTTACATTTCCACCTTTGTGTGCGGTTTTATAGGAATCTTAGCACTTCTCTTTTATCAAAACAAATTAGCTTATGCTCTTCTGTATTTGGCATGTCCTCACACAGTTCAAAATTAATGCTCTGAAGTGCTTTAAGTAAAACCATTAGTATACTCCTCATTAAGGTTATGCTCATGTCTGGCACGCTGATTATGTTGTGCCTAGTGATGACATAAAATATGTAACAGGTTTTTCAGTGAAAATGTTTGTCTTAAAAAATAAAGAGATTCTCAGAATTGTGAATTTTTTAAACATTCTTTATGTCTGTGTTTTGTGAATCAGAATACATTGACCTTTCCAGCATGTTTTGCACATTTCTGCACTTCATGTTAGAGCAAAACTAATAATGAAGGAAAGGGATTTCAAAATTGTCAAGGCCCAAAAATTTCCTCTATTTAACAGGTTTCTCATAAAGCTATTAATGGTGGCTTATAAACCTCTCCTGTTGCAAAAAAAAACAGACCTCAAAATCAAGAGACATTATACTATTGTATTCTTTCCTTAAGAGTAAATCTTGGTTTTCATGTTTTATTTTTCTTGTCTCATATGAGTGAAAAAAGAATTCAATTCTAAAAAGGGGATTGGAAAGGATTTCCCAAGAGCTGAAGTGTAGCCAGGGGCCGTCATAAGAACCACCTTGGGAAAAGCACAGCATTGCTTTATAAACTTCCATTTAGAAGTACAGTTTTTTATTGTACTCTTACCATCTCTTCTGTCTTTTGTAAGCCTGTAAGAGGGTTGTTGTCAGCTTAAATTTATTTATGGTCAATCTGTACACATTTGTTTCTGTGCCAGTATTGTTGTCTAGTTAAATAGTTTATCTCCCCTGCAGCCCTTGTGTGTTCTCAGCTGAAGCACTTATAAAACCGTAATCATATTCTCTCCCATTCATCTTTTTGCTGAACTAAGCAAGAGCTTTTAGTATGTTGAGAAAGTAGGTTCCTGACTCTCCTTATCATGATTAACCCTTTGCCACTGCTTTAAAAAAAAATAATTTATATAACCACATTCAAAGGGCTGAGTTTTGGTTTTATTTAACATGTGATAGAGCAATAATACTGCACAGGATAGTGAACTATGAAAGTGAAAAGTGCATTTGGATTACAACCACTATGCACAGATTTTTCACCTGGATGTTTGAGGAGACAGGGACACCTGCTTATTTGTTTACATTTTCCCTCTCTCAGGTTTTCCTTTCCTTTTGTAGCTGCTTAGACCCTCTGAATGGCACCGTGGTGCCATTAAGGATTTCAGCACCCCACCCCACTAATAATCTTTTTCCCCTCTTTTCAGAGATATGGTCACTGGTGGAATGCTGGTCAACACTCCTAGTGTTCCCTTTTCCTGCTTCTAAGGCATACTAAAAGCTGTTAATAGTATATGTTGTTACCAAAAATCAAACTGTCAAATTGTTATAATACCTTTACCTTTTTTTTTTTTTTCAGAGGGGGTAGAGCACAGTTACTAGGAAGATATTTCTTGCTTTGTCTTTGTTTTTCTGAGTTTTGTTTGTTTTGTTTTGTTTTTTTTTTCCTAGCATGTAATAGTGGAAGGCTAAACTAAATGTGAACTGTAATCGCATTTTATGTCAGCTTTTATTTTGAAAATAAACTCCACTTTTCACTACAAACCACAAAGCTGCATGTTTGGTGAAGCACAGAATTAGATATAGTGAAGGAACCTAAAGGAAAATTTAAACATTTTAGTACAATATCTTATTTGGTTGTAAATAAGATGTCCTGGTAGACAAGTTATCACAAACCTGAGCCTTGTGAGATTTCTTTTGATGCTCCCTGCTGGTTTATAATTATACAGTCAGAAGTTAATGCAAGAAAGTTCCATAATAGCACTCTTTAACAAGGAAAGAAGGAAGCTGAGCTGCAAAATGTGCATAATAAAGATTTTTTTCCAACTGGCAGAATATTTATATTCATGACTAAATTAGTTTCTAATAAATTATGCATAGCCTTTATAAAGTTAAATGAAATCATGAACCATACTGCTACAGATATGTTACCAGAACCAACTGTTTTGCAGCAGTTTCCACAAACCACTATTTTTGCTTCCTTTGATACCATTAATATAAGCATTTATTTGTATTCTAAAGGCTTTCTTTCTCAATTTTACCTTAATATTTTTAATATCCTAATTCAAATGTTTTTCATTCCTTTCTCTTTTTTTTTATTTGAGAGTAAGACTTTCAGATATTCAAATTCCAAGGTGTTGTTTAATACATCTTATAAATGAGTTTTATGAGCTTTTTTTAAAAAAAACCAGACCAACCAAATTAGGTTATATCTTAATTACTTTGAAAAATCAAAAGGGACAGGGGAAAGAGGGCCAAAATCCCTGTATCCTCTTACACTATAAGTGGTTGATTTTTATTTTTTTTTAAAGTTAAATTGTTTTCTCTTCAGAGTTTACTAAGTATTTATTCATTAATTAGATACTGCTGTCTATTCTTTATGTAACTAAATTAGGGCATATTGATCCCCTTTAATTATCTCAATGGCACACAAAAACCTAATTTCATTCTGCACAGATATCCTCTGAATCATCCCAAAGTTTTATGAGAAAATAGTTGTGGCTTTACCCACTAATGTCTTTTCACCTTTACAGCATGACGGCCAGTTGAGTAAAGAGACTAACTCCAATTACTGTGTTCTTATTTTTAAATTTGAAAAGAAACTTTTCTTGTCCTTTCAGTCATTCTACCAAGGTATTCTTTTCCATTATGTGTTTTTCCTTTCAAAGAAAATCTTTTTATGTAACTTTCATAGAGAAATAACATACTCTTGATTGTAATAATCAGCTTTGAATAGTATGTCTCAGGCAAAAGTATGAAGTACTCTAAAGACCATTTTGTGGTTTTGGGGCTTTTTTTGGTGGTATTTTGGGTTTGGTTTTTTGTCTCTTTATTTTTTAGTTTCTTATTTGGTCCAACTGGTGGTAATATTGAATTTCAAAAGCGTTTTTTTCACAGGTCACTTCACTGGTTAATTTTGCTAGGACACAAGCCAACTCTCTTGAATTCAGTTTTGGTTCTTGAAATTGAATACAGAGAATTCTCTCTCTTGCAACAAAGCAGCTCACGTTGGCTTGTGGAGATGACATTGTTGCATTTGGAGCATATGCACAGAAAGGTAGAAAATTATTCTAATAATGACACCAGGCCATGTCCTCTGTTCTAAATTTCTGCTTATTTTTGTTACTGTTAGCACTGAACTGATGTTCCTAACACAGGGGGGGATCTTCCTAACACTGTAACTTCATTATTACTTAAAATATGTATGAAAGGTGTCTTTACAATAAGATTTATGTTTTATCACTGGGTAAAAGAAAAGTTTGTATTTTTTGGTAATTTTTTTAAAGGTAGTGTTTATGCTGTAAAGAGAAGCAGTAATTTAGATACTAATGTGAGGGGGTTTGGCTCTTCTATTATTGAATTATGAGAATGCATTTTGTACTAATACTTATGTATTTTTTAAATAATTGTCTCATAAGATTCTAGAGGTAAAATTACTGCCTCCTCAGAATTTTATATTTAATTAGCTCCCTTTTTGCTGTTGCTATGTAATGCTGCGCTTTCATTTAAAACACAAATACATACTGGTTATGCAAGTAAACATAAAAATGAGAGAGGTACTGAACAATGACTTTGTCTAAACCTTGCAAGGAATAAGAGGAAAAGGAACTTGGGGAGGTAAAGGAAAGACTTACTAATCAAGACTTTCAGGGAATTTTTAACCAATGTATTTGAGTAAGAACAATATCTGTGAGGAGGAGAACACTGCCAACACTTGTCAAACTGAAGGGACTGTAGGCTGCTCACTCTGATTTTGCAGCAAGGCTTTAGACAGAACATTATGCAGCACATAACTGTGTCTGTTTTAATGTGGTTGATCTTTGACACCTCCAGTGATAATGTTGGTAGCTCAAAATAGCCATACTGCACTGCCTGCTCTAACAGCAGCTCCAGCGGATTATAGAGCATGGTTCATAGAACAAACAGAACCATGATTGCCCCCAAGAAGCAATACTTGCAGGCAACTACCTTTCTTTCAAAGAAAATACTCTGTTAAACTTCGTACTTGTTCTTGCTTTCACTCCATTACTTGAAGTGACGTTAAGAAAAAGTATGTTTTATTCTCTGCAGCTAGACAACTAGCGAGGCAAAGTTAATGAGACATTAAGAATTCAGGGTTTGGCTTGGAAAGAATACAATGTTCTAATTTTGGTGAAAGAAGGAATAAATTGAAGAAGTATCATATCGAATCAACATTAGAAGAGTTATGCTTTTTCCTATGTAAAGTTAAGTAAATTTACAAGTGATGTAGTTTAAAGCAGAAATGAGAGTAAATACTGTGATCTTTTCAAGGTGGTATTTTTCAATTAATTTCTTTTAACAGATCTCTATTACTTTTCTACTACTTCCAGAAAAACCTTCATGTACACTTTGTAAAATGGGAGACTAATGTATTAAAATCAGATTTCTAACCTGATCATATATGTATTTTAATGTTTTGGTGACAAGAAAAAAAAAAAAATTTAGCCTGAAAGCAGTCCTTCTGGTGTGTCTTGGCATAACTGAGAAAGATTAGATCTTTCTACTGAAATAGGATTCACATAAGAACAATTTATGAATTTTCAGTTTCTGAATTTTTGACTCAGGCCAAGTGAAGGAAAAATGCTTTCAGGACATAAGTAAGTACTGTTTGAATAACTCCTCATATTTCTTTTTCAGTTTCTCAGATCCAACCTGTGAAATGAATATAACAACATTTTCAAGGTACTAGGATGAAAAACTAAGTGATAAAATGATGATGATGATGATGGTGGTGGTGATGATGATGATGATGAAATGCTATAGAGAATGATTTTTTCTTCTCCCCCCCAAAGAACCTTTTGCTATTTCATTCTACTCTTGCTCTGGTAATTATCTGAAGTAATGCAAAGCATGCTCTGTATGTAGACTGAAACATCTCTAATGAGCCTTCTAGTCATGAGGTGTAAAGTCTGTAGCCCATTTGCTTAAAATGAGTTAGTGCAATGTCTGAATTGCTGTTGTTGAGAAAGTGGTGCTCCTATGTACACAATTGGGTCCACACGATAAAATGTGTCTTTAAATTCCTGTCATTCAATAAATCTGGACTTCTACAAACAAAATTAAAATAAGCTGAAAATGAAAATTAATACTTCCCCACTGAATCTAGTCTATATTATTCATACTATTTGAATTCAAAATAATTTCACTAGAGGCTAAAATTGCAGCAGTATGAAACTCATGTCAGTAAGCTCAGGTTAACCAGCTAAATACGTACATCTGAGTGAAAAGCTCTTTGTGCTCACAAATGTAGAGCAGGATCACTTGTCAAAGGAAAGAAAATATAGGAGACAGTGTCCTTAGAAATTGCTTCTTTCTCTCTGCTAATTACAATCATTAGTTGGTTAAAGATGGTGAAAAGAACCAAGTTTTTAAAATGTTAGTGTGTCTTGGGGGGTGTTTTAGTTTTGGGGGAATCTGGGGCTTTCTTTTTTGGAGGTTAGTGGGTTTTGTTGTGGGGCTTTTTGTTTGGTTTGAGGGTTTTTTGATAGCTATGATTTTTTGCACACTGAATATTGCCTTGTAGTTTTCCTGTCACAACAAGGAGACTGTTCTCTGAGGTGACCTTCTCCTGAGTAGACTGCGGGTAGAATATAAATTGCATATAAATATGACAGGACTCTTCAAGTGGCACATTATGATACATCTGGTATATTAACATAGTTAAATTGAAGCCTGTCACCTAAAATTCACTCCTAATTGTCGCCTGTTTATCCGGATCAATCTGATTTGGGGGATTTTAAGTTCTATCTTCCAAAGATGTTGAGTGGCAAGTAATCAAGAATATAGAAAGAAAGAAAATTATATCTAGGGTTAAACATATTGATATGTGATTGTTAATGTGTAACAATTATTACTGGATTTTCATGATACTGGTTACAGAATATTTAAAATTAGACTACTGATTACTGTTTCTTATGATCATAATCCTCATAATATCATGTAATATTTGACAAATAGTGAGTCTTACCACAGGAAGGAAACTGATTTTTTTTAAAGTAAAAAATCTAACTTGTAGCATGAATTATAAGTTGTATTCAACTTTATTAGACAAACTAATAAGCAGCAAAAATGAATGCAAGATTCACAAAAGATGGCAAATTAGGTGCACTGTTTAACAACAATGAACATGGGAATAATGTGTCACCAAAACAACAATTTCCTGTGAAATTCTTGAGGACAAAATATAACTAATACAAGGCTTTATTTACTGTCTTTAAAGATTTAAGATGAAGTGGGTACTTTCAATAAATAATGAGAATCAACAGCATGGTATTCAATTACCTAAAACATTACAAGCATCTCGAAGGAATAGGATATTTTTTTGTTATGCTAATTGAGCTTCTTCAACATGATATTGTAGCAATAGTAAAAAAATTAAATACTGTGAATGGGACTAATGTAATATTTAAATTCAATTTCCTGATAGGCCTCTCCAGTAGGAAAAGGGTTTTTATTCAGCTAATACTTCAAAGTTTTATTTTTACAATTAAAAGAAAAATAGTATCTGAGAACTTGTCACGTGCGATTACAGTTGATTGGGCAATTACACAATGCTCCGAATTTTAAATAAAATATCAAGGACTTTCTTCTAAAAATAAAAATGGGGCAAAATATCTGTCAATGAAGAGCAAGAAAAGAGTTTTGTTGTGTATGAAGGTGAATTGACTGTTTTGAAACAGACTATAAACTGATCTTAAGAACTGTATATTAATTTGTCAAAGAACCTCTCAGGGAAGACTTCCAGTGACAGAACATTGAAAAATATCTAAACCATAGAAGAAACTATAAACCAAAAGTACATGAAGAAACACCCAGTTAGTATATGAGAGAGAGACTAAATAATGACATCAAAGTTTAATGAAAGTCAAGTTAAAGGTACTGATTAAGAATTATTATTTTGGTAAAAAATTTCCATTGAATAAAAATGGTATTTCAAAGTATCTAGTTTTTATCAAACACGTGCAATATGAATTAAATTATCAAGAATAATATAATGTTTATATTTCAGAGATCATTTACCACAGGTTTCACAAAAAAACCCATTCTTTAAAGGGAATGGTTCACATTGATATGAAGATGTCTACCTGGTAAGTCTTAAAGAAGATAAATTTGAACACTACAAACTTATTTTCTTTTATCTAGAATTCACAGACTCTCATTCACTAAATATATATAAATATATAACTCAAAATAGTTTCTTGATGCAGTAACTTGATAATTTCTAAGTTAGAAATCAAAATGACACATTTGGTGAACAAATTGTCCCATGGATTCTATAGAATAAAAGGTCTGAATTGTTCACAGAAAGAAATCAATTTTATGATCTAAATTGAAAATTTGTTTAACTCAAACTTTTGTGATTAAATTTGGTATGTACTTGACAAGCAGGAGAAATGCACTGCACTAGAATGGAGGCTCGGTCAGGTGGAACGTCTTTGTCTCTCCAAGTTTCACCTGGGTTTTGTATATCGTTTGTCATGCTCTGTCACAGAAAGCAAACTCCTTTGGGACTTGCTGTAAATTATGAATGCCTGTACACAGATTGATAGGAGCTCTTGCAGGGCAGTATAGAAGTGAATGTGACAAAACTTGGTTTTTTTCTTCCATTGTGTACAAAATCCCAGAATGCAGCCTCATTTTTGGCATGTGTTTTTATTTTTTCACTGCTGTAGTAGCAGAAAGACAAGCACTTTCCTTCGCATATTTCTTTCTAAGCAGCTTCAGTGTATGTTAATGAAGAAACTTAAGATAATGAAATTACTTATGTAACCTCCACAATTTCATTATTTGTAGGCTGTGCCCAATCTGGAAGACTCCCGATTAATGTGATACTGGAAAATAATATTTTCCTTGTAAATTGTGACATGCCAGCATTGCACTGCATGAGTGCTATGGAAACATCTTGCTGAAAACTTAATTGCAAAACTATGAAATCAAATGACAATGGCAACCTTATCTAAAATTCTTGAAGGAACTTCTTATAACAGTATGATTACTACAGATAGTTATATCATTAGGGGTAGAAAAAACAGTATTATTGTAGCAAAGAATAAAAACATCTTTACTCACAGTAAATTACAAGAGCATGGTATATGTATCTTTTAATGATGTTATATTTTTTTATCATTTCCAGTACAGTCAACTAAAGAAGTATATTTTTATTTGCAGCCTGTGGAGGGTTAACCTCAGACAGAAGATAAGCCCAAACACACACCTGTGCACTCAGGCCCTCAAAGATTGGGATGGAGGACAGAATAGGAAGAGCAAAAACAAGAAAAATTTTGGGTCAGGCTAAGGACAGCTGAATCCAATAAGGAAAGAAAAAGAAGAACTGATGCAAAGGCAATCCTTCACCATCTCCCACAAGCAGAGCAATGCCCAGACAGTCTCTGAGTAGTAGCCACTTTGGGAGACAATCCCTGCTCTTTTTATTTTTTTAAATTTATGAGCATGATACGTGGAATATCCCTTTGGCCAACTCAGGTCAGCTGTCATGTCCGTGTTCCCTCCCAGTCTCTTGCCCACCCACAACCTACTTACTGGGCAGGAGGGAAGAGTGAGAAAAGGAAAGGTGGAAGGGTGCTACTTCTGGTTAGAGAAATTGCAGTTAATGGCAGCAAAATCTTAATAAAAACACTTTTTGTCCTGAACACGTGCTTAAGCTTGCAGGAAAATGGTGTCCAGGTGTGTTATACCCTTTTTCTAAGGAAAATGCAGATTTATTTTTGGGAAAATGAGAACTTGTATATCGGATTCTAATGGAAATGTGAAACTCTCTCAGGAGCTGGGAAGGCAAATTATTTCTGACTTCAGGAAATAACTATGTCAAGCCCTGCAATGCAGATTGATAACAACATGAGCGCTCTGTTAGGGGTATTTTTCCTAAACACACCTTCTGTGCATTAGTTATACTTTACTTTCAGGAAGCTGGCACCGATTACCTGTCCTTTCCCAAGGAGGATGGTTGCCTTTTCAGCACCTCCTGAGGTAGTGGTGGCTCTCACATAGAAACTGCAGGAGGGCTTAACTGAGGGAGTGAAAGTCTTGTCAGATAGAAGTAGAAACTCCATGATAATACTTTAAACAAGAAGAGACTGTCTGAAGGGACTGAAAGTACTAACTTCTGATGACCATCTGTTTTCCTAGATCTATCTAGATCTATCTAGATAATTTTTAAATTAACCTGTCCTGAATCTAACATATCTTAATTTCTGACAATCCCGGTATTTTTTTAACCACTTGAGGTCAGAAGATATACTTAAATAATTTTCAGTATTGGTTTAATCTCAGTTTGCCTTTAATCTCAGAATTGTGCCCAGGTTGGATTCTCATGGATTTACCACGTGAATGACAAGTCACCAGCCTTTCTCATGTCTTGATTAGGAAAGAAGGATACTGTTTCTACGATAGCAGTTGGGAATGGTGACTTTTTACTGGTGCTTGTTCTGGAAAGCATTTGACCTTGCATACAATTTACTGAGCTGCCCTCTTTTTTTTCTATCTTTATTTTTTATAAAGATATGTGGTCAGAATGAGTAAATTATTTTAGACCAATTAAGAATGACTCATTTCTCCAATATACATTTTCACATATTGATGTAGCTTTTTTTTCCTATCCTTGTATTTTCATTTAGTCTTTTTTTTTTTTTTTCTCAGAAATGTAATTTGTCTTTATTTCTGCTGGTTTAGTTTGATTATTTAAAAACTAAATTTGAATCCAAGTGTTAGAGACTTCCAGGGGTTGGATTTTCAGCTAATAGAAGGTTTTGCCTTAATGGGGTAGTGGTGAAGAATCAGTTTTCAGTTTCATTTAAATATTCTATTCTTGTTTGCACCCTGTTGCTCCGTTTGAGATAGCCATAATTTAAATAATTGAATCGATGAAAAAAATCCAGCACTGTAAAGCTTAACAGTCTATTCCAAAAAGGTCAGATACCAATTACTGTAATTTTGCAAAAAATGAAATAAGAAAGCCTGTCCCTTTCACTTCCAGAGAAAATGTTAGTATAATCAGAATTCTCATGGGGCTTTTTCAATCAATAAATGTTTCAGTGAATGACTGCAGCAGCAGCAAAATTGAAAAGCATTGTTCTTGCTCCTACAATTATAATAATAACCCCCTCCCTTACTCTGATTGGGAGGGGTCGAAGAAGAGATGGGCAGAACACGAGAGGAAGGAAGAGAAGGCAATGGCTTATCTAGCTTACCCTTAAGAAACACTGGTTTTTTGTTGTCAATAATGTTAGT
This sequence comes from Struthidea cinerea, assembly GCA_013397865.1. Lineage (NCBI taxonomy): Eukaryota > Metazoa > Chordata > Aves > Passeriformes > Corcoracidae > Struthidea > Struthidea cinerea. Next base: position 252,908 of record VZTI01001119.1, on the reverse strand, counting down.
AATTTTGCTTTTTTAACATTATGTTATAGTTGCTTTTTACCTTTTAAGTTCATTTATCTTTGCATTTGTGATTTCACTTTTTCAAAATATTTTTATATGGTTTGGCTGGCAATCTTCACCTAGTTTGTGCACCTGAAACATAAGCAGGAGATAATATGTTTTGTAAATTTTATTTTAATCCTTCGTGCCATTCAAGTCCAACTACACATCACAAGGTGGTGCCATCTGGAGACAGCACAGCAAGCTCAGAGCCAGCTTGTTTTAATATGAGAAGCAGTCTAGTCACACTAGTGTGGCATTCTGCCTGGTTCATTAGCCTGCTGAGTCGTTAAGTGTGTTGTTCAGGTAAAGCACTGTGCTAATATAACTACACAACTTTCAGCATGCAAAGCATTTTTAGCATCTCAGAGAAGTGCAGGATTATGACATTAACATGTTCTGTGCTCACCCCTTGGGTGGGGATGGCCTCCATCAGTTCATATTGTACAGCTTGATCTCTGGCAATGTTTTTACCTGGTCTAGAAATCCTACCAGGGAGGAAGTTGAATTTGGTCATCTTTTGGTTTGATTCATTAAGAGCATCTGGAATTTATGTGCACGCCACAGAGCCCCAGTAAAAGAAGATTACTTACAGCCTTCCTACTGTTCCGTCTTCCTGATTGCCATCTCCTCTGTTTCCAGTCTCTTTCTGAAAACCTGAACAGAAGATTGGGTAATTAATGCACAGGTCTATTTGCTTTGCAAATAAGATTTATTAGTAGAAAGATTTAGCAGAGACAGCTGCATAAAATGTAGCTAAAGAAGATGCCATACGTAGTTTTAGGCTAACCAAGGGTAATCTAAATATCTAAATAAAGAGTACTTTTCTTTGTGCAACCTGTTCTGCCTACTTCCTTCTGATTTTCAAGCTGTTTTTCAGGTTGTTTTTCTCAAGTTGGTTGTCCTACCTGCTGCACAGTATTTGTTGCAGAGAGCTGCCAGGACCTTGACACTAGCATGCAAATGTGGCTGAGAACATTTTGTAGACAGTTTCTCTTCAACTGTGTATTGCATAGAAAATGCATGTGCTTTTAAACAACAGGTCAAAGAATTCCTATCAATAACTGATATGTTGCAAAACATTTGGATCAAATGCACTACAGTATGACAGTTCATACATTGCCTTATGAAAATGGTAAAAAAAGATAATTTACCCTTAAAAATATTTGACTATTCATATCTTTCTCTTTCTGGAGCCTTTTCTACAAGGCCACTGTTACTGAATCATAGAATTTCTCCAGTTGGAAGTGACGCATAAGGATCATTAAGCCTGACTATCAGTTGGACTTCCAGTCCAGTCCTCACAGTACTACCTAAAACTAAACCATATGGCTGAGAACATTGTTTGGATACTTCTTGAACTCTGACAGACTTGATGCCACAACCACATTCCTGGGGAGCCTATTCCAGTGACTGAACAACTTCTCAGTGGAGAACTTTTCCTAATGTCCGTTCTGAACTTTCTCTGATACAGCTTCATTCCGTTTCCTCATGGATATCCTACTGCAATGGAATTTGATCCTAAAAAAAGTGGTGAGTTTTAAAAAATTATTAGTAGCATTATTTTTTCTTGCATAGTGGCTATACTGCTTGGTTTTATGAATTATCTTCAATACAGCACATTGTGTTTTGAAAACCATGTCTTCATTGAAATTTTTTGATCTCAAAGGAACTTCTGGAAGTTATCTGGAACCATCTGATCAATCGTGTGTCTTCTAATTATTTTATAAAGTCTTTTTTTCTGGTCTGATTGTTGTTTTCCTTAGGTGCTCACTTGTATTCCTCTCAATTTTGCTTTTTCACTTTTTCTCCTCACTTTACTGGGGTTCAGATCTGAGAGAGAAATAAGGAGAAAGTTACTGATTAAACAGCTCTAGTGTAGCTCACTGAATGTACAGATTCTTATAGGTCCATCAATGAAACATCTAATTTACACATATTTTATATTTTACATTTAAACCTTTCTGTAGTCTATTCAGACAACAATTTCTGGTCATTTCTAATAATATCTTTTTTTCTCTCTTTTCATTCCTCCTGTTCTAATGTACTGACATATTTCTTCTGCACTGATTAGATAACATTTTTCTTTCCCTTTTCATTATTTCTGGATAGCTAACATCTCTGCTTAAAAACCCCCAGCAAAATCAGATTGTCTGACAATGTCTATTATTACTGACCAATGATGTCAGGATATATTATGGAAACTTGTGAGGCAGTACCCTTTTACACTATCTGTGCCTCATTAAACTTGCTTAACATGGATTTTCCATTAGCTTCTTTATTTGTGAAATCACATCACTGTCAATGATAGCAGAATGTGAAGAAATGGTTTTGACTCATAATTTCCAAACTGGGAAAAAAATCATAATTCTTAAAGTAAAACAAAACTACAATAAATATAATGTCAAAAGTACTTTCCTCTCTAAGCTATGCATTTTTGGAAAGAATTGAAATCTTGAACCAGAGCCTCTGGGTGAAGAGCTGAAATTGGTAATGTGGTATCTATACTCCATTTAATTAAACAAATGTCCCCATTGAGGGCCTGCAAGTGTATCTTTATATTTACAGGTAGTTTTACCTGAAGAGATTTTTGTTGTGTGTGTTTCTTTTCCTTAACTCACAGTGTCGCTATTCAGAGTTTCATACAACTGCCCTATTTTTTCTTTCTCCTCTGTTTCTACCTAAATCTTTGAAACTTTTACAGTATTCTTAGCTTTGGTGTTGATACCAACTTCTTTTCTTTTTGCAGAAAAAAACCCTCCTTTCTGCAGTTTGTGAGTGAATGGAAAAACACCCCATAAATGGGAAGTGATAGGAAAAAAATTTGGAATTAAAATGTCCCTTAAAGAATGTAAAAAAATAGACACATGAGTCTTGTCTCTCTCAGTAGAATGATTCTGCAGGTGTATTCAAAGCAAGCCAGATGGGGGAAAAAGCCCAAACCAACAACAGAGAAAACCAACCAACTAAAAAAATACCAGCCGAGGAAAAAAATCCCCAAACCTGTTCTTGAAATTTTAGATTCTTTGTTTACAAATATTTTGCCTTCTTTTCTAATTCTATAAAGAAAAAAAGCCATCTGAACCAGCCTAAAACTAACAAGTGAGACTGTAACATGTTTTCTTCATTTCTTGATTTCGTCACCTGTCAGTATCTGAGTTCATGATTTCATTTGCGTAGAAGGGTGGTGTACGCTTATCACCTTCAAATATTAGCCTAAAATTAGTTACATTAGTTAGTTATTATGTTGCTAATTTTCCTAAGAATAACACAATTCAAATGCTGTTATTTTAGCAATACAAATGCAGTAATACATTTGCTGTAAGTGTACTCCAATATTAATTATTAGTGACTTTTTAAGGAAGGGGATCCATAAAAATCTTTGTAGTTGAATATACAAGTTGAGATGTGTTTTTTTCAAAGTGCAGTCGTAGTAATGATTGAACTTTCCTACACGTAAAGCAACAATATGTTCCTACCACAGACATAGCCGTAATAATTTGTTAAACTTGAAGAAACTATTTGTTGCCCTGCGTAAAAAAAAAGGCAAGATCCTTTGCCTTTTCCAGACATCCCACATGGAAGAACTTGTTAAAAAACAACCTATCCATTTCAGGGAGAGAATTGCAAGACTAAAAGTGAGAAAGCTTGTGGGTTGAGATCAAGGCAGTTTAAAAGGGAAAGCAAAGACCACACACAAACAAAGCAAAACAAGCATTTCATTCACCACTTCCCAAGACACGCAGGTGTTCAGCCATTCCCTGGAAAGCAGGGCTCCATCACCCATAACGGTGACTTTGGAAGAAAAACACCATCCTCTGAACATCCCTCCTTTTCTCTGTCCCCCCCAGCTCTAGATGCTGAGCACGACACCATACGGTAAGGAGTGTCCATATGGTCGTGGTGAGTTGGGGTCAGCTGTCCTGGCTGTGTACCTTCCCAACTCCGTGTGCACCTTGAGCCTTCTCATCGGTGGGGTGAGGAACAGGAAAAAACTCTGTGTGAGCACTGCTCAGCAGTAATGAAAATTCTTCTCATCCTAACGCCAAAATGCATCGCTGTACTCACGCTAGGAAGAAAACTATCCTAGCCAGAACCAGAACAGACATTTCTAAGGATGGTGGCAGCATGACCTCCAACAGGCTGCTTTTTCCTTTCAGAGGCAGAAAAATCTTGTTGGCTTTATGATTTACCAAATGTCTTCAATGCTAATTATACCTGTGTCTCTTAAAATCTTAAAGAAATTCTTCTAATTTACTGTCATTTTAATAGACTTGGGTTTTTTTTAAATTTTTATCTTGTTCTGGAATTTATTTCTAAATTTGCCTTAAATTGGTGATATCACAATTGTAATGCATGATGACACTATGACAAATACTTCTATTTTGACAGGAAGCAGAGTGCTAGCGAGACTTTTGTCTGAAAACCAAAATATGAACAAATATTTACATATGCAAAAAGCCAGATGAGGAATGTACTTTTGCAATCAAGAAAATACTTTTAAACCTCTTGTAGAGTAATTATTTGCTGGAGAACACAGAAAACCAGACAGCTGCAAATTTTAATTGTCACTTTTGTAACCGCACCGTCCCTATTCATCAATGTTTCCAGTCACTAGCCCTGCAAGCTCTTAAAGGGACACATAGTCAGGTGCAGCTCCTTCTTTCTTAGACATCATCATAAATTAAAAGGACTAGCTCAACTCCAGTTTTTTACTTTCACTTATTTGACTTATTGGAGGATTCTTCAGGAAGCACAGGACTAGAGAAAGAAAAAGTGTGAAAACTACTTTTTCCTCTCAGGGAAGCATTTCTTGATGTCAATATTTAATATCAGTAAGACTTGGCTGTATTATGATAGTTGGTGACTTTTATGAATACTTTCTACACTCGATAACCTACCTCTTGAGATCATTTTCCAGTCTGCATTTGTGAGGTAAAGCATTTGGAATTGCTGGATCAACTAAATAAAAATAAATTCCTTGGTGGAATCAAGTTTTCTCTTTTCCTTAGTTTGTGAGAAGGATGTGCCATCTCTGTGCTCATGTAGTCTGTGTGAGTCCCAGAAATGCTTAATTGTGTTAAGCTATGAATTCCCTGGGCTCTGGTACAGTCTTATTAGCATCTTGAAACTGTTTTGAGGCCCTAAATAATAAATTTGCTGGATTTAGGTAATGTAGAGGGTTATGAATGGCTCTGTGGCTGCCCTGGGGCTTCTTGCTTTGTGTTTCAGGGATGGGGAGGCGTATCTCAGGATAGCAAGTTGTGAACACCAATCACATTACAGGTGCCAATGAGCATTAGGTGTTAAGCATATTAACAACTTTGTAGGATATTGTCGTTGTCCTTTGATATCTTAATCTTGCTTTTTTAAAAATGTTATCACTTATCATGAGGCAGTACATACCGGTCTGAGATGCCCTGCCAAGATAAAACACGGCCCTGGCCTATGCAGGTGTACAAAGACAAAAGACGTTCTGTATAATATGCAGAGCTGGCTATATTTAGATTCTCTTTCTTTTTGGCATTCAGAAAGTTTCTAATTAACATCACAGTAAGTGCTGCGCTGCAGCTGTATGTGTTGTAGGGGTTATGATTTTCCCCAAAACCGTGAGGTGTGCTGCTTCTCCAAGAAAGATCTATAAAAGCAATGCAACTGCACATGTAATGACAGTGGAATTCTACCTAACAAAACAGTGCTTTTGTTTTGTTGCTTGGTTTTTCAGTCCTAGACAAGCCTCTTAGGATGTTGGGGGTCTTATACAGGTTTACACACTGTAACTGATGCCATAATCTGGGAAACAAAATCATAGGATAGGTATTTGGTCATTTGTGACAAAAAACACCTTTTCCTTTTTTTTTTAAATTTTATTTTATTTTCAGGAAAAGGAGATTCTGCATCTGGTTATTTGCATCCGTAATTCTTTCATATTTGAAGATCCTGCTTTTACTTACATATAAGTGAGGGACAGCATATACTATACAGTGTCCTGTTCATAATTGACTGTAAAAATGTCCTTTTTCTTCTTCTGACCATTTGAAATCCAACAGGAAAAGTATCAAAGTATTCCAGAATCTTCTGCTTCTGTGGTTTGAAAGGAACATGGAAGCCTATGGACTCACTGCTAGTTCTAAATAGAAAACAGAACTTTCGGTAAAAGCACTTTTGTCCTCCAACAACACTGGGTGTTCAAGATTCTGAGCTCTTTGCTTTTTGTGATTCAGCAGGACCTGCAGAATCATGATGGATGGCTGAAGCACTGTTCAGTCGTTCCTCCATATGTCTTGTTGATTGCATTGTGGTTCAGTTAGCACTGTCAGGAACTAGATATATAATGCACTAGGATACAGCTGAATATATAGCTATGATGATGAATACTTATTTTTAACTTCCCTTAATAAGAAAAATGAGTGAAATCTCCCGGGTTTGTACCTATTAGTTGACACTTTTTGATCCAGTACAAAAGACTGCATTGCATGTGGTCTTTTCAACAACAGGCTGATTTATCTTATTTTGCAGAAAAGTGATGCAATGGACTCCTGCAATGTAGAAGAATGACAGGCCAGAAAAGAACTATAAGTGCTCTGCACAGGCAATGCAAATATTGATGTATGTATGAAATTGTATCCCAATAATATGGAAACTATACTTTTCAGTTTAATAGAAAAAAATGACACTAGTAACAATGCTCTTCTGCTTATTTTTTTTTTTTGTTAATCAGAATAGTCCCAGCAAATGAAAGCTTTGTTGATGGTGATAATGTGAAGCAGTGACTCAACACTATATTTTTTTGAACACTTCAGTTTTTAATGAAAAATTAAATTTATATTGTACTTTTTTTGTTTGTTTGTTGGGGTTTTATTTGTTCTTAATTTTACTCACACAAAACTCGGGAACTTCAATCATTGCCAAGACTAAACAGTTGCAATTCAGAGAATCACAGAATATTCTGAGAGGAAAGCGACTCAGAAGAATCGAGTCCACCTCCTGGCCCTGCAGAGGAACACCCCAAGAATTACACCATGTTCCTGAGAGCATTGTCCAAACACTTCCTGAACTCTGTCAGGCTTGGTGCTGTGACCACTTCCCTGGAGAGCCTGTTCCAGTGCCCAACCACCCTCTGGGGAAAGAACATTTTCCTAATATCCAACCTAAATCTCCTCTGATAAAATTTCAGGGTATTCCCTTGGGCCCTCCTGGCTGCCAGGGCACTGCTGACTCATATTCAACTTGTCCTCAACCAGGACCCCGAGGTCTCTTTCCATAGCACTGCTTTCCAGCCTCTCATTCCCCAGTCTGTCCGTACATCCAGGGTCTGCACCCCATCCCAGGTGCAGAATCAGGCACTTGCCCTTGTTAAACTTTATACAGTTGGTGATTGCCTCTATTTTGTCAAGGTTTCTCTGGAGGACCTCTCTGTCTTCAAGGGAGTCCACAGCTCCCAATTTTGTATCATCTGAGAACTTGCTTAGTATTCCTTGGAGTCCTGTGTCCAAGTCATTTATGAAGATGTCGAAGAGCACGGGGCTGAGGATGGAGCCCTGCAGAGCCCCACTAGTGAGAGGTCACCAGTGTGATGTCACCCCATTCACCATAACACTTTGTGCCCGACCCATGAGCCAATTGCTCACCCATTGCATGCTGTGTTTATCCAGCTGTGTGCTGGACATTTTGTCCAGAAAGATGGTATCAAAAGCTTTCCTGAAATCTAAACAGGTTGCATCAACTGGCTTCCCTTGGTCAACTAGGTGGGTTACCTTTTCAGAAAAGTAAATCAAATTTGACAAGCAGCACTTTCTCCTTATGAAGCTGAGCTGGCTGTGTTTTCCTTCAGGTGTTTTTCAGTATCTCCCAGAATAATCTTCTCCATAACTTTACCAGCCACTGAAGTGAGACTGAGAGGCCTGTAGTTTCCAGGGTCATCCTTCTTGCCCTTTTGAAAATCAGGATGTTATCCAGCTTCCAGTCAACTGGGACGTCTTCAGATTCCCAAGAAATCCCTTTGAATGAGGGAGGAAAGAACAAAAACATTCTTTTTTTTCCCCCAAGTCCTATAAGCTAAAAACCTCATATCATGTTTAAAGAGCTCTCACATTTCGAAAGTGGCAGCGGCTTGTTTCTTAGCCCTCTGGTAGATTGGATAAATTGTTGAGAATAAGTGAAAGTTCTGGAGTCAACAACTTTACTCCTGGGTAAATGGAGTATCAGCATTAACCACTCAGCTCCTGTGTCTTCACAGCCATCCTCCTTCTTTTTCCATGATGCACTGAAGCTTGTGCTCTTTTCTGCACAGTTGTTTCATTTCCCCAAGGGCAATGGAGCGTGACTCCTGCTCAAATTAGTCTTGATGTTTAGGGACTTGTTATCAAGGGCATGAAGCATCTCATGTGAAAACAGATTTGAAACAGAGCTGCTCACCTCTAGGATAAATGTTCTGGCAAATAGATCCATCCTCCATGCTTTCAAGAGTGACATTTGGAAGATGAAAAATTTCAGATGTTTGCTAAGAAAAACATAGAACTCAAAAGATCTTACAAAGGAAGCAAGTCATCCTGCCTCTGTGCAGTTAATAAATAGTGAGGTGATTTTAAAACCAAACAAAACTAACAAAAATTTTTTTTTCCTACACCAATTTTACTGTATAACTCCTTAAATGATGTGGAAAATGTGTTTTATGACTGATTTTAAAAATTATTATCCCTATATTGTCTGGAATGTTTCATCTTTTTTTCATAACATTTACATCAGTGTCTGCAATATCAAACTAGAAAAGGAAATGCATGCAACAAATTCTTAGATATGAGAATTGAAAAAAAACCCACCTGTTTTTTTTATACTGATCTTTGTTCCGTATACTAAATAAATTTACACTTTTTCAGTGGGTGTAATACTTTCATTAGTATACTAAGCCTTGAAATATAATAGCTGCTAGGAGCTTTTCAAAACCAGAATAAGGACTACCAGCTGTTGACTTAGAATTGTTTTATATCACTGTTGAGTCTGGAAGACCTTTTTCTTCTTATTTTTATTTTTTCCTGTGTGTTAGGGGCATATAACTAGTTCCACTGGAGTGTGAAATACTCTCCACTTAGAAAGGTGTTAGAGTTCTGCTGTTTGTATTTGTACTTTCCTGAAACAACCTGAAAGACTGAGACTCTTATACCAAAGATTGGCTCAATCCTAGATGTTCTCTCCTTATATAAATCTAACCACATGTACTGTTTTCAGCTGGGGCAGAATTAATTTTCTTCATGGTGGCAGGTATGGGACTGTGTTTTGGATTTGTGCTGAACACAGGTCTGATAATACAGAGATGTTTTTGTAATTGCTGAGCAGGGCTTGCACAGAGCCAAGACCTTTTCTGCTCTTCATCTGCCATGCTGGCTTGGGAGGAGACACAGCCGGGATAGGTGACCCAAATTGACAGAAGGAGTATTTCAGACCATGTGACATCGTGCCCAGTATACAAAGTGGGGGAAGAAGGAGGAAGGGGGAGGTGTTTGGAGTGGTAACATTTGTCTTCCCAAATCGCTGTCTTGTGTGATGGAGGCCTGCTCTCCTGGAGATGGCTGAACACCTGTCTGCCCTTGGGAAGTGGTGACTCAATTCCTTGTTTTGCTTTGTTTGTGTGTGCAACTTTTGCTCTCCCTATTAAACTGTCTTTATCTCAACCCACCAGTTTTCCAGCTTTTACCCTTCCAGTTCTCTCCCCAGTCCTGCTGGTGGAGGAGTGAGCGAGCAGTTATGTGAGGCTTGGCTTCTGGTTGGGGTTAAACCACGACGCCACACTACCTCATAATTCATAAATTATTATCAAGTTTGTTTCTAAGGGGGACTATGCAGAAACACTAAGAACTGTGTGACTGGTGGAACTTGTACTTTTAATAGTAAGTTCATGTTAAGCAAGAAATATTAATTCAGTCATACATATACTAAGACATTACAATATTTTAAATCTGTATTTAAAATTATAAACCCTTTGAAATAAATTAGGCTTAATTAGAACTTCAACTCAGAATTGCTGCAACAATATTGCTTGTCTAAAGGGTTGTTTACTAAAATGTGGCTCATTTTGTAAATTGAATTGTAGATGACATAGGTTCCATTAAAATCCCTTTAATAGTTGCTTTCAGACCACTTTTTAGTGTGAAGAATTCTGACATTGGCTTTACAGTGAAAATAGAGATTTTCTCTGAATTGATGCTCAATTCATTCGAAGATTTATTTTTTTAATTACACTGTAATTGAAAGATGCTGTAATTTTCTAATACTTTAGTCAAAGTTAATATTAATTCTGTATGAAAAGCCACAATGCAATTGAAGCTTGAAGGGTTTAACATTTCCGATACTGACTTTTAAAGACTAAAACCCAAAAGATTTGACAGCAAAATTGCAGCAACAAAAATGAATCATGCTATTACACTCTTAGAAGAGTCTGACAAATTTTATATTGGATTTTCTGTGATGGTGAGAATTCTAAAGACACAACGAATCACTAAATGCTTGTGAAATTTAGTGTTAAATATTAATGTTAGATTCTGCCACGCTTATGCAAAATATTATCCAAACAATATTTAAATAACTAGAGAAGACAGACTTCTATGGTTTCAATATTTGTGTCTTTCTTTATTTGTTTAGACCGCAGCTGGGTTGTTTTGGATCTACTGCTTTTAAGTGACTATTTTATTTCCCCCCCAAAAAAGAGTTTGCATATCAAATTGCTTAAACAGTATTCAGTTTCATCTGAATGTGTTATGATTTGGAGGGGATGTAGAAATCAGATGTGTTGAGTCAACTAGTTTTGGAGTTTTTCAAAAGCCATTTCTAATTTTTATGTTAGGTTCTGCTTACAAAGTGGAGAATGTAATCTTGATATTCTCCCCTCTGTGTTTCAGCTCAGTGGTTAACACACCAGAGGATGGAATGGGAAGTGCAGGCCCATGGCATGTGTGGGAGCTTTTAGTGTTCATTCTTTCTCTAAGATTCTCAGTGATGATTTGAATTGCTATGTGAAGATCTCATCCACTGAATTTGGGATCCATGGAGTCTCTAAACTTTTCCAAGTTGTATATATGTGATTTGCTTTTTATAAGATGGCCTTGAAACCCACATACAAATCTGTTCTGTATGGTCTCAGTGAACCTAACACGTTGATGCTGACAGGCTGAGTACATTTTTTTTCTGAAAAATAGGTTGTGAATCATTTAAATCACTACAAAAATGGATGTCAGTAGAGCTGGCTTAAGATAAACCATGCTGAATGTTTAACTTATGATCCTGATACTTTCCACATGTATTGAATTCAGAGAGAGAGAGAGTCATGAAGAGTGGAATGTAGAGCAGCTCCCTTTGTCTGTTGATGTGAATGAATTAAAATTGCATTAAATACTTGATAATGTATTGTTACAGCATGCTGAAACAAAAGTGTGCTTGGTGAGTGATTTCTCTTATGGCAAGGAACATTTATGCTCAGGCCTACAATTGCTGCAGTGCAACTCAATTGATTTTCTGTATCTCCAGAAAGCTGAAGATCAAATAAAGGACACTGCATTAGTTTGCTTAACTGCCAGCTAATTTCTTCCAAGGGGTGATTAGACATAGCAAATGTGCCTGTAGCATTTGTTGAAGCTGTCCCCAAATTAGCATGAACACCAGATTTTCCTGTGTTCTGTGCTGAATGCTTTGGCTGTGACCTCAGCAAATGCTCGAATTGCATCAGATTTTGTGCAGCCCAGCACGTGTGTGCAGAAGCTCTGACAGGTTCCAGGCAGTTCACAGGAACTCAGCCAAACTGGTTGGACAGCGGTCAGATGTCAGCCTGTTGCACCTTGAGTACATTGGTGTGTTTGTGTCTGGCATAGCAGGGATGTGAGTGAACCAGAGCCTGGGGAAGCCACAGCCTCTTCTCTGCCTTAAGGCAGTAACATCTTGATGGAGATCATTGGAGAAATGGTCCAAAGAAATCTCTCTTGATTGTGGTGGCGTTACATGTTTTGGCAAGCAGTGGGGAAAGCTCTTCAAACTGGTAGCCACATCACTCATGGCCTGAGGATTTATAAGGGTCTAAACTATTGTCAAGTTTGTAACTTTTTCACTACTAAATTGACTCTTGAGATGCCTTATAATGTCTCTACCAGTGCAGGCAGAAAGAGAAATAACTTTAAGCATCTGCATCTATTTGGTTTTACTTATGTTTACAGTTACTTGTTGGCCTGAATAAGAATTTTCAGTGCTTTAGAATCACTGACTGATACCATGTCTATGGTCTTTAATGTTGCAAAAAAGTCAATAGGACTAAATACATCTGTACAGTTTTCTTAGAAGCCTTAATAGGATATCATGCGGTCTGATGTAGTTGAAAAAAGCTCTTCAAAGCCAAAGGAGAGGTGGAATACCTTTTGCAATACCTCTTGGAGAAAATGTATATAGGTTGGTTTTTTCCCTGTTTTCTAGAGAAGTTCTCTGCTTAGTTTTAGGAATCTAAGTAACTCTTAGAGATGAAAAGACATAAATGAACTCAGTATGTACTTGAATACCAGTCAGTTATTTGGTGTTTTATTTCACTATTTTTTTCATTAAGTCATCCTTGGTAAGTGGTATTCTTTTACAGTCAAATTGATTTTTTTATAGCATAGCATCAATAACTTTTTAAGAGGGGGAAAAATGGTCTAAGCAAATCCCACTGTACACGTCAGTTCTTTCTTAGTGCCTATTTCTCTTTTTTCCCCCTGGGACTGTAAGGCACAATTAATGGCTACGTTGTGTCTTTGCGGCCCTTAGGGAGCAAACAGGGCGTGTACTGACAAGTCCCTAGTCATGTCTGAGAGATGGTTTGAATGTCAGGAGTAGATAGAAACTATGCAACATGGGGTCATTGCCAACATTTTGGTCCATAAACTGCATAAGCAGTTGAGAGAAAGGAGTTTGAAAAAGATTTTAATATCTTCAAGTATAAACATGAAAACAGATCTAGATTTGAGTTTAAAAAAACCAATAGTTTTAATCTACCCAGCCTTCCAGGTAAGAGTCTGAAGCAACATCCAGCCTGCGTGCAGTATCTGAGGCAGTTTGGTGTCTAGTGATTCAAGTTGCACTGTAATTTCAGATATTTGGACCAAAACTCTCATCGTTGAATCAAATTTGCATGATTTCAGTTAAGAACAATAAGAAAGAACCATTGCATAATCTGAACATTCTTTTAAATTAACAAAGCTGTATTTAGAAAGAATGATTTTTCCAACAGTTTCAAGAAGCTCTTTTCACAGTCTCTTAAAAACGTCACATTAATACTTAGTGAATGTCAGTGTAGGCAGATTACTCTTTTTGGGTGTTAACCTGATAAATGCTACCCCACATTAATTAATCCATAGTCACCCTAAATATCTGTGGGAGCAAACTTAATTACCCAAGTTGAATTGATGGGGTTGACACCAAAAGACTTGAATCATACTGGCATGATCAGTGGAGCAGCTGATGCATTGTAAGATACCATCATCCTACATCCCTGTAAATTGTCTGTGAGCTTTTTATAAGGAGAAAAATAAATGAGAAAATATTTCATAATTGCTTCTCCTTCTCTTAGAGACAGTTTATATTACTGCAGAATGTATATGAAACTGGTCTAAATCACTGTGCTTGAAGTAATGGACCTAGCACTTTGTATTAGAAGTGCGGAAGATAAAATGGAATTTACACCAGAGATTGTGGGTAGGATTGCTTCAAGAATAACATTGATAGGGGACAATATGAATCTCTGAGAAGTTTATAATCACAAATATAACTTTAAGTGTATTTGGAACTTAAATATTTTCTAATGCATTTTTAAAGCCTAGGCCTTCAACATTTAATTTCCTATATTGATTCAATTTATGGTGTCCTAATGCCCTTCATCACTTTCCCCTGTATAAATTTCTTCATTACATTTCATAACTGTAACATGGATTTAAAAAAAAAATACCCACAACCCTAAAAACTCACCCAAAAAGATCCTTGAAAGCAGGACTTTGAAGCATTTGGAGTGCAAGTTATGAAAGACTTGTGAAAGCACATAATGTACTTATGCAGATTAAACCAGTCTTCAAAGGGATTCTTGCAAGTTAAAAGAACATGTCGAGATAAAATTTAAAAGGCTCCGCAGTCCATTTCAAATTAAATTTGAATTGCTTTCAAACTTTTAAAACCCCTTCTTTGTTTCATTTTCTGAAGTCTTGTTATCTCATATACTGTTTAAATTGCACGTTTTTCCTTCAAGATATAGTGTATTAAGAATCTGATTTTTTTCAGATGAAATGACCTTTGGATTTGCATTGTCTGGGAAGATGAATGACCTTTGATACTTGCTCTCATTGATCTATTCTAACCACTGTGTGGTCAGGTATGCAAACTGTTCCTGTTTTAGATATCTCTTTCACTTTCCTTACTAATCTAATAATGTGTCAGGAGGCCTCCACTGCAGTAAAACGTTGAAATTTATTATTACTGTTTCTGTAGAAAAAGGAAGGTGCCATATTTTGCCCTTGGCTGTCCGAAACAAATAGAAAAGCTGCACAGAAATTGGGGTTTGAGACTTGATCTTGTGCAAAAATTTATTATATATTGAGGAAAAAAATAATTAAATCTTGTATGTAATTGGTTTGTTTTGAGGTGTTGAGGTCTGAGGGATTTATTATAAGTTATAGTAGTAGTAATAGTACTAGTAGTAGTACTAGTAGTAGTAGTAGTAGTACAGTGTCATTAACAACTGTTCAAATGAAATACCTGAGTGACTTAGAGGATGTCCGAAACAAAGTTCCCTCATAAAAGAGTGGTTTTTTTTACTATTTGCATATCTGAAGGTTGAAATCCTAAAATATTTTGTTTTATTCATATTTGGAGATTGACAAACAATTTACTTCATATCTTACCTCCTACAGAGTCCTTTTCCCATTATGTCTTTCCTACAAGAGTGTTTTCAGGTCCAATAGCAAGAATCTCTCTTGAGACATTTGAGAAAAAACTTTCTACTTTATCTTTGAAAGATAATGAAGAAGTGCCATGATGTTTCCCTATAAATAGCCAGATATTTTGGTAGTAGAGCAATTGCCAGTCTAACAGTCAAAAGAATTCAAGAAAATGTTGAATAATTAGAAAGATATTTGGGGCTTTTTGGCAGCTGGGGTTTTAATAGCAAGATTGAAACTTGTAATGACAGACACAGGATATTTTCCTCTGTAATTTAACAGAGTCTTCATATATGAATATCTTAGGTAGGTTTACTCTCTTATGCATGCGTTGTATTCTCTGGGAGTTGGGAGCTTGTATGTCTGACAGATCTTTTGTTTTATTCTCCCAGTGGCAGAGTTTGTGTAGATGACAAGAATCAGCTTTCTTTAGGTCTCTAAGAAAAAAAAAAGTTGTGATTGTTGCAGTGAGCCATCATCAGCAGAACCAAGGGGACCATAAAGTCCTCTGGTTTGAGGCTCCTACAGCTGCAGAACCCCTGAAATTACAGGGAACATCCCAAAAGCTGTAAACCA